>CAKOAT010127932.1:9725-44364 GCA_932364175.1 Eruca vesicaria subsp. sativa | reverse complement strand
TGAGGAATGTTTTCAATGAAATTATAGTAGTTATTAAAATGTAAAAGAAATTACATATTCATTAAATAAATAACCAAAATAATTAATTTTTGTTGTTTTTTTATTTTATCTCACATACAATTTTTTTGAAAATATATATTAGGAAATATGTGCAATGATTTAACTTTTTGAGTTCTTAATCTATATTATTCAAGCCTCATTAACCCATCCACGTAGGTAGCCGCGTGGGATTCACTTTTTTTTTGGTCGGTTTATTTTTGGATTCATTTTTTATTATTTTTGGGTTGAACTATATTATAATAGGATAGTTTTAAGGCTCTTTAAGCCATCCGCGTAGGCAACCGCGTGAGACTTGCTTTTTTTTTTGTTTTTTTATTGTTCGTTTTTGCATCCATTTTTAACTATTTTTGGTTTGAACTCGTTAATCTTTAGGGTTTATCCAACTATTTTGGTCTTTAAAACAATAAGCCATAATGAAAAAAACATAAAAACCTTACAAACAAAAAGCCCATATGATAATAAACCAAATAAAAAAATCAAAAATAAATGATGGCTGCGTGGTTTGAACCCATGATCTTGCATGCTTAATTAGGCATCTTATACCACTTGGCTAAAGTGTATTTCATTGTTTGTAATCATCTTACCAAGACTATAAGTTTTTAAAAAATACCTACGGGACCCACAAAACTGCTGACGTGGCGCGTTGTGGAGCCTAGAAAGTGTACTATTATAATATAGATTGTCTAGGCAAACCTATTGCTTGAAGCACTACAGTAATGAAACTCCATTTAACAGTGTCAAAAGCTTTGGAAATATCCAGCTTGATGGTACTACGATCAGTGATATTGGGGAGATGATAACCCTTCACCAGCTCTGTGGCCAATAACACATTCTCCAATAATAATCTCCCTTTGATGAAAGCACTCTGGTTTGGCTTGATAGCTGCAGGAAGTATCACTTTGAGGCGGTTGGCTGGAATCTTAGAGATTACCTTATAGAGGAGATTGCAACATGATATAGGCCGATAGTCCTACATAGTCTGAGCTGGGATCTTCTTGGGTATTAAAGCCAAAATGGTGGAATTTACACCAGTGGGAAGAAAGCCATAAAGAAAAAAATGACTGAATCACCGTGATAAAGTCCCTTCCCACCACATGTCAAGCCTCGATGAAGAACTCCTTAGTGAATCCATCAAGACCTGGAACTTTTTTATTTGGGAGTGATTTTAAGGCTTGAAGTATCTCTTGAGGGGTCACAGGGGATATCAGACCAGATTTTTCCTGAGGAGAGCATCGATAACTCAGTAAAGCTTGTAGAGCATTCATTGAAATAGGAGAGCTTCTAGTCGGCTCGGTTTGGAGAAACTTTTGAAAGTGATTGACAGCTTCTTTCCTGATCGCTGATGGCTCCGTTAATACCTCACCATCCTCGGAATATAGCACATTTATATTATTCCTTGCTGAGAGATCCTGGACAGCATGATGGTAGAAAGTGGTGTTTTGATCTCCTAGAGCTAGCCATTGGATTCTTGATTTTTTGCATTAGAAATTTCTCCTCCACTAGTGCTAAGTGATGCCACCGTTTCGAAGCTTCCTCCTCAGCGACAAATGTGGTAAGACTAGGATCAGCTAACACTTTTTCTTGGCAACGACACAAATGTTCATATGCTTGCTTTGTTCGGCTGTGGAGATCTCCATAGTGAGTTTTATTCAAACCCCGCAAAGCACACTTCAGTGACTTTAGCTTCTGGTGGAACATGCTTAGAACTGTTCGAGAATGAAATATAGTTCCTGTAATCTCCCATTTGCTCTGAATAGTAGACAAGAAGTCTTCATGCTTAGCCAAATAGTTAAAAATTTAAACGGCTTACGCTTCCCAACAGACTGTTGCTTCAAATGAACCACACACCTGGCATGATCAGATACACCCCCTGTTTCCAATGAAGCAAATGACTGAGGATATACTAGAAGCCAGTCCCCATTTATTAGAGCTTTGTCCAACTTTTTACCTATCGGGTCAGCACCCCTCTTGTTCCACCACGTAAATAAAGCTCCAACATAGGCCAGATCCGTAAGTGTAGTATCAGTGACCAGCTCCTGAAATTGCGTCATACCTGATTGGTTTTTAAATAATCTTGAGCTCAAGAATGCTCCGTAGAGGACATAGTAGTATTATAGTCCCCAATAAGTATCCACGGCATTGCAAGATGCTGGTAGGCCTGTTGAGTTGCTCTGATATCAACCCATAATTGCCTCCTCTCCGCAGGGAAATATGACGCATAAATAGCAGAACATATAAACTGATCTCCCTTCTCCGTTTGCACGGCACATGAGATGATTTGTGCACTTTTGTGAAGCAAAGTTATAGTTATCCCAGGACCCCAACAAAACAAGATACGACCAAGGCGATGATGATCATAATTCGTTATGGAAGACCAACCATGTAACGCCGCTTTAACAATCTCCAGACACTTACTCTCTTTTTTTTTCAAAAAAGAAAATAAAAAACAAAATAGCAAAAATAGTTTCAAAATGTATTTTTGAATTTCAAAAAAAAATTGTAAAAAGAAAAAAAAATTGATAAAAAATCGAAGTTAAGAAAATATAATTTGAAATAATAAAAAGATATACTTTTTTTATTATTTCTATATCTATAAAAAGGGGAAAAATGGTATTTCTTTTTTATTGAATTTTTTTGATCATTTTTTTTTTGAGAACTCTTTTGTGACAAAACTTAAAAAGATATTAAATAGAATTGTCTAATTTAGAATGATCTTCATTTTTATGCTACATTTATTTTCCTAAGAGCATCTCCAAAAAGACACTTTATTTTAGAGTTTGTAAAATTATATTGTTTAAGTTGCAATATGTTTTTCTCCAAAAACAAAATTTCAAATCTAACTTTAAAACTATTTGTATTTTACTCTATGGTCCTTATACTTGTCATAATTAATATAAATTTATATTTTTTTTTTATAAATAACTAGCACATATATGAAAAAAACATAACAATAATATTAATCAAAAAATATTTACTCTAAATTATAGAACTGTAAATAGAAATACATAACTAAATAATAAACTACAAAAAAATATCACATTTTTCATAAAATTATTTCTCTAATGCTCCATCTTCAGTTATACAATACTTATTTGGATAATATTTTGGAGATTTTGAAGGTTTTAGAGAAAATTTATCATACTTAATTGTTCTAATATTTAAATTTATGTAATAACTATGTTTTCACACCTTTTAAATTTTTCAAAGTTTTTTTTGAAATATTTGTGAAAATCTATTAATTTTAGTTTTAAAATAATATAAATTTTATTTTAAAGTTTTATGTATAAAACTTAAATTTATAAGAAAAAAATCTGAAATATTTATAAAATATACATTTTTAAGGATTAAAATGTAAAATGGAAAAAAATTGAAAAATTATAAATATAATATATAATTAATTGTAAAGATCAAAATACAAATAAAAAGATGAAACTTTAAATTTAAAGTTTTAAAAAATGAAACTTTGAAGTTTCACTCCTCCAAACTTCAAATTTGAAGTTTTGAAATTTGTTTTTGGAGAGCTAAAAACTTTTTATTTAGTGTTATATAGTGTATTTTAAAGATGTTCTAAAGATTGGATTATTTTCTCGGATCATTTGAGTAAGTTACAAATAGTGGTCAGGGTAAGTTCAGGTCATTTTGAACCTATTCAAATTTTTTTTTTTTTTTTTTTACTTTTGTGACATATGTTATGTTAAATTTATGTAATATTTGAAAATGTGAATACAAAACTTTAATTAAAAACTCAGATAAAAACATAAATGTTAATTAATTTATGTAAAATATTTTAATAATATTAAAAATTATTAACTGCAGAATCTAAATTTTTTTTATGTGACATAGGAGTCCAAATTTTTTTTGCCCAAAGACCCTTATTGTGTTGAGCCAACCCTGAACTCATCTTCTAAGATTAGTGAAGCTTGTTAGATCAGAAAGCAAAACGAGTTGTATTATTGTTTCTTTCTCTCCTCTTGAAGAAAAAAATCATTTCGAGTAACATTTTTCCCCCTTTTTCCGTTTCTGTTCTTGAATATCTTCAAAATGAAAAATAAAGTGGAGACATTTTATCACTTCAACTACTCTTATAATTAATTTTCTTTTTCTCATATTTCAGTTCCTCTTAATTTTAGTCTTTCATTTTAATCAAGTCATAACCAAAAAGCTGGAATATTTCAAAAGTAAAAGATAAACTTGCAGATCTGCAAATAGTACAAACCAAACAAAAGAAGAACAAGTCTCGAATCAGAAGTGTCTTGACTGTGAGCAAGAAGAGTTAATAAGCAAAAGAGAAGAAGTGAAAGAGAACTTAGAAGCTTCCAAATCAAACTCCACAAAATGATCTTCCATCTGATAACCTCCAATTATCATCCCCATCGGCAGGTTCATTCCTCCGTCCACAAATCCTAAGCAAACCACATCTTTACTCACCTTCACAAGCGAATTGGACCCGTAAATCTTCCACTTTGCACCACCACGCAGCACCAACTCGATCACAGGGACACGGCTTCCCATCATCCACCTCCCGAGTCCTTTGGAGCTGAAACACGAACCAAATGGCTTCACTGCCGGAACTTTAGTCATCATCTTGGCTTTTTCGGGGAAGGCTGAGACCAGAGCTTTGTAGATAGAACCATGCAAGACCGTATAAGGAGCCAACGTGCAGATCTTCGTGGTTTTCTTTAAAAACGGAACGATCTTACCACTAATTTGAATAGAGTTCACATCGATGAAGTACTCGCCACGGGACTGGTCACTAGGAAGCAGAGGTGTGGAAGCAAATATCTTAGAGATATCTTCAGGGTAAAGTGCCATGAAATAAGGACCACCACCGATGAAAAGAGAACCAGTTCCAGAAGATTCTCCAGAGTTTGGTGAAGGCAAGCATAGAGCCACCTTTGAGTGCAGTTTGTATAAAGAAACGATCTGTGAAGGAAGCGCCGTAGGGGTCCTAGCGAGACCCAACGTCCCAACAACAATGGACGGGAACGGTTTAACTAAGGGGTCAACGTTAACGTCGGTGCAAGCTATAGTCATGGTCATATCGATCCCACCTCCCATATACGTAAACCCGTTGTCGGTGTAAAGCAAAGACACGGTGTCTCGGAGGAGACGGGCTTTGAGGGGTTTCTCAGTGAAGGAAGTGGAGAAAGATTTGTGACACGTGGCTTTCTTGGAGGTATTTGTGGTGGGACAGGACAGAGGGTCCGGTTTGGCTTGTATGCATCTAGAGGAGCCGCATTTGATAGGGTGGTAGGAACGGGATTTGGCGGCGGCGGCGCAGGATAGCAACAGTGGCGCGGAGCCACCGAGGTCGATGGCGAGATTGATGTTATGGGCGTCGACGCCTAGGGATAAGGGAGAGTAGTAGAGATTTGTGGCGATGTCTTTACGAATAGGTTGTAGAAATGCTTGAGGCTTTTCGTTTAGAGAGTGTGATGTGTTTGTGAGGGTGAAAATGATTAAGCAGAGGACATGGATCATACCAAGACGAGCCATTTCTTGTGTATTGTTGAACTGAGAAGAGTAGTAGATTTATATATTTACTGATACTACATAGTTAAGGTCATCTTCTTCTTTCTTTTGAAATATATAGATTAATAAAGTCGAGATAACTCAGACATCTATATCGATGCAGCCAGCCTACAAAGAAAGGCAAAAGTAATAATTGTCAGATGTTGTATTTCAGCCAAGTTGCTCAGCTTTCAAATATACAAATTCTCGTCGGTGATTCAAATTATTATCTTATCCACATGGTTCAGTTTTCAAGATATTAATTTACTTCTTCGAGTAATATTATTATTAGATTAATATTTTCTTTTACCTAGTTTGGTTTCAAAAGTATAAATTTACGTTAACGATTAATATTAGTATTAACTATTAACTACATTTTGATCTGCGCAACCACACAAGTATTTATGAACAACCGCACGAGTATTTGCTTTTTTTTTGTATATATAAATATTTGTTTTAAAACATAATTGGTATATATTTTTAACATTAATCATATATTAAAATATATATTTAACTATTGTAAATACAGTAATTTTATAACTTGCATATTAATCAACTGTTAAACCCCATATATATTTATCCCTTCTTAATATATATTTATTTTATTGTATTTGTAATTAGTTATTAAGAAAATTAATATATTCATGAGAAAACATATTTTTAACAATTATTTTCTATTTGATTTATGATAAATTCTGATCCGACTTTTAAAACTGAATTTTATTTTACCAGTATTTTTCTGTTTAGTCATTTTAGAAATAAATTATTGTATATACAAAAATATAAGATATGTTAATTTTTAGACATATATTATATAGTTTCCTAATTTTAAAGTGTTTTATCAACATATCTTATATATTAAAAAAAAAGTTGACTTGACTTCATGTGTGATTTAAAAAAAAAATGGACTATAACTAGAAAATCATGTTACATTAACTCTCTAATAATAATAAAGATACGCTTAACAATTTGGTTTTGATAAATTACCCCACAACTTCCAATTTTCACGCAAAATATGTCAATAGATATAAGTTTAGGAATCTTCTATTACTTATAAGGAAATATGTCAATAATAGTTAAATATATCCACAATATATTAACAAAAATCACAGATTTGTAATATGAAATATTTATATGCACTAACAAAATTTACACGCTATATATACTAAATAAATTTATTTCGAGGTAACTTTTTAAAATTATATTGTATAAAAATTATTTTTTAATAAAATTCTGTATAATATTAATTTATGAAGTTATAAGTTTAGTTTTTAGCAAAAAAGTTTTTGAAGTTTATATTATCTTTGCAAATTAAAGTATACTAATATTTAATCAAGCTCTATTTATATTACTTTATCTAAAAATGAAATACCAATCTAACAAACAATAAAATATAAAAAAGAAACAAACACATGTTTGAAAAACATGTATAATATAAAAAAATTTGAAACAATCTATTTGATTAAAACATGTATTATATAATATTATTATGTTTCAAAAACATTTACTATACATATCGTAAATATGTGATTATTATAATATATATCAATTTTACAAGTGAAAACAAAATGGTTATATAATTAAATATAAACGAAAACAAAAACCCGCGCGGTTGCGCGGGTCAAAATCTAGTCTTATATATTAAAACATAAGTCATGATTTTTTTTACGTATGATATTTCATTTTAGACCATCTCTTAGAAAATCATCATATTTAATTATCTAATCATTTAGTTTTTATAGTAAATATAATCACAAATATTTCTTATTAATATATTAATAAATCAACAATATACAATTTTTAAAGAGAATTTCAAATTTTTTTACTATGCTAAAATAAAATATCTGCATTCAAAACTAATAAATTAAATATACCAACTGATTTATAAAAAAATATTTTAACCTATTAATCTAATAAGTATTAACAACATTATAACTATTTTTCAGGCCATTAACTATTTTGTAGAAACGTCATTAACAAAAAAATCATATGTAATACAATCATAATATATGATTATATATACATATGATCGTGTATATTATTTTTAGTATTATGTTATGCAACCATAACATATGATTAATGTTATTATTTCGATGATGTCAAAAAAATATCACAATATGTGATTGATCTTTAATATTATTAACATTTTTATCAAATTAATACCATTCTAAAATATATAATAGAATTCATTTATAATCATATAACTACCTTTAAATATACTTAATAATATATATTTAATACTATTTTCTAGAATACTGTTCAAATGTTAAATATAAATTGAAAACTAATTTGACATAAAATAAATTGTAATCTAAATAATAAAGAAAAATATAACATTTTTTTGTGAAACAAATGTATTTACAAACATAGACATACTAATATATATATATATATATAATCAACTAAATTACACTATTTGCATTTTTTTTCTTACTTTGAAATTTGACTTGTTCCGACAATTTTTTTTAAAAAAAACTAATTTACTATTTTATCTAACCACAAACATTATTAACTATTCAACTAATCATAATTCAACAAATAAAAACGCTAAAATGAGAATAAAAATTGTATAAAAAGAAAAATGAATAAATTTATATTGAAAATTAAAAATATCATCTAATTTAAAGTGAAAATAATTCTCTAAAATGTCATATATTAAAAAAAAGTGAATACATTCTACAAAAAAAACATTAGAAAATTTTATGCTTTGTATAAAATTATAAAATTACAAGTTACTTATATAAGATATCAATTTGATTGTTTCACCATACAAACCGAAATACGAAACCGATATAGTTTACAATTTCTTCAATTCAATTAGAAAAACACCAGCGCGGTTGCATGGATCAAAATCTAATTATATTTTTAAAATAAATAGTTTATATTTATGAAAATAAAATTTATAAATTTAATTTACTTTTATCATATTTAGTTCAATATAATAATTGTCTTTTAACAAGATGATTATGATTATGAAGTAAATCAAATATAATATAATTAATTTTTTTCATTTTATAACGATAACATAAGAACATTAACTTATTGTAAAATATTTTTACACAGATTTATTAGAATTTTTAAAATTTAAAAGTAAATAAATATATTTTTATTTTTAAAATAAAAAGATATCATGATTAAAGCAGTTATAAAATTTTTATATTATTAGATTTAGTGAAATACATGTTAGTTTATATACATGTATTCTATAGTTTGCTAATGTTAACCTGTCTTACCAACAGATTAGATTTAATTTTTGAATATAAATATTTTATACTTACAAAACTAAACTATATAAATTTATATATTTAATAAAATTCTATTATATTTTGCTTAATATAGTAATTTTCTTATAATATGATTGCTTATGATTATATAATAGATAATATGATATATTTTTTTTTATTTTTTTTATAAACTTAGATAAATATATTAATGTATAATAATATTTCAAACTAATTTCAGAATTAGTGAAATATTTAAATATAATATCGAAAATGAAGATCTTATAAAAATCTCTTAAAACAGATTTGTTAGAATTTAAATAAATATATTCATATTTAAAATGAAAAGATATCAAAAGATAATATGATTAAAGTATTTTAAAGCTTCTATATATTATTAGACTTTATGAAATACATATAGTAAAAGTTTCTACTCATGTTCCATTTTTTAAAAAATATCACACATAAATTAAGATCATGAATTCTGTTTTAATATATAAAATTACTATTACTCTCCTGGTTTAGTTTCAAGACAAACTATATTTTTGAAATAATATTAATACTATTAAATTCTTATTGTATGCACACAGTTTATTTTTTTTTCTTTTTGAAACTATACAGTTTATTTTTCAAGAAATAAATTTACTTGTTCGATTAATATTAGTATGATATATACATAGCATGCTTTTCTGATAAGCATGCTTTGCTGATAAGCTTAGTGATCTGTTTATACAAATATAACTAGATAATATCTGCGCAGGATGAAATATTAATGTTTGTTCGATTTTAATATTTTTAAACATTATAATCTTTACCGATTGTAAAATGACGAATACAAATATTAGTCTCCTAAATATTAGTCAGTCGGTTTAAGTTCGATTGATTTAGATTTTCAAATTTTTGATATTATGCTCTTCAGTCTCATTCAGGTTTTACTAAAATGTTTGGTCAATAGAACTATAATATTTGAAATAAGTCAGCCATTAGGTTTGTCTGGTTCACGAACATGGTTTTACATTTGACAGGGTGTCTTGTGTTGTAAGGGATGTACATCTCAAACTAAATTCCGCATGTAACCCGAATCAGTGCACCACCCTGACAAAAGAGGTTTTTGGAATTACAGCTTGGACATATGAAGTTGACGCCTTCTCCACCTTCAACCCTGACCAACTTCTAAAGTGAGCGGATGGATGCGATCACCTATCTTGTTATTCTGTTAGTAATTGCTATTTCCTAATCATTTCCCCTATGCTTAACTACTCCTCTCACCCCTTATACTTAGGGGGAAGCTTAACTAGCGTTTAATATTATAGAAATTATGTATGTTTTACCACACCACTCACCTTTTATTTATAGATTTCTTGCATTGTGTGAAGATCGATACCTACTTGCGTTAACCAAACCTTGAACGATCTTCTGCTTCTTCAATAGAACTCAAAACCGTAAACGAATAGAGAACACACACGAGATGTTGACCCGGTGTTCACTGCACCACTCTATCAACCGAGAGTTGCCACTATACTTCATCGGAGCTGAGATTGAACCAGCAATAGAGTATACCTCAACGGATGAACTCACAATCCAAGCCATAGTCTTTACAATGTTATCTTCTTGGGTTCTCTCTCTCTCTCTATCTCTATCTGATGACTGATTTAACAACCTAATCAGCTCAGGACCTATCCTAGCTAACAATCAGCTTACAAACTATAGATAAAGGTAACTAACCACCACTCGTGTACATACCACACGCGTGAACCTAGCTAAGAGAAAGAGAGAGAGAGCCCGGTTTAAATCAATTACAAGCTTAACCATTCTAAATCGAATCTAATCTAAGCTTAATTAAACTAAACCTAAACCAACGACAGAGACTTGTCTATAACCAACAAATCTCCTCCTTAGGCAAGTCTTCCACCATCACAAGCTTAGATGACAACCTTGTTCTTCAACCTCGAACATATACCAATGTAAGAAACCATGTACCTAATCCTTTATGAAACTTTGACAAGCTCCCACTTGGAACTCTTCACCGAGCTCCTCCTTGAGTCCTTGACCGGACTCAAAAGACCTTCATTCTTTAGTCTTTAGTTACACGAAGTATTTTCAATGCCTCACGAAACTTGTATACTGGTAAAATCTTCGTGAATATATCCGCAGGGTTGTTTGCAATTGCAAGCTTCAACACTTGAAAATTTCCAGCACTTATAAGATCTCGAATAAAATGATACTTAGTCGCCACATGCTTGGTTCTCTCGTGGAATACTGCATTCTCTAACAATGCTATTGCACTTTGAGAATCACAATAAACCTCCACACAATCTTGTGAGAACCCCAACTCCTCAGCAAATCTCTTCAACCAAACACCTTCTTTTACGGCTTCTGACAAGGAAATGTACTCTGCTTCTGTAGATAAGAGTGCCACAACCTTCTGAAGTGATGATCTCCAGATAACTGGATTTCCTCCAGCTGTAAACACCATTCCGGTAGTTGATTTCCTTCCATCTATATCTCCAGCGTAATCAGAATCGTAATACCACGAACTACAAAGTCTCCTCTTTTCTTGAAACTTAACTTTACATCCACTGTGCCCTTGATGTACCTTATGACCCATTTAACAGCTTGTCAATGTTCATGCACTGGTCTTGACATGAAAAAGCTTATAACTCCTATTACATACGCCAAATCTGGACGAGCTTCCACCATAGAATACATTATAATTCCTACGGCACTTTGATAACGAATATCTTTCATGTGCTGCTCATGTTCCTTGTATTCCTTATCAGCAGAAGTTTGCAGCTTAAGATGAGCTCCCAATGGAGTACTAACTGCTTTGGCTTGATCCATATTGAAGTTACCCAATACTTTCCACAGATAACCCTCCTGAGACACAAACTGTTCTCTTTTATCACGATTTCTAGTGATCTCTATTCCAAGAGTCTTTTTAGCAGACACTAGATCTTTCATATCAAATTATGATCCAAGCTCTGTTTTCAACTTCTGAACTTGAGCTTTCTATGTATATGCTATCAGAATATCGTCCACATAGAGTAACATATAGACATATACACCCTTCTAATTCTGCTTGAAGTATTCGCATGAATCATAGTCACTTTTGATGTAACCCTTTGCTCAAAAAAATCATCGAACCTTTTGTTCCACTGTCTTGGACTTTGCTTCAAACCATAGAGAGGTCTCTTGAACCTGCACACTTTATCTGGAAATATTTTTTCCACAAAACCTTCTGGTTGCTCCATTACTATAAACTCATCAAGGTTCCCGTGAAGAAGGCTGTCTTCAGGTCCATTTGTTGTAACTCCATATCGAAATGAGCAACTGCAGACAACATGTATGTGATAGATACATGCTTTACAATGGGAGCAAAAATCTCTTGATAGTCCACGCCTTCTTTCTGCGAGTAGCCTTTAGCAACCAATCTCCCTTTATACCTTGGAGGTTCTACACCAGCTATTCCTGCTTTCCTTTTAAAGATCCATCTGCATCGTATTGCCTACTGGTCTCTCTATAAGATCCCACGTATCATTTGCTTCCAAAGATGTCATTTCTTCAAATGCAGCTCCGTACCACTTGTCATTATCAGGATATGACATAGCTTTTTCCCATGAATTTGGTTTTGGAGCTGCATATTCTGATAGTAAACAAACATATAACACGCAAACTGATCTTCTCCATCAGTGACCTCACACTCATAATCAAGTAATCTTGCAGGTGGCTTTGTCATTCTTCTAGTTCGGTCCCTAGCAAGTTGATAATCACCTAATCCTTCATGAGTGGATCCTGCATCTGTACCTTGCTGTTCTTCAGAAGAACCATCCTCTATCACATCTCTTTCTTTATCCTCAGAGTTGTCTTCTAGGATTTGTAACCTGATTGTTTGTGACTCCGGACCTGTCTGTTCTTAAATTTCTGCTTGATCTTTAATCTCTTTGTAAACCTTGTCTTCTCGGAAAACCACATTTCTACTAATGACCATCTTCTTCTCGTCTATAAGCCATACTTTAAACCCCTTTGTTCCTTCTGTATAACCGGTAAAAATATACTTCTTGGCTCTAGGTTGAAGCTTTTCTTCCACAGAATAAACATAAGCAAGACACCCAAATCTCTTTAAATTACCGAGATCGGGCATTTGAGAAGTCCAGAGCTCCTCAGGTATCTTGAATTCTAAGGTAGATGATGATGATCTGTTAATCAAGTAGACCGCTGTTGCTGCTGCTTCTGCCCAAAAATTCACTTGTAACCCACTTTCACTTAACATGCTTCGAACCTTGTTCATGATGGTGCGGTTTAATATTTCAGCTATGCATTCTGCTGAGGCATGTAGGTGCAAGTTCAATGCCTCACAATGCCATTATCTTTGTAGAAGCTGTCAAATAGCTGATTACAGAACTCTAAGCCGTTATCAGTTCTTAATCTTTTAACCTTCCTTTCACTATGTGTCTCAACCATCATCTTCCATACAACAAAGCTTTGAAAAGCTTCATTCTTAAAATACAACCAAACTTTCCTTGTGTAGTCATCAGTGAATGAGATGAAGTATTGTTTCTTACTGAGACTTTCTGGAATATCCGGAGAACCCCAGAGATCTGAGTGAGCGTAATTGAGCTTATCTTTGGTGAAGTGCTTTTCTTGGAAGCTGACTCTGTGTGTTTTCCCAATTACACAATCTTCGCAAAATCCCAAATTACCAACTTTGCTTTTGCCAAAACATCTTTTCTTCAGTAGAACTTCCATTCTCGTTTGACCGAAGTGACCCATTCTGCTATGGAATAATTGAGTGTCACTAAGACCTTTGTCTACTGAAACATCCGTGCTTGATTCACCAGAGGAGAAATCCAATGTCTTAGCCTTGACTTGAAGAATGTATAAAGACTTTCTTCTTATACCTTTCATGAACACGGTACACCCTTTTATCACCTTGAGAGTTCCATTTGCAGCTTTGAACTCACATCCTTTCTCTTCAGGAGTTTCCATAGAGATCAAATTTCTTGATATATCAGGCATAAACTGACTTCATGTAACTGAAAAGAAGTTTCATCAGTGTTCTGGAATCTCACAAAACCAACTCCCTTTATCTCTAACGCTGAGTTATTGGCCATCTTTACTCTCCCTGAGTTGACTTCTTGAAAATCAATGAGCATGTCTCTTCTTGGTGTCATGTGAAAGGAGCATCCAATATCCAATATCCATTCATCCATGTCTTCCTCAACAGTATTTGCCTCTGCTACTAGAAGAGCTACCAATTCCTTAGCATCGTCTCTAGCTAATGAGACTTCACCTCCATCTTGACCATATTTCTGATCCTTGTTCCTTTCCAACCACTTGTGACATTACCTCTTGAAATGTCCGTATTTTCCGCAGATCCAGCACAAACGTTTCCCGTCTTTGCTTTTGGATCTTGACATGTATTTGTTTTACCTGCAAAAGCATTTCTACTACTCCTACTCTCTCATCCACCTCTAACATAATTGCCTTCCTCATTCAACTTAGCGATGGATGAATACTTATATTCCATTTCTGTAGACCTACCAGCACTTGCAATTTCATCCACTCTAATAGCTTCTCGGCTATACTTAAGAGTTTCTTTTAAGGAATTATACATGTTTGGCAAAGCATTAAGTAGTAGTATATCTTGAACTTCCTCCAAAATCTCAATGTTGAGGTTATTAAGATCCATAACGAGTTTGAGGAAGTCATCCATATTCTATCAATCGTTCTTGAATCCTGCATTCGAAACGCGTAAACTTTTAGTTGAGCATGAACTCTGTTAGGTAGAGTCTTTTCCTTGTAAAGCTTGTCAAGCAGCTCCCAAGCTTCTAACGCTGTATTGAATTTGTCGAGTTTCCTGAGAACATGATCTCCAACACTCATGAAGATGATGTTCAACGCTTTCTCGTCTCGTTCTGATCTTTCAACTTCTTCAAGCTCCTTCTTCTTCTTGATGTCTTTGTCATCATTTTTGTTGTCACTGAAGCTTGTGATTGTGGAAACAAGACATCCTTCAAACCTTGAACGCTTAAGTTTGCAAGCATTTGTTTCTTACAGATCCCGAAGTCTCCAGTGCCGTCGAACATAGAGATCTTTATCTCCATCTTCATCTTGCGAGTCGCCATTGCAAGAGTCACCTTCTTGTCGATCTGTTTTCCGATTGAGCAATCGGATCACCGGAAAGATAACACCAATCTTGATCTTCGTAACCTTCGAGTTGATCCGGCTCTGATACCAATTTGTGAAGATCGATACCTACTTGCATTAACCAAACCTTGAATGATCTTCTGCTTCTTCCATAAAACCGTAAACAAATAGAAAACACACACGAGATGTTGACCCGGTGTTCACCGCAACACTCTATCAACTAAGAGTGGCCGCTATACTTCACCGGAGCTGGGATTGAACCAGCAATAGAATATACCTCAACGGATGAACTCATAATCCGAGCCACCGTCTTTCAAATGTTATCTTCTTGGGTTCTCTCTCTCTCGGTATCTATATGATGACTGATCTAACAACCTAATCAGATCAGGACTTATCCTAACTAACAATCAGCTTACCGTGTATAGATGAAGGTAGCTAACCGTCACTCGTGTACATCCCACATGCGTGAACCTAGCTAAGAGAGGGAGCCCCGTTTACATCAATTACAAGCTTAACCATTCAAATCGAATCTAACCTAAGCTTAATTAATCTAAACCTAAACCAACGAAAAGACTTGTCTATAACCAACACATTGTTTACCTCAGTTCAATCCCCCCTATATAATGTATGTTATTATATAGTTTGTGTATGTTGGAATACACATAGTTAAGTCTGATACGCCTCGTGTATAGTAGCCTTAAACAATTATGTGGCCCTTAAGTACACTAATTTATCATATGTTTCTTCTTTAATCGGTCTACACACCTTCACAGCTACAACATCCTATGTGTGATACCTTCTGCAGCAAAACATTTGCAAGTTGGGAGATGCTTAGCATGGTTGCCTTTTTTAGACCATGATATATGTTGTATAATATAGTATAGTTTGACATAAGTTTTAATTGGTTATGTGTATATATGTTTCCTATGGAGTAGAGTATAACAATTTGATTCTTTTAAATTTACCAATTGTATCATGTTTTCTTCTTGAATCGGTGTTGACATTCGCGCAACATATACAACTCATTTCTAATACTGCTTCTACGAAAAATTATAATTCCAGACATCATTTGTTTGGTTTCATTTCTGTCTATACTATACGCCTTATCTTATAGTATAGTTTTACATATATTAGATTCTAACATTTTCACACGGACCCGCTTTCAGGGAGAGAAAGAGGTGTAACTGTCCCATCCACTTTATTTCACTATAGTATGGATATATTCTTAGTTATTAGGTCTTGTATGAATATTCAGCTAAATGACTGTTGTTTAAAATGGGTGAGGAGAGGGGGAGGGATGGGGTGGCTTTTTAAGCATGTGTGTTTTTGTGTGTTTTCATCAGTTGTATGTCGATCAGCGGGTGAACAGAGCAAATATGCAGCAAATTTTGTTTGGGAGAATGTGTGATAAGGGCCGAATTGATAATTCTTTAGATTTTAATATTTGTAACTAAAAAAATTCTTTTAAACACTTTACAAATATTTAAAACTCTATAATCTTCAACTTAGATTTTGTTGAATATCAGCGGATTTCATATTATTTTATGATATGGCAAGTTCAATAATAGTGTATTTTAAAGCATTTTTAAAATTAATGTTTGAATAACAATAAATTTGTCATTTTACTACTAACCACATCAAAATCCTAGTTGAATATCTATTATATTAAAAGAGAAGTCATGACTCACTTCATGTGTGATATTTTAGTTTGGACCATCTTTAGAGTTTTATAAAATTTTACATAACATTATAATATCTTTTCATATCTTTAATTTTTTTGTTTAAAATAAAAATAAATAGTTTTAAGAAAATTCTAACAAAATCTTTTAGAATCTTTTTCAAGATATAGTTTCAAAAATTATTTGATTAAAATCTTAATATCATAAAATATAATTAAAATTTTAATTCATTTTTAATTTATTCAAAAAATTGAAATTATGTAAAATACTTTTAACAATATCCCAAAATTTTGTTTATGTATTATGTAGGTCCAACTTAATTAATTTTTACATAGATTTCAAATTTAGAAATAAAAGAATATATATAAATTAGTAATCTTACATTATAATTAAGTTATTACAAAATACAAATTTATAAATTTTATATTAATAATATTATAAGTCACATAAAAAATGATTATAAATTGGATAGCATAAATAATCAAATTATACTTATTTATTGATAAATTTTATTATATAATTTCAAATATTTTCGTATTAAAATACCCGCACGGTTGTGCGGGTTGAAATCTAGTACTCCTTTAAGGTAGCTTTGGGTTGTTGTTTACTTCCTTATCCTCAGTTAAGTGTAACCATAACAAGATTTTAGTTTTTTTTTTTTTTTTTTTTTGCTTTTGTTTATATTTCTAAAAGTTTTTAGACCAAAAAAAGTTTCTTCATTGCCGGTTTCTTATCCCGTTCCACGAGACTGCTATCGGATTTATTTCTCCTCCACCGAAATAGCACCACGCTGGACATCGTCACGCCCATGTCTTCCTCACTAGACGTGAAATCACCGCAACTAAGCTTCCTCCTCCACTTTGTGCTATGTAACTCACTTTTGGCATCACCATGACCTCTTCATCTCTGTCGCTACATGCTCAGATCGATAAAAAATACTCCTCCCTATGGTCGTCATGCTTGGGATCAGAGTTAAAATTTACCAAAAAAAAATTTAAACTGAAAATGGATATAACGAAAACAGAAAACAAAATACTTTTTTCAGAAAAAATGTATTTATGATATAAACTCCTCTCAATTAGAGTTGAATTAGATGTCTTGTATACTTTCAAGAATCATTACTCCACTATTTACTTGGTAGATGTTAAGTTTCTTGAATGGTGAGTAATAACTCAAAATTAACTGAATAATTTTGTGAAAGTTTTCATCTTTCTGTTCATAATATCTTCTATATTTGGATCCAACCACCAATTAAAATAAATCATTTGAAATAAATCACATTTTTCAAGTAGATTTGAGGTAGCTACCTCGTAAGTGCTCTCAAGAATCACTAAACCACAATTTATTTGATAAATATTAGTATGTTAAAATGCAAAAATTATATATTTGACAATGCTGAAAATTACATAGCTTCCAACTCAAAATAATTAAGAAAAAGTGGTTTGCATCATATCTTTTATATGTTTCCCCTACATATGTTCTCACTTCTAATGTATGATATTACTCCTATCACATATTACTTATACTGGATTTTGTGAGCATGGATCGGTAGCACGGTCGACAAAAACCCATAAATCAAGAGTTCATAGTTTTGTGGAATTCTTGTCAATAAAGTAATTTGTCTATCGATTTGAGTTATTTTTTCATGCTTGTTAATTCTCACTAATCAGTGATGTAACGTCCCGATTGTCCACGTGTAATGGGCCACCCACACCTGCTCACTCGGTCTGTGATCTCATATGTGCAATGGTTGGTGCGTTAATTTTTCCAAGGTTTGAAAATCGTGTTTATTGATCTTGCAATCACCACATGATCTTTTCTCATGCTTTGGCCTCACTCACATGCTATCGCGAATCACTTCTCGATAGGTCACCTATCATTTCATCTCAAACTCAAGCATGCTTAACTATAGAGTTCTAAACGGATGTGTGCAAAAAAAGGTAAGAGCACTTTGTTGACATAGTAACCAAATGAATTCTCTTAAGTATTTTCATATCCCCTCGTAAAGAACACAACACTCTCGTTGCGTCCCAAGATCGTTAGTCCTGTTAGTGTGAGCCCTCATTGACTACACACTCGTCGGGGTTCGGCTCTGATACCACTTGTAATGCTTGACCGCCCATGTCTAATAGACCATCTACGCCCGTTCACTCAGCCCGTAGGCCCCGTTCCGTGCAATAGCACGTGCATTAATTTTTGCAAGGCTCTACAAGCACCACATGATCTTTTTCCGTGCTTAGGCCTCCCTCGCACGCTGTCGCGAATCACTTCTCCATAGGTCATATACTTTCCCTACTCCAACTCAGACACAATTAATTCTGGAATTTTAAACAAATGTGTGTCAGAAAAGATAAACACACTTTGATAACATTGTAGCAGTTATTTTTTTAAAACCTTTCCACGTACCATAAATCGGGATGTTACAAATAATCACTATTTTGATTCTTCTTCCATCAGACAAGGAGCATTATATTAATTTGTATGTGCTTTAGGTGTTGTTTACTCGTTTTCCGGCACTGATCAGTAGGACTTAGGTATTGGGTGGAACAACATTGCGCCAGTCGGACTTTGATTCGAGGTCGACAGCCTGTGATCAAACTCTAACACCATACTTAATTTTATGGGTAAGTTTATGGACAACCAACTAAAAACACTTAGAAATAAATGTTTGTCTTTTTTTTTCTTCAGATTCCTCTGATTTTGGGTCGGGTCTGTAATCTTCATGGAAACATTGTAACTTTTGATTTTACTGTGCTTTTGAGAAGTAGAGCTCTCTCACGAAAAATTTGAATCCATCACAATTTTAACGCAAAGCTTTTGTAGTTTTAATCTAATAGTTGAGTCAGATGAGATCTACGCATCTAGGAAGTTTAGGATCTAGCGATATTAACTTTGAATACCACAATTTGACTTTACTAATTACTACTATATTCTAGTACTTTTGTTTCTTGGATCGTATCATTTGATGGTTTTGAACTTGTTAAACAACAAGTGCATGCTTTGTTTATTCTCCTTGTTTGATTTCCACGTTATTGCAATATTTTCATTACTTAATGCATCTATTGAAAAATTTCTTTTAATGTACTTGACTACTTGTTAAACAATTTAGTTTAGTTTAGTTTTTGATTAAGATATTAGACACTATAAGTTCTTTTTAGGACACAGAGAAAAAAAAATTTAATTGATAGAAAACTGTGTTTAGTTTAGTTTAGTTGTTTAATGATCTGATTTTCAAAAAAATATGTTTTAACTAACTAATATATTAAGCCAAATAAAATTAAATTTCTTGAGCTTATCCCCTATATATTAAAAGAAAAACATTATAATATTTTGTCTTTGACATGTGTCAATACTGTAATGATTCTCAAAATCCCTAGAGAAATATGTTCGTTCATATAGATATATAATATACTTTTATTAAACTAAGCATAAAACTATTACTAATGTTATTCATTCTTTCTTTAATAAAAACTACAAAATTACCTAATTTGTTTAACATATATATGACAATTAAGATTTAAATAAGAAATATTTGATAAAAAATTATGTAGACTCTATTATTTTTGTTTAATATTATTTTGTGAAAATAAATTAAACAATCAAATTAACTATATAATAAAAATATATTTTTGTATGTTATATTATGAATTATAAAAACGAACATAAATTAATAAAACTGTTAAAAATTCCACATAAAATATTTTGTGAATAATAGTTTTTTTTTGTTATCACGAGATACAAATGATTAGTAAAACGATTAAAAGATATTATTTAATAAATATTCAGACTAAATATATATATATATATATATATATATAAATTAAATTCTATATCATCTAAAATTACATAAATATTTTAATTTCAAAATTTGCATTGAACAAGTATTGAGAACTTAATATTTTAATTTCAAAATTTGAATTGAATTTTTTAAAAAGATTATGAATTACTATAAATACGAAACATCTCACAATGAAAATTATTTTATCAATAGTTTAATATTTTTTTTATAGAAATATACAAATCATGAGAAGTTTGTATAAGTATGAAACTTCATTTGATCGATAGCCAAATTAAAAATACAATACATATATCTATGTTAATTTCATTTATTGTTTAAATTTACTTATATAAATGATTGTATATAAACAAGTGTGATTTGTTTATTTATTTATATGTTCGCGCTAATTTAATTATATACATAATAGTTACTGAGTTCTCAATTATTTAGTATATATATCTATTATTTTATAATATGAAAAAACACAAAATAAATAATAAATTGTAAAATAATTTGTACATATGATTTTAACTCCGCGCAATTCGCGGATCTTAACCTAGTAGAAATTAAACTATAACTTCTAACGAGTAAATGTACATAAAAGTTTTGATGAGATGCGAGCATTCAATTTATTTACCGCCAATCGGTTTTAAGTTCACAAATCACGGTAGCCATGATTTTAACTTTAAAACATTCCACAAAAAGTAGTTTTATTGATTAGGATTTGATTAGTTTGGAGAGACCCCCAAAATAAATAGTTTGGACATAGGTCTTCTAAACCTTTGGTATAGGTTCAAATCCTATTGGTATCGATTCCAACCCCCTTTTTCAGAGAAGCGCTTTTAGGAAGGGTTTCTAACAATTAAAAAGGAGCTTACTGATAGAAACATTTCATTAAGTGTTATGAACAATTTCTAAACATAAAGTTTTGGAATTTACTGGTAATTTTGAAAACCAAAAATTCCTTGAACTGTTTTAGTTACTTTTACTAACCAAATAGTAAATAGTTATTAATAAAAATAAAATAAAAATGTTTATCTTATTTTTAATTACCTGCATAAAAATATCTTTGTAAAATCAAAAACAAACAAATTAACATACTGCTACGATATGTCGATGTCTGAAATATAAATATCATACTATAGTGACATATTTAAATACAACATCCTAACTAAAGAGATGCATTATCTGGACACATCAAACATGGCCTAACTTGCATTTGTCAAAAAATACCCAAAACTGAACCCAAATCTATACTCTAAATTTAATCAAATGCAAAAATAACATTAAATGATGTTTAAATTACAATTATTTCCTTATGACTAAACAAAAACTGTAAACAGTTATACAATATAACCTCTTTAAATTAATACTCTATAAATTAATATACACTAAAAATCTCTATAAAATAATATGATTTTATAATCTCAAATTAAGTTTTTTTTGGTTCACTTAGCATGTCGATAAGTTAATAATCTTTATAAATTAATAAAAATATAGTTTTTGTGTAATCCCAACATTATTAATTTATAGAAGTTTCACTGTAATTTTGGGAAGTCTTCTTGAGATAAAGAAGTTTTTTTATGAGAAGATTTCTCGTAAAGTCTACTCATATATGCAATCATAAAATAATTTATAAATTTTGAAAATATTAGATGAAAAATTAATTGAAATTGTGTAAATATAAACTATAATAAATCAAGTGAATTAAAATTTAATAAAATTTGATTTTTTTCATAGAGATGAATGAATATAGAATGTAAGTCATGATTGTTCATTTTTTAGAGTTTGATAACATATGTTTAAGTAATGTTGATATTATTAGGGTTAGATTTTGAAATCTTACTTTTTAAGAAATTTTTTTTTAACATATAAGTTGATTTTATATAAGTGTTTAGTTTTATAGATATTAAAAATTTTATAAGTTGATTTTATATTTAATGAGGTATTAATTACTATCTAGTTTTTTTTGTCAGTTGTCCATCTAAACTAGATCAAGTGGTGGTCAAACGAACCGATTCTCCGAAGAGCACATCAGTCTATTAATTTCTATCTTATTAAACTATTTGATTTTGGAGTTTAGGGGTAGAATACTTCTCAAGAAGACTGCCAAGAAGTTATGCACTAAGTTTTCTAGAAAATAAGGTATATTTAGGGTTATAGAACTTTTATAAAAGTTTACTAAATTGTAGTGCACTAACATATTTTTTGTGAAGTCTACTAAACTGTAATGCACTAGCATATTTCTTAAGAAGTTTTCTATACCTAATTTTTTAAACCTAATTGAGTGTTTTGTCTCTTTATATAAATAAAACTCACAGATTTTTTCTCTTTCAATTAAGTGGATGCAATAAAAATGTAATGTTTTTCTTTCTAAAACTCCCTAATCTCTCTCTAATCTCTTTGAGTTTGAAGGTACCAAACATTATATTAATTTTTTTATCTTTGTGTGTTATGCCTTTCTAACCACTTTATCTTGTATGTTTCAAGTTTTTTTTTCATAATTTTCATCTCCCTCTTCCTAACGTCTCTCTAATCTCACTTGTTTTGTTTATTATTTAACCATAAAATTTTCTATTTAGCATAAAATTTTCTATATTGAAGTTTTTATCTATAAGCATAAAAATTTCTATTAAGCACAAAACTTACTATTATTTAAGCATAAACGTTTCCATTAAGCACAAAACTATATGACTTTTTTTTATTATTTAAGCATAAAAATATATTTTGAAGTTTATCTTTGTTTTGAAGTCATTTGTACGTTTTTGATTATGCATATTTTTTAAATCCAAGGACAATATAACTTCAGACTTCCTTAAAAGACTTCATTAACAGACTTCTCCATAATTCTTGATGTTCTGCGTTTTACCACATGCCAATTAACCTAATGTATATATTACCACAATCGAATGGTATATCGAAGCATCACTTTAGGATCGAATCCACATAGAACTACTGATTGGTAACACTAAGAATACATAAATCTCTATAATCTAAACAAATCAAAAAGTGAGGCGAGTTCTAACCTAATGAAGTGGAAAGACAACTAATAACAACTAAAACATAAAATTAAGAAAAGCAAGCCCTCGGGTTAAGGTAATTGATTAGGATGAAGGATTTCATACTTAAGATGTCAAACATAATCAACTAACAAGTTTCGTTAACCTGGGAACACAATGATAAGTTTCTCTAACCAAGTTTCTACATTTAGGTGTCATTAACCACATCCCATTTGTAAGAAACATCATTAATCTAGTCCTAAACATCTTAAATTATCCATTTTCACCATAATCTACCAAACCCAAAAGCTCTAAAAGACTACTCACTAGAAGCCATGAAAACCCAAAAATATATCACCGATCGTTGAAGAATCATGTTTAGAGAAGAGTAGAAAAGATATAAACAAATAAGTACTTAGATTATGTGCAAGAATTAACAAAAGTTTTAGATCTAAGAACAAAAGAAAATAAGAAAAGGTGACTGAGGTAGCTTAGGGTTTTTGTCACCCTTAACAACATATATATAGGCAATGTCACTAATGGGCCTCAAAACACAAAGGTCCAAACATAACAGCTTTTCTAAAGCATCATTGTGTAAGATGCAACTTTTCTGAAGTGGTCACTTCAAAGCTCTAGGTAACTTCGCAGATTTCCCAATGGAAATAAAGCGCTGAAAACCAGTTCCTCAGGTGGGCACTTCATAACTGCAGATGAAACTGTGTTTCTTCTTCTTCCTCTTCGACTTTGGCCCCATTATGTCCATTTTGTGCACTTTTTTCCTCCATTTAGCCCCATAACTTTGGATTGAGCACTCAAACCCATGTGATGTAAATATGTACATAGGCAACTCCTAATGACACCTAAATGCAATCTTTAAACATTAAATGACGAAAATCAATAGCTAAAAACATGTAAAATGAGACATATAAATTCTGCTAAATTGTAATGCACTAGCAAGACTTCTGGAAAAGTTTCTTCAGAACTTTACATTTTTGAGATATTTATTTCTTTTGTGTGTGATAAACAAAATAAAAAAATAAATTCAGATTCATTGTGATTATATATGTTTTGCTATTATTTTGTCGTAAAAGTTCTAGTTTCAAATAATATAAAATATATTTTTGTTTGTTTGTTAGATTCAAATAAAATGATATTAAATTTATTATAATTTTTATTCTTATTTAAGTTTAAAAGTAATATTATAAAGTGTTCTATATTTTGAAACAATTTTTAACCTTTTTGGATATTGAGGTTTTTCATATTTGAAGATTATATATCGGATTTCATTAGCATACTTCTCTAGTAGATTTCACCGAAAAAGTTTGTTAAACCAATATTTAAGAGGGAAATTAAACTTTTCAAGGGACTTTGACCGTGAATTAGAAGACTTCTAGAGAAACCTGCTAAAATTTTGTTTTCTCGCCTATGGTTATGAGACTTCTCTGGAAGTATGCTAAGATATAATGCACTAGTAGACTTTTTGAATATTTTGGATAATGATGTTTTCAATCATGTTTCACTTTCAGCTGTTGTATATACGGTGAGAAAGCATGTAAATAGAGACTTTTGGTTTGTAGCTTAAGGGGGAGGTTTATGTGTTGTTCCATACTTAATCAATTTTTTTGTAATTTGGATGATATTGATGATAACAAGTTATATTTATCATGGAAAAATTTATAAGAAATAACATTTTACACAAATTCAACATACTAGAATTTTAATATCACATAAATTCAAACACAAAAAATACATAAGTTTAAATACATGACATTACAAATTTTAATTAAATATTTCTTCATAAGACTTATATGGTAAACTTTTGTAACTAAACTAATATGAAAAAAACAATTATAAAAGGGGACTTGCTCTCATTAGATAGACACATAAATAAACAAAAATATTTCTAAATTTATAATTATATACAATAAATTATAAATTTATTGAGGAATTCTCAAATTAATAAATGCACATAAATGAACAAGAAAATCTTTAAAACTCATTTTACTATAAAAATGTAAATTTATTAAAGTTAACGAAGAAAAGTTCGTGAGAAATCATAAAGACCTTATAATCTGAATGAATCTTTTGTCTAATTCCCATCATTAATAAAGGTCGTGCAGCTGAAAATCTTGTCCATACATATGAAGAAGGATTATCAGTTGAATTTAATCACAAATGTGAGATAAGAAGATAATATTTTCCATGCAAAATCCTTGCTAACAGAAAATCTGGATATTGAGCTATCATCTTAATTGATTTGCCAACAAACCCAGGTTAAATTCATGAATCATACTGATTTCGAGGCCACCATCTTCGCTTGATAGGCACAGTTTCTCGGATGAGTTGATTTACTAGAGTTTGGTAATAAAAGTAAAATATATTGTTTCTCAATTCTCTAACTGGAATCTCTTCATCTTATTATGAAGATGTCAGGTTGTGAAGACAGTGATGAGCTACTTGGATATGGCAATGGAGATGGTACTGAATCACACACTAATCTACCTACTGGAAAGAAAAGGTCGGCTACAGAGAGATCACAAGTACTGACCTTCCTCCGGTGGCAACGAAAAGACAAGCTCACATGACAACAGTGTGGTAACACTTCATTCAAAAGGAAGATAACCTGATCCTCTGCAACTGTTGCTACTGTGGTCAAGAGATCGGCTGTGACACCAAAAGAGTGGGACTAGCGCAATGAAGAATCATAATGCCCGATGTAAGTTATACAAGGCTTTTGAGGAAAGTGGTAAGCAGCAGGGATTGGGAAGTGATTAGTAGTGTTATAGTTACTGCGGTTACCTATAATGCTAGATTGTATAGGAGATCTGTGAATGAGATGATTGTGTTGAATGAGATGCCATTTGCTTTTGTGGAATCAGAGGGGTTTATGAGGTTATGTCACAATGTCTTGCTCATGTATACGGTTCATTGCAGAAGAACAGCTACAAAAGATATCTTTGGGATGTTTTTTGAAAGAGAAAGTGAGTTTGAAGGAGTTGTTTACCTCGGGGAAGAAGAGAGTATCCTTAACCACATACATTTGGACAGCTCCTACAACATCCTACAGTTACATGGTGGTTACAACGCATTGGATAGATAGAAACTGAGATATGCAGAAGAGGATCATCATTTTTAAACTTGTGACATATCACAAAGGAGAGACGATTGCAGAGCATCTGAGCTCTTGTCTGGCGGATTAGGGAATTGAACAGGTGTTCACGGTGATAGTGGACAACGCAAAAGGGAATGACAAGGCACTGCATCTATTTACTGAAGCTTGTAGGCAACTAGGACCTAATGCTCTAATCAAGGATGGTTCATTGCCTCATGTGCGTTGCTGTGCGTATATACTGAACATGATAGCCAGGAATGGTCTAGCTGAGGTGAAAGAGAGTGCAGTGGCTATTAGGAATGTTGTCAAGTATGTCAGGTCATCTGGTACACGACTTCAGTCATTTCAGCTGAGGGTTCCAACTGAAAAGGTTAGTAGAGGGAGTTTGTCTCTGGATTGTATCACACGCTGGTACTCTACTTATCTTATGTTGTCAGCTGCTTTGAAGTTTAGAGTAGCATTTGAGAAGCTATTGGCAGAAGACATGCTGTATAATGAATACTTTAAGGAATCAGAAGAGAATGGGCATAAAAGGATTGGGCCTCCAACTGCTCGGGGATGGGATGAAGTGCACCGGTTAGTCAAGTTTTTTAAACTCTTTTTTTTTGAAGCACTTTAGCATTTTAAGCATCAAAGACAATGACATCCACTAGTTACTACAATGAGATTGTGATCATAGATAGGAATCTGATAGTTCTCAGCAACAGCAGAGACGACCTTCTACGACTTCAAGCAACAGAGATGAGGACCAAGTTTGAGAAATATTGAGATGGTCCCATCAACATGAATCCCCTTGTCATTATTGGAAGTGTCTTCGATCCAAGAAACAAGATGCAATTTGTATATGTTTGTTTCAACAAGCTTTATGGCAAAGACAGTGTGGAAAGTGAGCATCTGAGATCCTCAATTAGGACATTGCTGAAGCAGTTGTAGGAGGAGTATGTGCTGAAGATTGGTCCACCATCTCAAGGTGATAGTTCTGGAATGAGTGAAAATGGCGAAACAGTTAGATTGTTTGTGATGTCTGATGAGGATGAGGAGTATTAAGGGAGGGACTCTCTATATTCTGAAATGGTTTCTGAGCCGCAGATGAAGAGGCTAGTAGTGAGCTTGATATATATTTTATGGAAAGTCATGTGCCCAGAAACTCAGGCATGGGGTTTGACTACAATGTTCTATCATGGTGGAGGCGTAGTTCTGTTAAGTTTCCAATACTGTCAGAACCAGCCAAGGATGTTCTTGCGATTCAAGTTTCTTATGTTGCTTCAGAGTCGGCTTTCAGTACTAGTGGTCGGATTTTAGATCCTTTTTGTACCTGCCTCACACCGTTTATGATTGAAGCTCTTGTCTGCACACAACAATGACTTTGGAATAGCATCAGTGCAGAAAAGCTTGCAAACTTGACTCAGATGTTTGAAGAACTTGATTTCCATGAGTCTTAGGTAATTGTTTCTGTTAGTTACTCTTCCATACATATTTCTCATGTTTTCAATTCTGCATTTGAATATTTTTTTCGTTATGTAGAGACTCTAGCACTACCAGCCGCAGTAGGAGAATCAGACAATTAAAGGTACATTTTGCCACTTTGTTGTTTTGCTGTCTTTTGTGTTTTGGTGTTCTATTTTAAACAACCTATATGTTGCAGGTTGAAGTTCGAGAATTAGGAGATGATGATGTTTTCTTTTTGCTCCCTCAGTTAATTTTTTGGACATTCTCAATCTTATTTTGAACTATATCTCTATGAATCAAAGCCTTTTTGTATATGTGTTTATTGCAAAGAGTTGTAGATTCAGAATGATTGATCTTTAATTTGGATATGAACTTGTGATGATTGAGAAAGGATGAATGTTTTATGTTTATTTTTTTTTTTTGTCTTTGTACTAATTTTTTTTTCATGTTTCAGGTGAAAACCAAAAATTAGAACAAACTGGAAATAACTTAATAACCGAAAATACCCGATTATTTTCGGTTTTAAGATTTAAAAATTTAAAATCGAATATTTCAATGGCACTAGCTTATTTTTTTTCACAAATGTCTAAGGGCAGCGAGAATCGTAACATAACATAGATTGACAGTGCTAGAGCAATCGATTTGATGAGAATCGAGTGATTATATAATTTATATGTTTTCCATTTCGTTGAATTAGTTGACGAACATCCAGTGATTATATGTTTTCCATTTCGTTTATCTTTTCCGTAATATCAACCACTGATCACAAGAAAACCAAATATTTATAACAATAACGTTATATTATAAAAATCACATTAATTGGAACACAAGTAAACATAGCAAAGTTTACTGTAGAAAAACTAACTAACCACATATCAAGCGTAATTACACAACCCATAGACACAAAAGTCACCAACCAAACAGCGATGGTTACACTCTCCACAATGCCTCTTATCATAAGCCAAGTAGACGCACTCTCCTCCACAACAAGTCTGAGTGAACTTGCATTGGTTCTTACATGCGCCACAATTATCGTTATCGTACGCCACATCAAGACACTTATTGCTACAACAAGCCATTGTGGAGTTGGCCGATCCTTGACTCTTGCATATCTCCTCGTTCTTGTTGCAGTGATCCGCAGCGTTAGCGTTGCGACCATTCTTCGCGTTTTGTGCTAGGAAACGACTCACCCTATGAGGTTCTTTCGACAGAAGCGTTTGCCTATGCATATGCGTTTCTTTTTGGTTGTTGCTAACGGATAGTGTAGAAATCAGTACGATGATGGTTATGGCAATTATAAATATTGCCAAAATGATATTCTTAAGCCCCATCATTTTTTTTTGCTCGTAGGGAGTAAGATAGGGGCGTGAAATGCTTTTGAAAGAAGAAGGAAATGTAGTTTATATAAGGTTCGAGGAGTCATTTTTTGCAGTAGCCATACATGTGGGGGAATGAGTAGAGTACGTTGGAATAATTCCTCATTAATGTTGAATATTTTTCTCACAAAGTCCAAAAAATTTGCAACTAGTTTTCCAAGAATTTGACAGTTTCAAGTTTATATTCAAACAACTCGTTTTTGTTTTATAGCGTAAATTTTGTGTATTTGTTTCGGTCTCACTTATTTTTCTTCCATAGAGTAGTTTCATCGGTTGTTTTTCATTGTATATCTCAATAATGAAAACAAATTCTCAAACGAAAAATCATAAAAAACTTATTAGATACTCTACACAGCTATTTTATAGCTGGTTTAACTATTTAAAAGAAAATGAATTTTAAATATATAAAATAGCTTTTAAAATATAAATATAGCTCATATAAAAACCCATTTGAGAAATTGTAGCATTGAGGATGCTTTTAGATCCCATTGTGAACGAAGGAAGCAAATTGGGGCGGATCTAGGATCACAACTAGCTGGAGGCACACACAATTTTTCACTAGACATGTTTTTGGATTGGGGGCACTTGTACAAGCATCAAACTTATTGTTAAAAATTTTCGAAAGTAGATGGGGGCACGTGCCCCCGTCTCATGCTCTATGTCCGCCCTGTCAAGCAAGATTTATATGCATTTTATAAATAAGAGTGCTATAATCAGGGTCGGTCGAGAGGGCAAACTATCCAAACTCCCGATTAGTACATCCAAATTAAAGGGGCATATATAGTTTTCAAAAAGATATTTTTAGTACTTATAAACATGTAAAGTTTATAAGCTAAATATTACTTATTGGATATTATTAGTTAGAACAAAGTTTATTGGATTTTTCAACAATACTTATAAATTTGTTAAAGTTAAATATGTATGAATAATTACGTAAATTTCTATTTTAAATTATAAGTTAAAACCCTTATGGATATTTGTTTGATTTAAAAAAACAAGTAGATACAAATAAGGATAATTTGAGAGCATCATGTTTGAATCTGGAAGTTTGCTTACGAAATCGTATGCATAGTTGGTGATAATTTAATTATGGAGCTAAAGATTCTTCGAGAATTAATATCTGAAGAAGTTTAGAAGCCTAACGAAGGCATTTCTTTTGAAAAAATGGAGGATTGTTATCAAAACACAGAAATTATTGATTGGATATTGTTAACCATTGTGATATCGATCGCTAGAGTAAAAATAAATTTCTCGAAGTTGAAGTTGATAAAAAAGTTATTTGCGATCTACCATGTCACATGAAATGTTAAATGGGTTGGCTATGTTATCAACCGAGACAATTATGGTTGAAAAAGTTAACTATATTTTAATGGATGATGTTGTAGAAAAATTAAATAACTATATTTCAGTATTAATTGTCCTAAATAACTTGTTTTTTAATAAACAGTTTATGATTTTTTTCTTATGGAATTTTTAGTTTTTCTTTTTATATTGTTTTCTGATCTTGATAAAATATGTATAAGGGTATATTTTTAAATTTGGTTTGGGGCAGCATAAAACACTAGACCGGCACTGGGGCTATTAATTGACTATATTTTATACTATTTTTTCTTCTTGAGTTCTTGTCATCGATTTTTTTGGTAATATATATATATACTTCTGTATTGGATCAATAACTACATACATATATTATACTTCTTGGGTTCAAGCTTATATAGAACACCTGACGAATGTAAAAGTAGCCACATGCAAGATAAAAAAATGAACGATTTGATTTAACTTCTAAGTACGGTTATTGTATCATCGGTAACCAACGTATCAGGTAAAACGTGCCAATACTTTGTTTAGGTTTCGAAATAGCCCCCTAGGTCAAGCGTAAAATTTATGGCAGATGTGAAAGTAGCCACATGCAAGATAAACAAAATGAACGATTCTGAAATAACATTTAAGTACGATTAATGTATTATCCATAATCAATGTACCATGTAAAAAGTGCGTAAGATTCAATGTTTAGGTTTCGATTTGATATAGTCCTAGCAGCCTCCTAGGTCTTAATATAAAATTTATGGCAGATAAAATGACGGAACAAATGATATATAGAAGTTTGAAAAACTTTTTCCGTTAAAATGATTTGAACCAATAAAATGGCAAATTAAGTTTGTTTCTAAGGTATTTTATAATCAACACAGTACTAGCTAGTGTAATACAATGTGCCAAGCTTGATCGAGTTATATATGCTTAAAAATGGGGAAAATTAGGAAGTATAAACCGGCTATTAAGGAGCCAGAATGTGACCTTAAAAAGTGTGGCTGGACGAGAAAATAAAGGCATGCTCTATGGTGAAGCAACGTTAATCAAATACCTAATAGGCTAATAGATTGATCGAGACTTTCGTTCCAAGTCTTTGTGCCCTCTCGTACACCGTCGGCAGAATACTTATATTAATTATTTTCATTGAATATTCCTTTGTTGTTCACATTTTTCTTGGAAGTTTTTACTACAAATAAAAAAAATTTAGAATAGTTATCATGGATACTAAGTGATGAACATTTTGTTAACTTTTCAATACCGGCGATGAGAAAAAAAAAACTAACTAACTTTCAAGCTATGATTAAATTAGATCTCAAGAAACTAGAGTTTGATCATTTGTAGGCATGATTTGGTTTAATTCAAGAGAAATTGCGTGAAAGACATTAAGTTGGATATCATAATAAAAAAATACACTCAATTAGAAACTTTTACATTTGAATTTAGTGATTATTATTTCGTATTTAGTATTTAGTGGGTGGGATTGGATTTATAAACTTTATAAAAATATTTTTTAGGCAGTAATAAATGATTTAGGAGTGTTTTTTCTATCCTTTAATAATAAGCTTAAAGTATTTATGAAAACTGGCATCATTTAGTTTGATTTATTTTTGTGGATTTTCTTATTCGAGATTAAATTATATTTTTATCGAGTTATTTTAATTTCAGTTGTTTTAGGTTTTTAGAATAGGGAAAATTGCCAAATATGACTCAAAACTTGATTTGAAATGCAAAAGTAAACCCAAACTTGAATCAAATGTAAAAGTAACTTAAAAAGCTGTTGAAATTACAACCAATCCCTTGTAAACAAACAAAAAAAGAGTTTTTTTTTTACGTTTCTAGCCCTCGCAAGTCGTCTGCCCAGACGACTTTAAACTAAGTCGTCTGGGACAGTTTTTCTTAAAAATAATTTAAAAATTGTGTAATAAATATCTTGGTAAATGAAAAATTGGGATTCTGTAATTAACATATGTCTTATGCGATATAAATTAAGATATAAAAAAGTAAGTTGTTTTCAGCATAGATGAGTGAAAGTAGTGAGTGATGATATTCTTTAGTTTAGGTTTCACCAACATATGTTGTAGTATTGTATGTGTTTCTTAGGGTTAGAAATTCGAAAGCATAATTTTTTTTTTTTGAAAACTTTAAAATTTACCTAAGTGTGTTTATTTATGTGTATAGTAAACAATATTTAAGTATAATTTGATTTTATAACATGGTTAGTAGTTAATTTAGTCAATTTAATTTAGGGTTTAGGGTTTAGGGTCTGGACGACTTATAATTAAGTCGTCTGGTAAATATATTTAATAAGGCAGACGACTTAGTCGGATGTATAGTATCAACAGACGACTTAATAATAAGTCGTCCAAACCGGATTTTACCAAATTACTTTTTAACCTAACCGGATTTTTGACCGGACATATATAAGAAGATTTCTTTTTTTTACGCACTTTTCGCGAAATTCAGAAAACCCTAACACCGTTTCTCTCAAAGGTGATTTCGAAGCAATTTCGCTCCGATACAAGACAAAGGTAAATCGAAGGCTTCTCTTGCAGATTTATGGGTTTTTATTAGGATGGATGTTGTTTTCCTTAACTTTTACCGTTTGGTTTTGTGTTTTCAACGATTTTGGGGTAATTTTGGTTTCAAATTAGGGTTTCAAAAATTGGGGACTTCAATCGACTTGTTGTTTAGTTAGGTTGGATGTTGTTTTCCTCTCATTTTACGGTAATTTTAGGGTCGTCCACCTGGAAGTTCTACTGGAAGTCTTGGTAGACTTATAATTAAGTCGTCTGGAAAGTCTTCCAGGTGGACGACCCATACGACTTAGAATTAAAATGTTTCCAATTCGTTTCTTGTTTGCAGATGGCGAATCAGCATGAACCTCACTTCTTGAAGCCTCTGCTTCCTGGTTTCTACAGTGGCGTGGTATACACACGCTTCCTTTGCTTATCTTCTCCTTTGTTGACTTGTAGACAATACCACTTGCCTTCTACGCAAAACACATAGAAGGCACGCCGAACCAAGGAAAATGGACACTACGATCGGACGCTTCACACCAAACTTGGGAAGTTATACAAGAAGGAAGAAGACTCACCGATAATTGGGAAGCCTTCGCCCAAGCACACTCCCTTTGCATCGGTGACATTCTCGTGTTCAAAAAGGAAGGAGACATGGTATTTCATGTGACTCCTTTCGGTCCAGTTTTACTGAGATTCAGTATACACCTCCTCAAGGGGATGATGCTGCGGATGGTGCCTCAACTTCCTCGTCTCTTCCTAAATGATGGATGTTTGTCTTGCTATCGTCTTATTGTAATCTGCTTCTAATGGACTTGTAGTGGATGAATTCTATGTTTTTGTTCCCTTGTTTCAAATTGTTTTTAAACCTATGACTTGTAATGGATGATCAACTTTTATAACTACAACTCCTTTTGTCCTCTATGTACAAACCATGGTAACACCAATTTTAATTATTAGTTGTCTAAGAAGTCTAACACAAAGTCTAACACAAAGTCTAACACAAATTCTTAAAACATACTCAAAAAGCTGGACGACTTTGTAGACGACTAATATTATAAGTCGTCTGGAAAGTCATCCAGCCGGAAAATTTGTCAAACGACTTAATTATTAGTCGTCTAACCTCGTAAGTATTCTATTCAGACGACTTTAAACTAAGTTGTCCAGACGACTTAGTTGAAAGTCGTCTGGTATAGTTATTCTTAAACATAATTTAAAAAATTTGTAAAAAATATATAGATAAGTGAAAAATTGAAATCATGTAATTAACACCATTTTTATGAGATATAAATTAAGATAGAACAAAATTTAATTATTTTTAACATAGATGAGTGAAAGTAGTGAGTGATGATATTCTTTGGTTTTGGGTTTGCCAACATATGTTGTAGTATTGTATGTGTTTCTTAGGGTCAGATTTTCGAAAGCATAAATGTTTTTTTGAAAAATTAAAAATTTACCAAAGTGTGTTTATTTCTATATA
>CAKOAT010127821.1:11985-79675 GCA_932364175.1 Eruca vesicaria subsp. sativa | reverse complement strand
AAATGATCTCTCGAGTTTTATAAAACGATCTTCGAGCTTTTATAAAACGATCTCTCGAGTTTTTATAAAACGATCTCTCGAGTTTTATAAAACGGTATTAATCATTTTATAAAATGATTTTGCGGAAAATAATGGTTCCATCTTTTACAGAAGCTATCGCAGACGTTGATTTCGAGATTACGGTTTTCGACACCAACAGATATTATTATGAATCAATTGAAAAAAAATGATTTTAACAACTACATCAGTTTTTTATAAATGATGTGAGTATTGACATCAATCAAAATAACTGATTAGAATTATGTATATCATTTGTGAATAATTGATGTTAAATTAGTATCAAAAATTTTAAATGATTTCGTGATTATATAATTGATAATTATTAATATGAATATTATTATCATTTGTACATAAATAACTTTTTGCAATATATAAATTGAAGAAAATATTTTTCGTTAACATTTTTTTATTTTTCTATTGAAAATATAACTAACAAGAAAGAAGTACATGCCTAAAAGGAAACAAGAAGATGAATCAAAAGAGAAAATAAGTGTAATGGTTATACAAAATTTGCCATGAAAGCTAATATATTGCGATCCTTCAGCTTCTTTATTTCTTCTTGTTCATTGTAGAATTTTCCATCAATTGATATCCCTTGAGATTTCTATGCTTCTTCCATTTTTGAATCAACGTCATCTCCTTCTATATCTGTAGATGCTCTTGACCCTAGCAACAAAGAATACTTAAGCCATAAATAAACCTTGTAATCTTCTACAAGAATGAGAACCAAGAGAAAAAAGAATAGAAAAGTACCTTTGGAAATTTTCAATCAGATTCGATTGATTAGAAAAATCCCGTTTCCTATTGAAGTTCTTTATAGAAAAAGAATAAATACACATATTTTACATTGATAAAGAAATTTTATGAAACTGAAAGAAAAAAAGATGAAGATGGCGATTTTGAGAGAAGAGAGTAGCGTTTGTTGAGATTGAAGCCACAAATATATTGTAGTAGTGGTTCCCTATTCGTAGGGATTGTAACTGATCAATTAGATAATTTTACTATATATTTTTTTAAACTATGTAAACTAAGTTTACTATATCCGATATTCAATTGATGTAAATTAAGATAAAATAACATCACATCTAATAAAACGATTTCAATGAGAAATATACCTATATATTTCTTTTTTTCTTTTCAGTTTTTATTGATATAAATTATATATCATTTTAATAAGTGATGTTAAACAAACAAAAACAAATGTATCAATTGTTCAATTGATATAAATCTATATAACAATATCAGTTGTGTTAAAATGATGCAAATTCATATAAATTGTATCATTTTATTGAACTGATGTTAATCCCCTTCTTATTATTTGAGGAGAACTTTTAACATTAAACATTTTGTTCATGTGTTATTAACCATTATGCCATTACTTATGTGGCATCACCACAATTCACCTCATTGACTTTTTGGAATAACCTTTTTTTTTTTTTTTATAACACTTGAACATGTAGAGCTAATCGTTGTGATACAAAGCTGAAAACAAGAAATTAAGTACGATGTCAATAGACACCGCACAAACAATGAGTAAGGAAGAAAATCTCACCAACTTTCATTATTGTCGAGCTTCCAAAGTGAGTAAATGCTAAAGCCAAGCCGGTGCATCTCGGGCGATGTATGATTGGGGTCGACTATCTCGAGTGACACTAATAGCAATTGCCGATGCAGCTTCATTTCTTTCCGGAAGTGCGTGATCGAGGCTCCAAAACTCTATCATTGCAAGAAGAAAGGATATATCGTGTCGGAGATGGCTGAAGCTAGGATGTTCTTCCGGCTTTGTGAGGAAATCGCGTAGGCAATCCGACGATGTCTCAAAGATAACATTGGAGAAATGTAGGTTGTGTAGACATTCCACCGCCCAAAACAGCGCCCATAAGTCTGCTTCTGTCTTTGTGCGCATACAAGAGTAGGCACGACGACTATGGATGATTGTATGTCCAGTTGCATCCCGAACAATCCATGAAGCACCACTTAAATGATTTGAGTTTACCCATGAGGAACCCACATTACATTTGAGGGAACCATTGGGAGGATGTATCCATCGTATCTCTTCTGATTCAACGCCCCCAGCTCCATCTACCCTGCTTGTGAAGGTATCACACCAAGTAGATTCTTCTTGATAGGCCTTTTTGGCGATAAAGGAGGGTTCAAGAACCATGTTTTCAAAAAGAAAAACGTTCCTAGCTTTCCAAATTTCCCACAAAAGCCATGGAAAAACTTTTCTTATATGTACATCCGTAGATGAACTTTTACCAGTTTTGATCAGATGCACAAAATTTAGAAAGGTAGAATTTCGGGAGAACCCTCCTAAAGGAATTGGGAAGTTAGCCTGCTCCCATGTGGCCCGGGCTTTAACACATGTAAAAAGAACATGACATATACTCTCAGTATCATTACCACAAACAGAGCATGTAGGATCTACCGGAATACCCCGAGTGTTCAGACGTTGCTTGACAGCTAACGCACCAGATAGAGCACGCCACATAAAATGTTTTATTTTTGGTGGGGCTTTAGTTTTCCACAGATCTCGCCATACTTGCTTTTCAATTGGAGATAGGGAGGATCCTTGAGGCTGATCAAAATCAATCAAGTTTTCCAAAAATTTGTACCCACTACGAGTCGAATATGTTCCGCTCGGTGTATATCCCCATTTGATAGAATCGTTGATTGCCAAAGATGGTTTCAACAACAAAATTCTTTGGACATCTTGAGCCGTGAAGGTCTGGCGCAACAAATTAATATTCCATTGTGAGGACCCCTGTAACAGTAAATCTGACACTTTTAGTGTTAAATCAATTGGACTATTCTCACGGTACATTGCCGGCCTAGGAATGGTGTCAATAATCCAGTTTTCCGCCCATACATTCGTATCAGCCCCATTTCTTAACTAGAGATATTACATTTCATGCCATTGAAGACAAACCTATATACTTTCATTTTATTCATCATGTACCTCTAAATATTTATTACTAATGAATATTCGAACATTACTTTATTACGTATTTGACAATGCTATTAAACATTCATCATTCTTTTTATAAACATTCACTACGCCTGGGTTATCTTTATTATTATAAAATTTATACGATATACATTCATTATTATATTTTAATATGACCCGCACAATCGAGATCGAGATGTAATGTAACTTTATAATATATTTCGAATATTGAATGAAAGACCATTTGTTGTTATCGTATTTGATAATGGTATTAATCAAATATGTAACTTTATAATATAAGTACGTAATGGTGAATATAAAGTTACATTACATATTACATATTAAAATATAATAATGAATGTTGTTATCGTATTTAATAATGGTATTAGTCAAATATGTAACTTTATAATATAAGTAAGTAATGGTGAATAAATACATATTTATAAATAGAAAATATAATAAAAATTATAGTATTTATATTATTTAAAAAAAAAATTGAATTACTAAATACCTGTGAATAAATGTTGTCTTGATGAAAAAATACAATGAATCAGATATATCAACCTTTGTACAACTTTAAATTACGGAAAGTATGATTTCCCCCCCCCCCCTTCATACAATTAATTTGGAAATCTTTTGAATCAGGAAAGTTATAAGTATGAGACTAAAAAGAATTTAAACCACACGACCAACCTTTACTCATAAAATTAATATTATGAGTTATATTAAGTAAGTCAATCACATATTCTAAGTAAGTCAATCACATAATTTTTAAATTGACGTATTTGTAATTTAAAAATATAATATTAATCATTGATCTATATAATTACTGATTATATCTAACTTTATAATATAATTTTGAATGTTGAATAAATATTTTCTGTAGTTATCGTATTTGACAAATGGTATTAATCAAATGTTTATTATAATGCAAATTCCAGTAAAAATATCATTGACATGTAAATAAATGTATATCAAACTATATGTTATCTTTATCATGTTATATAAATATATATCTACATATAAAAAATCACTTTGGAACATATTTTTATATTGAAAAAAATCTCAATGATTATTGTTTCCTATAATACATATGAAATCACAATCATGTCATTATTGTAATGGCCAAACTTGATATAAATAGTAATTAACATATATTATGTCACTAATTTATTCACTCAAAATGATTATATTCCAGAAATGGTAATTATCATAAATTATGTCATTATGATTTCTATTATACATTATGATTCTTATAATACATTATTACGCTTCCTATAATACATATAAAATCACAATTATGTCATTATGATAATGGCCAAACTTGATATAAATAGTAATTAACATATATTATGTCACTAATTTATTCACTCAAAATGATTATATTCCAAAAAACTATAATTAAATTTGCTTCCTCTCTTGATTAATTTTTACCAATTAAATTCAGAGACAAGAACAATTAGTGATTCTACACATCAGAAGATATAAAATTAGGGTAAATTATTAACCATAATCATAAATATCAAATATGGTTAGTTACTAAGCAAAATATAAATCAGTTTTAATTGCAAAATAATAATAGATATTATTTGAGTAGCGTTTTTACTAAATACATCAAATATGGTTAGTTGCATACTTTTTTGTTTTAATATAATCCATTTTTTAGGAAAAAAAATATTTCTAAAAAATAGATATTTCACATTTCTAATGAATTATTTTTGATATGATATCAATATTATTATATGATATCTGAAAAAAAATATTTGTTTTATCAAACTAAACGTAAATTATATTTCTGAATACTATTTTTTTTAAAAAAAAACTATAATATTTCTGTTTTTCAAACTAAAGAAATATATGTTTTAAACAAACTTACTAAGAATTTTTTTTTTCTCATACTACTGAACTTTATAATTCTCTAAAATTTGTAATAAATTTCAAAGAATCCCTTCAATTAAGTTCCATGATTTTTTTAAGTATTGAATAAACATAAATGGTGATGCACAAGTAGTTATTGTTGATCTATGGTCAAACATACTTGGTTTATGGTCAAATACTATAGTAAATCAATACTTTCTGAATTTGCCAAACATTTTCGTTTGTAACTCAAATCTTGTGTGGCTAAAGCCTAAGTTTGATGTCTATATATATATATCAAACTAAAGTTATTTCTACAGAATCACAACCAACCTAAAAAAAACTGCGATACCAAAAAAAAAGTTCTATGAAAATAATTAATTTACATAAATCAATTGTTCGAAAACCTAGGAGTGAAGTTTTAAGTTATCTCGAGTTTGTGGTCCTCATTCTTATGATATCCTTTTTAGTTTTTTTTATAAATAGTTGCATTAATATTCTTATATATTGATCTCTACAAACATGTTCATATGAAATTATGTCTTTGTAAATAGTTTTATTAATATTACATTTTATATTGATCTTTGCAAACAAGTTCACTGGAATCAAGTGTATCGATTATGTAACTAACGCTCAAGATTTACTTGATTTTGAACCTCCACGGATGCTCATGTTGTGTTATGTGTTTTAAGTTTATGATCCATTGAGTGGGAAGAAGGTATTTTACCGTATAACTCTTGCACATATATATATATATATATATATACACACACATATACATATATATATATGTATATATGTGATATAAGTTATTTAGTTGGTCGTTTCAAATATAATAATTAGAAGAAATTTGAATGATGTTCTCACATTTCGTTTGATCCTGAACTTCCAAGGATAGAAGTTCTCAAAAAGAAGTATACATGAACATTTTAATGTTTCTGGATTAATTTATTTTGATGTTTACTTACATAAGTTAAGCTGACTAAAGACTAACTTTTGAAGATTCCAAACTGTGTCTTTTGGTGGAATACATGATATTTTTCATTTAATTTAGTTTTTTTATTTTTAAAATATAAACATTTTTGCTATGTATATTTTGTTTCTTAGATAAATATTTTCTTAACATTCAATGATTCTATACATATATAAGTAATTGTTTAAGTATATAAATATATGTAAGTTTTAAAAATTCAAAATATATCATATACAAAAATATATTACAATTATTTATTTTATTATTATCATCATACTTTGGTTATGAAATGAATAATTATATTTTTATATTTTATTTTTCATAAATTATTTAATAAATTAATAAAAATCTTTCCTTACTCTGAAATTTTTTTCCCATATAAACACTTCAATCAATGGACATATCCAATACACAAACTTTGCTCTAGCAAAATATATAAATAAACTTATATTATATTATTTTATACATTATAGTAATAACCACTTTCCATCACTCACCCCGCGCTGGGCGCGGGTCAACACCTAGTTTAATCAATAAAACATCAATTGTTCTAACCGATTTAAAAATTATATATATATTTGTATCATTTCAAAGTAAGTGATTTAATATTATATCATTTATTGTTGTGATGCAATTTAAATGATACAATTCAATGTTTTTTGTAGTGTATTTATCTTTTAAATAAAAAGATTTAATTAATTTTAAGACAATTATTAAAAATCAAATAAGATATTGGCTATAAATTTCAGTAAAAATCTATTAAAATTCATATTTCAGATATATAGAATTGAAAAATATATATTTTATGTAACGGCAAAGTTAATCTGCGTCATTATACATGTTATTGTTTATAAACTATTCTGGACCATTTATTTTAGATAAACTGGACTTGTTAAGCAGTATGTTATCTCTAATATAAACCGAATTAAACTATACATTAATATTCAAATTCGTTTGTTCTGCACTGTTCAATCTAATGTTACAATTCAAAGCCCTAAACCTCTATTACCATCTTGAGCCATCACTCAAGTTTCGACCATGCTTTCTCTCATGTTTCGGTTAATTAGCCAAGAGTCGATCTGAAAAGAATTGTTAACAAAAAAAAAAAAGTTGTTGGCAAAAATGTCTTAAAAATTTCGATGAAATCCTTCTGAATTTAGAGTCAAAATTGTTGATACCTTTTTGATGGATATTTCTGAACTATGTTTACTAAAAGCATCTCCGACGAATTTTGCTAAAATATTATACCAATATTAAAAATAATCAAAAAAGTATAAGAGAAAATAATTTTTGTAAGCCAAATAGCTTTAGACATTATCCCTTTGGGTTAATTTTATTTACTTATTGTCTCATTAGGCTAAATATTTTCTTAATGGCAATCCTACCTTTAAATTATATAGTTTTAGTTATTAATTCGTAATTAGTTAATTATAATTATAAAAATTTGAAATTTGTTTTGTAATAATATTAAGATATAATATTATTCTAAAAGGATAAAATAAAATAAAAGTTTATATCCTTGCTATATTTTCGGATGGGTGTAAATATAATATTTTTTTTTTTAATAAAAGTTTTTTAAAAAATTAATAAACTAAAATTATACACCTCGTCCACAGTAATACTCCATCAGATTTAAAAAAAATTTCGGATGGGTTTCCATATTTACACCTCGTCCACAGTAAAAAATTTTTTAAAAAATATAATAAATATTTTTTTAAAAAAATAATTGAATTTTAAATATGGAAACCGAATATTTCCTAATATATTCTTGCTATATTTTCGGATCTAATAATATTTATCCGTAGAATCCAGATTCTACTAAAGGTAAAACTGTGTAAAAAGATATGAAATCAGTTTCTACATGTATTAGAACGTTGTGAGAATGTAGATTCCGATTTCTAGTAGTTTTAGATTTAAGTAAAAATTTAGATTTCAATTTCTATTTTTATTAGAACTGTATGATAAGCGTGGAATCTGTATTCTAAACTATTTTAGATTCGTGTTATCTCTGTATAAAACATATTCTGTAGTTCGTAGAAATAGTGAAAAAAGTGGATTCCGTATTCTAATCCGTAGTATACAGATTCTAATTTCGGTAGAATAATATATGAAATTATTATTTACACATTTTTAAAGCAGGAAAAAAAAAATATCGCTATATAGATATAGGGGTTTCATCATTATGTACTATTTTTTAAAAAAAAATTTACTTCATAAATCTATTTTTTTAATAATTTCGGAAATAAATAAAGGGCACTAGAGTCAAAATTGGTACAAAAAATAATTTAGATTAAATAGACAAAATGTCCAAACCTATTTGGTATAGAAAAACACTTTCCCCAAAGTATAAAGATAGAAATAAAATCAAACAGGATTCCCAATTAGATGTTTCAAGAACCTTCAGAAAAGTCTATGAACGAAATGTCATTTCTTATTGGGTAAAACTTTAAAAGGTAAATAAAATTTAACTGCTTAAATTAAATGTTTTAAAATATCTATAAATTACCTTTTTAGATATTCAATGAAGGTTTTAACCGAGAAGGGTGTTCTAAGAAAAGACGTAAAAGAAACATAACCTTCTTCTCATATTTGTTTTCGATGAAAAAACCCTGTATGTAGATCAATCCAAAGATAAATACCACAAAATGAGATGCTAACAAGGCTCTGTAACTTATTTTTTCTTATCTTTTTTGTAATTGCCAAAAGAAGGATACATTAACTGAAAATATGTTATTCACGGCCAAACGCTGTGGGTTACATACATCTCAACTCAAATAAGAATCAAAGTAAGAAAAGAAAAAATCATCAAGATTTGGGTTATAAAGGAAGGAAAATAGGTTGAGAGGAACTTGAATTATGGAAAGGAAGAGATTGTAAAAAAGGAAGCCGGATTCTTCCTGTTGGAGGCGCCTGCGAGAAGAGATGTTCCACAACTGCGGTGAGCACCACCGTGTATTCCTTTACCATCTCGGCCAGTACCGTCACCAGCAACATTCTTGCTTACTTTATTATATCAATCGAATTTTCTTTCTTTTTCGTTCTCTGTTTCTTTTTTCTCTTTTTTTTTAACACAATTGTCTTTATTTATATAGTTGATGAGGGGAAGTAAGATCCACGGGTGTCTTCTAGCATATCCGCTCTTTGTTTTCTGATTCTTATTAATTTATCATTTTATTAAACTTTTCTATTTGACTAGTCACAGATGTGAAAGCATGTTTGTCTTTATTATTATTAATTATTAGATGTTTTGTCAGTTCATACAGATATAAAATTATCTTACATATATTTATTAAAATTATATAAACTATAAATTTTAAAAATAGAATGATATTTTATTGGTTATGTTTGCAAAATGTTTAAATTCAAATTCCAATCATTTATATTTGACAATGTTTCTATCAGTATATATATATTGCGGTACAAAAACTGGAAAACATCACATAGTATAAATATTTTTTTCAACATGAATCTTTTTCATTTCAAAAATGAAATGAAAACTTGAAAATTTGAGAATAAGTTAAGCATGAAACAAAAAGTATAAACCATTGCATAAAAATTTGATTTCAACTGTCTTGAAAAAATAGGTGGAACTTTAGGACAGTTTCTCCTCACTTACAAAAAGTATTATCAAACTGTAGAAAGCACTGAATAATCTTTTTCCGATTATACAAAATTTAGATTTATTATTTATACATTTTTATTTTTATTTATAAATAAAATATGCTTTTTTATATAATAGTACAATATCTACTGTTTTTTAAAAATAATTTTTTATTTTCCTGGCCAATTTATATTATAGATTACTTTATAAACTATTATCCAATAAATAAAAACCTTTAGGTGGCAACTCCACTAAACTAAAATAACATCCAATATTTTATGCGTACGTGATAATCAATTAATCATAGCTGTGCATCTACTTATCCAAATACATAAGTTTAGCAAGATAGACTTCATATTATAATTATAGTTATGGAAGACTTGCCTATTCCCCTGTAAATACAATGACCCTATCTATTCCCCTATACTATCAATCTCTTGTCAAGTCCACCCGTAAATATAAAATCTTTTCATATTATCCTCCATTCTTTTTAACTCTACCTAGATCCTCTTCTCTAATCCAATTCTGAAATTAAAATTAAAACTTAATTAATCACGTTTTGTGAACCATGATTGCCTATTAGAAAAATCTAACCCGACTTTGAAATCAACCCGACTCAGTTTAAAAATAAATAAGTAGATTATGGTGATTAAAATTAGGTTTTGGTTTCGCTTTCTCAAAAACGAAGAACAAACACTACTAAGAACAAAGAGAGAGATAAAGAGAACGAGGATGAAGAAGAGATACAGAGAGAGTGACGTGGACGAAGAACAGAGAGAGACGACGAAGAATCGTGCGTGAGAGAGAGATCAAAGACGACGAATAATAGACGAAAGAGAGAGAAGATGAAGACAGAGATAATGGAAAGCTATGTTCGATAATGGTCATGCTCTTTATGTGGTTTTGTGATGTTGAGTTTAAAACATGAGTTTGACTTGTTTATTCTCGAAAGTGGATCATGTTCTTTGTGCTTGAATATGGTTAATGCAGGTAAAGAACACGAAATTTAAAAACATATTTCAAAGTTATTAGTTGATAAAGCTTTTATTTCTTTGGTGTTCAAAAAGAAAAAGCTGCTTTCTCATTTACCTTAACCAAATGATTTACAAGTGTTTACATAGAGCTTTACATCAGCCATCGTCAGGTAACTAACTAATAACTTGACTCTATATAGTCACAACTAACAAAGAGAAATAACTTGCAATTGATTTGCAGAAGTGTGTGTGCTTCAGGATGAGAACATAGTGAATTTCTGCTGGTCTTGGTAGTGAGCCATAGAAGAATCCAAGTAAAAATTCAAACCAACCAAAATGAGCCTTGATGATCTTTTGATGCACTTCATAAACGTGACTATGTCCATTTAACAAGTCATGAAAACCAATATCAAATGCAGTCCATGGTCTAGCATACTCTCGATTTTAATTAGCATCAAACATTACTAAAACCAGGAGATAAAAATGAAAGTACCATACACTAGAAACAAAAATCAGCTATTTTGACACATAAATGGATGCACCTTCTTGTGATTATATTGACTTTAGGCATAACTGAAACGGTTTCTCCAGCTGTAACTCATTAAGAAAATTGAAAACAAACCAGAGAAGTGATAACTATAGGACATTTAAGTGACTACAAGCAATATATAATTATATATCGATGTGTCTAGATGCAATGTATCATGTGAATCATTGCAACTATTTAAATGAATCCTTGTAACCATTAAAGTGAAGCATTGCAATTGTTTAAATGAACAAATGCATCTGTTTTGATTATAACTACTAGTGATGAATTATTGTAATCTTTTAGTGATAAACCATTGCAACCATTGATAATTAAAACCTTTGGTAAAGAATTATTGTGACTTTTGGCCAACCATTGCAATTGTTGGTGCTAATAGTTGCAAATATTGGTGCTAACCATTGCAACCTTTCATATCTATATAAGGAGTTGTTGGCATTGGCAAATGATACAACTTAAAAATTTGAATCATGAGAAACATCATAAACTAGGTAGTAAAAAGAAAGAGAGATTCATTGTTCAAAAATCATCAAAGATCTTTGAAGAAACACATATAAACATTAAAGTTCTATTTGTTATTCTTGTATCTTAGCCTAGAACAAGAATGTGACTTTGATTGTCTTATACTACAAAAGTATTTCGTGTAACCCAAAGACTTGGAATATGGTCGAAATACTCTTTAAGGAAAGTGACCTCGTGCGCGATTCAATCATTATCCAAATATATAGTTCACACCCATTCGGGTTACCAACAAAATCAACTTAACCAACAATAACTGCAATGGTCCAGGTTTAGATGATAAACCTAAATTCTCATGGCTTGAAACCAAAGGTGATAAATCAATTGTTACTCTGCTCATTTCTCTGTGTTCTTCGTCACTATCATTTTTTTTCCTCTTTGTTCTTCGTCTCTCTCTCCTCTGTTCTTCATCGTCTATAAATTTTTTAATTACCAGCTGAATAAACAGTTTCAAAATTAACAAAACAAAATTAACTCATTTTCTGGTAAATAATACAAACTTGTCATTTTTCTCTTTTCTTAGTTAACTTATATTATATGGAATTTCTATTTTTGTAATTATAAGAACAATAGAATGGGAAACAAACTGAAAAATTTAACAACATTGATTTTATACTACATATTCTAAATGAATTTGATTAAAATTATACTAGTATTTTTTGGTAAATGTTAATTTATACTAGTTGCGACAAAAAGTCATCTAGTTTGAACAATTAAAAAAAAGTGTCGAGGACAAAAAAAAGAAAGATAGACAAACATTGCGTTGGACATGCACCTGGTCATTTTTTAATGATGACCCTCTTCAAAACCGTGTGATGTTTTTACCCAGTCGATATTTATCTTGTTTCCATATGGCATGCCTCATGTAACAGCTACATTTTAAATTAAAAACTAGATATAACCCGCACTGTGCAGAAAATATTATATCATTTGTTTTAAGTTTTCTATAACATTATGGGACAATTCTTGCTACTAGAACATTTTTTTCTAACCAAAACTCATTTTTTACTTATATACTAACTAAATAAGTTAACTAACCATAAAGTTTGACCAACTAAACTTTTAAAATGCATGTGGATTCTAACATTTTTCTCTCATTTTTTTATTTTACTTTGGTGTTCTCTTTTTTAAATCTCATATGAGACGCTTTTATTGTTTCTAGTAGCTTCACATATATGTCATTAACTAGATAATGAAAATAATCGACAACCCAACGGCGACGTTCGATTAGGCGAAATGGCAGCGACCAATACTAAGAGGTGTACAATTTGCAGGGAAAAAAACCCAAAGAAAATAAGAACAAATTGTTGCCGAAGACAAGAACATTGATGAATTTGTGTTCAGTTCCAAGAACTATGGAACCCTAGATAATGAAAGCTAAAGAAAATTTGATTCTTTTGGTGTTTGTAGTTGACGGATCAAAACGAGTTACAGTTCGAGAGCTCCAATTCTTCTCCCACTCTCTATCCTCAGCTCCTCCGTCCAAGATGCCAATGAGCTAAAAATCCCGAATTTCTGCAAAATTTGTAACCCTAAAACCTTATGAAAAAGATGACATAATTACGATTACGCCATTGATGCATTAATTATTTTAAAAAATCATGTACACGTAGAGATGTGTACATATGTACATTCTAAATGTACATGTTTATTAATTATGTGTACATATATGTTTGATACACATGTTACATGTTCAACATGTTGTAAAGTTGTATACATTCATTAGTGTACATTAAAGGTTGGTGGCGTACATGTGTCCAACAAATGTGGTTGTGTACATGACATAAGTGTACAAAATCACAATGTACATTTACAAAATCACATTGTACATAAATTTACATGTATACATTCCTCTTGTTGGAGAAATAGTTCTTTCTTATTTTGTGAAAAAAAAAATCGTGTGTACATTATATTCAAATTGTATATGTGTACACTTAATTTTGTATTATACATCAAAGTGATTGTGTACCCATTTTTGACTTTTTGTAAGTTTCTAATCTAAATAACTAAGCTTCTGTGACTTAAGTCCAGCTCTATCAACTGAAATACGTTCGACTTGATCCTCGAAAGGGGTACGTAGGCAGCCTTTCATAAGGTTCAGTCCGAAATCAATCATATCTTTTTTCTTATCTTTTTCCGTCTTTTGTTATCGAGCTGCGACTCAATTAGGTTTAAGGTTTTTATGTTGATAACTCGCTGATGGCCCTGCGGCCAAAGCCTTTGTAAATCCTTGTAATGATCGCAACGCTCTTACGCGAAATCGAAATAAGATCAACTTTTTCTTTAAATTCGTTTTCTTACGTTTTTCGTATTTTTCCGCATTTATTTGGTTACTTGTTGTTGGCTTTCGCAGAGATCCGGTTCCTCTAGAAAATTAGGGTTTTCCTAAGTTTCCTCATTTAACGAAAATCGAAAAGTGTGAATTTCAGTTCCCACAATACTAATGTGAGATCTCTACCTGATAATAATTATGTTGAGCTAGTTTGTTAGACGCAGCTTGAAAGCTGGTCTAGATTAACAAAGTGAACCTATCAATTAGGACTTTAATGCTTTTATGACGTTAATTAGGATGGTACCAGCGTTAATGTTGGTACCATACTATCAGTCGATACTCAATTTTGCTCGCAGGTCAAATGCTGGACCAAAGACTTAGTCATCTTATTAGACTTGCAGCGATAGCTGAATATCTTGCTTTAGTATTTGAGTTATATGACGGTTTACCACACATCCTTAGCATATGTATAACAATAATATAGCTTGAAACCCGAGATCTAGCTTTTCATCCTCATAAGTTTACTAACCAACTCTCAATTAATTTTTACTGCTTACTGCTTTACAATTACTTGCCTAGCTTAATCTTTTTATTAATCTATTGTGTGCCCACGCTTCCTGTAGATTTGATCACTAAGTACTAGAACCGATTCTCTTATTTGAGAGATTAAGTTGTTCATATGGTAAACTGAGTGATACCACTACCTATGGCTGGCCTAAAACCTACTATTTATGTGTTCATGTGTCCACACTTTTTGTGGATTTGATCACTAAGTACTACAACTCATTCCCTTATTGAAGAGAGTAAGTTGTTCATAAGGTAATTTGAGTGATATCACTACCCATGGCTGGCCTAAAACCTACTATTTATGTGTTTGCCGTCTCTTAGGCAATATACAATATTTTCTATTCATTTTACCATAACATATTACTCTAGGATTATTAGTAGTTTATGAGAGAAGATCAACACTCCTTCAGAGATTTGTATTGGAAATCCATTGTTTCTTAACCTTATTCTATTTTATGTATTATATTCGGATATTTGTTACCAAACATAATCTAAGATTGAAAATTGGTTGTCCTGTTATGTTGTTTATGATCATTAATCTTAATGAAGGTTTAATGAATGGAACAAGATTGCAAATGACTCAACTTATGGATTTCATGGTGGAAGCTAGAATCATGACTGCTTCCAAGGTTGATAAAGTGGTTTTTATTCCTAGATTGTTGATCCTCCGACAAATAAAAGACTTCATTTCAAGATGTGTGTAAGACAATTTCGTTTAGCTGTGGCTTTTGCAATAACCATCAACAAAAGTCAAGGACAATCACTGTCTGAAGTGGAATTGTTCCTTCCTAGACCAGTTTTTTCTCATAGACATGTTTATGTTGTCATTTCAAGGATTACGTCAAAGAAAGGATTGAAAGTTTTGATTGTGGATAAGGAGAGTAAGCCGCAAAGAAAAACTACTAATGTTGTTTTCAAAGTGTTTTTAGTAATCTGAAAAGCAGAGAGGAGTAATGAAAGTGTTTTAAAGTGAGTTTGTTTTGGTTTGTCGAGAGAAACTGCTGTTTTTATTTTTGTCATGTACATTTGATTTAAAGTTTTCAAAGTTGTTTAGACCTTTTCAATCTATAAATTTAAGTTCATTATTTGATTTAGAAGACACAGTCTACTACAAAATATTATATCTGAACCGGTAGAGGTTTGAAGTCAAACCAAACATGTATTGATCATCATGCTTTGATCCAAAAGAAAATAAAGTTTGTCAACTAAGACCAGACCATCAAGAGTAAAGGTTAACCGAACAATACCAAGCCAGCCAAACTAACAACTTAATTCTAATAATTTTCTACGGTTTGAAGAACAAGTAACAATCAATATATTTAACTATTCAGACCAAGTCAGTTAAAAATTTAAATTTAAGTATTTGTACAATCCTAAAACGTCTATCCCTATAACGAGTCTACCTTTTTAGTTCACGGATTTTTAAACAAATACATTTGTTATAGTACTAACCTTTGTTCTCTGAAATTGTTTTCTTTTGAGCTGTTTCATTGCTATGTCTTCCAGTGGTTTTTATCCTTTCCTTACGAATGACCTAATGAATATATAACGAAATATGAGTATCATATGTTAGCTAAAGTTGACCAGAACAAATAAATCTAATCAGAAACAGAGAAAGAATAAGATCAAGACAAGACAAATAAATCTAATTATAAACAGAGGAAAAATAGGATCAAGACAAATGTTGGGGTCAAAATCGGTACGACGAAATTAATAGCAAAAATTCCCCGCAAAAATACAAAATGAACAGTTTTATAAAACCCGAGAGTAGTTTTATAAAACTCAAAGTCATTGATAAAACTCGTAGACCGTTTTATAAAACTCGAAAGACCGTTTTATAAAACTCGAAAGGCCGTTTTATAAAACCCGAAGATCGTTTTATAAAGCTCGATAATCGTTTTATAAAACTCGAAAGGCCGTTTTATAAAACCCGAAGATCGTTTTATAAAACTCGAGAATCGTTTTATAAAAATCGAAAAGCCGTTTTATAAAACTCGAAGATCGTTTTATAAAACTCAAGGATCGTTTTATAAAACTCGAAAAGCCGTTTTATAAAACTCGAAGATCGTTTTATAAAACTCAAGGATCGTTTTATAAAACTCGAAAAGCCGTTTTATAAAACTCGAAGATCGTTTTATAAAACTCGAAGATCGTTTTATAAAACTCGAATATCGTTTTATAAAACTCGAAGATCGTTTTATAAAACTCGAAGATCGTTTTATAAAACTCGAATATCGTTTTATAAAACTCGAAGATCGTTTTATAAAACTCGAAGATCGTTTTATGAAATCCGAAGATCGTTTTATAAAACTCGAGAATCGTTTTACGAAACCGCAAAAAACCGAAACAGCCGTAAAACGCGAACTAGACATGACTAGTTCGCCCATGGGCGAACTAAGCCAAGCCAGCTTAGTTCGCCGATGGGCGAACTAGGAGACACTCAACTAGTTCGCCCATCGGCGAACTAAGCCGGCCCGGCTTAGTTCACCGATGGGCGAACTAAGAGATATTCAACTAGTTCGCCCATTGGCGAACTAGGAGATACTCGACTAGTTCGCCCATCGGCGAACTAGGAGATACTCGACTAGTTCGCCCATCGGCGAACTAAGCCGGCCCGGCATAGTTCGCCGATGGGCGAACAAGAGACTTCCCGGATATTCCGCGTCTCGATCTCCCGAATTCCCGATTCGAAACTTACGTCTTTCGACAAGGTCGCGTTCTAAACCACGGCCGAAACATCTCCCGTTCCATCTCGATCCGACCTACCGTTCGAGTTTTACGATAAAAACCGTAAAACTTCACTTTCTCGGAAAGAACTCGAGGAAATCGTATAAAACGGCAACGGTTAAACGAAACACCGAACATTGCCTAAACTATACGATTTATTCGAGATTTCTCGTTGAAATCATAAAAACGCGTTTTTAATAAAAAACGCCGAGTAAGCCGTAAAAAACGTGTTTTTAATAAAAAGTCGAGTAAATCGTAAAACCTTGCGATTAACTCGAGTAATTTATTAAAAACGACGTCAGATCAGGAGACGATCCCGTAAAAAGTCGGAAAACGGATTTATCGCAAAACGCCCCGGAAGGACCTAAAACGCGATAGAAACCCATCTCGCGATTCCAACGGAATCTAACCCGCAGATTTGATAACGTTTTGACGGTTTACTCACAGGAGGAAAATAAAAGAAAAGTTTAAAGATAAAAGGAAGTTTTGAAGAAAAATAGAAGATTTCCGTGGAAGAAAAGGAAGGATCGAGAAAAATGGAAAATTCCCGATATAGTCGAATCTGGGCGAAATGGAAAGACCGAATGACCAAGGCGAGGAGTATATAAATAGGAGGTCTAGGGCAGAAGCAAGAGACACGGAATTCAGAGCTCTCACCACCAAAATTAGCATTTAGGAATATTTCCGTTTTTCTGTTAGCGAGCTGCGTCTCAATTAGGGTTTTTCGTTCTCAAGTTTTCGGCTACTCTATTTGTACCAGTTCTACGCAGATTCGAAATAAGAACCTCTTTGCTCTCGACTTTCGTTTATCTTTTAATAATTCTAAGTTTTCTTGTTATCTTAATCTTCGTTGTGCGGTTCTGCAGATAGCCGGTTCCTCTGGAAAATTAGGGTTTTCCCGAAGTTTCCTTATTACACCATAGCCGCAACATGTCCAACGAAGAAACGATGACTGGTGACAACCAAACTTGCAACGAACGCGACAACGTTGAAACACCACCACCAAAAGACGCGCCTGCGGCCAACGCTACAAACGCTAACGCCGAGACCGTCGAAAAGATGCTTTCCGAGTTTAATAAAAAAACGGAAGAGCAGGAAAAGCTCATTGGTTCGCTCGCAAAACGGGTCGAAACCCTAACCGCGAGAACCAGAGCGATTCTCCCCCGCGGAACTACTAAGATCCGGGGAAAGAGACTCGACTTCGGCGCTCCTACGGATCGTCCCAGAATTGAGCAGGGAAACTTACCGGAAAAAGATTCCGGAAAAGAAAACCCTGGCACGACAATGAACGAATCGGAAAAATCTCCTATGCGCGAACAGGAGACCGAAGGCGACGGCATCGAAAGGGTCAACTTGGAAACGAGCGACCACGCCGACTCGACAGACGAAGACGCCGACATCCATCCTAGGAGAAGAAAAACTCGCAGTCCTCAACCAGAGTCGTCTCCCGAACGTTCCTTTACTGGAGACGAAGGGGAACTCGACTTCGCGCGATACGCAAAAACCGCCGAGGAGCGATCTCCGGTCACTCACAGCAAACGCCGACAAGGTCAGAAAACTGCTGGCGATCTGACCGAGATTCGCGATCTCCGCGAATACATCACCAAAACGGCCGCAGCGGTAAAAGCGGTGAAATCTCAGATTCACCACGCTACCAGCGCCGCACACGAGATCGATCGGCTACTGTACGAGTCTCGGAAAACGCCCTTCACGGCCCGCATCACCGAGATCAAACTGCCCGATCCCGGAAAGCTTAAGGTGCCAACTTACGACGGGACGTTCGATCCCAAAGCGCACCTGCAAGCGTTCCAGATCACCATGGGACGAGCCAAGCTCAAGGACCACGAAAAAGACGCAGGCTACTGCCGCCTCTTCGTCGAAAACCTAGAAGGAGCTGCGCTCGAATGGTTCGCCAAACTTAGGCGAAATTCGATCGGAAGTTTCCGTCGACTGGCTTCGGAATTCCTGAAGCAGTACTCGNCGTTCCAGATCACCATGGGACGAGCCAAGCTCAAGGACCACGAAAAAGACGCAGGCTACTGCCGCCTCTTCGTCGAAAACCTAGAAGGAGCTGCGCTCGAATGGTTCGCCAAACTTAGGCGAAATTCGATCGGAAGTTTCCGTCGACTGGCTTCGGAATTCCTGAAGCAGTACTCGATGTTCATTAACCCGGAAACCTCTGACGCCGATCTCTGGAGCTTGGTGCACAAGGAGGACGAATCTCTCCGCGATTTCATGAGTAGATTCAAACTCGTCATGGCTAGGGTTAGCGGGATTAGCGACAAAGCCGCCATCGACGCGTTAAGGAAATCGCTCTGGTATAAATCGAAGTTCCGCAAATGGATAACTCTCGAGAAACCGCGGACGATCCAGGATGCTCTCCATAAAGCCACTGACTTCATCACCATCGAAAAGAAGACTAAAATCCTGTCCGAGAAGCATAAGCCGACGAAAACATCCACAAAGGATAACGCGTCCGAGCAGAAACATAAAAGGAGAAACTCTCGTAACGACCAATTCGTCCATCACGAGGGACAGGATCTCCAAGGGGCGCATAACTACGTCATTAACCCCGAACACGCGGGAGAACTCTCCGAGATATCCAGTGTCAAGGATCTCATCCGCGATTCGGACCGCGTCCCGAGGAATGACAAAAACATGCAAACCCCGCCTCAGGGAAATCAGTCGGGCGAAAAGCGCGGACGAAGAGTAGACGAGAAGGGTAACGATGCTAACCGCCGAAAAATCAACATGATCATCGGCGAATTGCCATACTTTAACGACACCGTCTCGTCAATAAAATCCTACCAACGTAAAGCCGAAACCGGCTCGAGTTGGAAGGTGCCGACGGATGATTTTCTGACAGGGGTAATCTCTTTTGATGATGCTGAAACCGGTGGAATTGACCAACCGCATGCCGATCCCCTTGTCATCGATTTGGTGATAAGCGATCTAGAGGTTGCTCGAATCCTGGTTGATACCGGAAGCACGGTCAACGTCATCTTCCGCAACACGCTAGCACGCATGGGAATCGACCTCTCGAAAGTCGAGCCGATTCCAAAACCGCTGACTAGTTTCTCCGGCGAAACGTCAATGACCCTGGGATCAATCCGACTACCGGTCGCCGCGAAAGAAGTGACGAAAATCGTTAACTTCGTGGTAATCGATTTCCCGACTATCTACAACGTGATTATGGGCACGCCTTGGATAAATTCCATGAAGGCGGTTCTGTCCACGTACCACTTAGGCATCAAATTCCCGACGCCTACGGGAGTCGCAGTAATTTGGGAATGCCAAAGACAATCGCGATCTTGCTTCCTGGCCGAACATAAGCTGAGGTAATTGGCGGTCGCGATCGTGAAACCAAAACGGGCAAAGGTCACGCCACCGCCCACAGAAGACGACCCAAAGCAAGCGACGGCCGAGAAACCAGAAGTTTCCGCACCCACCGCTTCCATCCAACCGGAGGAGACAATCCCGGACAAAGACATCGATCCCGCGACTGAAGCGATCGAGAAGTCTACGACAGCCGAGTAAGCACACTCGCGCAAATAATCAGAACTACGAGATGGCTTGATTTCCGAAAGGAATACGTAGGCAGCTCGTCTAAAGACGAGTTCAGCTATCCCCCCTTCCAAAACGGCGGGGGGGGGGGGAGTGGGTGAGTATACGAGTATTCGTATACTCCCAAAATTTTTTACAAAATTTCTTTTAGCTTTGTAACCAAATTTTTTTCGAAATTTCTATTAAAGACAAAGTTAGAATATCTCTGCTACCATCGAAAAACGCAAATCCGGAAAATCGCTTCCGCAGTAACAACTACTTACTCATTTTTATAAAAATTCGCTTATCAAAATATTTTCGGAAAGAACTGGCAAGACGTCGCCTAAACTCTCAAAGAAAAATATTTCCCCAAAGTCCGTCCGCGACTATAAAAACACGAACGCTCGGCGATTGGCCCCGTCGAGCACGCTAGCCGTCCTAAACAAACGCACCAACCTATCGGTCCGCATACATCCGACGAGGATAAAATAGCGCGCTATAAAAGAAATCCAAATTTTTAGTCAGCACTTCCGGGCAACTTAGAAATTGTTCCCGGTGAGATGCTCGGTTCCATCCATACGAATCGTATAAGCCGAGAACCTATCGCGGATTCTAAATCGGTATGGAATCAGGTTAAAATCACAACGGGCAAAACGAAAGCCGATTAGTCATCGCACAGCCACAATCCGAAAGTAAACCTAGGTCTTGCCCTAAACCCATCACACTGGTCGCTAACGTCTTAAGGCATGAATCGAGATCCTAAAGGCATGTCTCTTCGCCCACATCTAAACACTGGCGAAAATCGAAATCTCCCGAGTTAACGAATCGGACGATTTACACCGAAGAGTTAGGTATGAGATGAAAACTCGTATTCTTCCCTCTACATCTAACATAAATAACGAATTTCATACTTAGAAAATATTTTCTTATTAAAAGCATCCAAGTACACACCGCCCAGCGGTAGGGATTCAAAGCCACCAACGGCCGGTCCCGAAAAAACAACGACAAAATCAAAAAACTAATAACATCACACATCAAAGTCATCAAACACAGGCTGATCGACTTCACCATCTACGTCCGAAATCCCAGGACCGACTTCGACCGAATCCGGCGACACCACGACGGGATTCCATTGATCCCACATGCGCGCCTTAAGGTCGAAAAATTCGGACTGCATATCTCTTTCCCGATCCAAGTTTTCCCGTCGCACGGGGAATTCCTTAGCAAATGAATACCCTTCATTCTGAGTCAGGGATAACCCATGAACGATCCCGCGACATTCGCGATAATCACCATGCGCTCGTTGAACAGCTTCCGCATCCGAACAACCGGTTGCAAATCGCTCGCGACGAGCCTTCATCTCCTCGGCAACCTCTCGTTTGCCCGCACGACGAGCACGACGAATCATTTGGTCAGAAAGCTCCTTGGCACGACGAGACCTGGTCGCGCACTCATCCCTCACGCGAGCAACCTTCCTCTCAACCACTTCTTCGGCTTGGTTGGCCTCGACCTCTGCCCGAAGACGAGCAACTTCCTTTTCGGCCATGTTCGCTCGAAACTCGGCAAGGCGAGCCTCAGCAGTGCGATTGTCCAGGGCTCGACTCATGATAAGGAAACCCTACCAAAGAGAAGAATTAAGCGATGTCATAAAAACCGCTCGAAAAAGAAAAGGAAAACAATAAACGCATGTACCTCCTTAGCTCTCTCAGACCCCCTAATAAGCTCCGGAACTTGATCATGGTCAATGTCCGGAAAATGGGAGGTCGATGATCCGCCCGCCTTTGTCCAGACGCCATCTTCCGCCTGACTATCAAGAAAATCCTTGAGAATATTATCAGGAGAAGCCGCACGCTCAGAGTCATCGTCTTCAATTACCGGATTTTTATCCCTTCGGAAGCGTGATTTGCCACTCCCCATCGAGGGAACATGCGGAATGAACTCCCCGATAAACGGATCCTCTTCATAAATCGGAGAATCCGCAAAAAGTCGAGATCGGAAGAGGGAAACCGCTTGACGGACACGTTGCGGAGAAAAACTGCACCAACCAACTTCACCATGTTTGAGAGAAGTGGTGATGTCCGGAAGATCCGCGGGATATGGAGGCAAAGGGTTGGTCACTGCGGAAAAACAGAAAGTCATTTTTAAAAAAAAATAATAATAATGAGAAGAAGAGGATTCGTGTGAACTCGAGTCGCATACCTCTCCGACCCCACGTGGTCGTAAAAAGCGGAATGCTACCCTCCTCGACCGACGCACCGTCGATACGAACGTACAAAAAAATTTTCTTCCAAGAAGTAGAAAGCGTTGAGCCGCCCGTAACAATTTCATCACGAGGGCATAGAGTGATCCTCCGCGATCGCCCTGTGGGCTTTAACAGACCCTCGAGATGATCGACGGTAAGGGTGATTCCCTGCTCGTAACTCAGCGTCAAAAGACCAACGAGTTGCTTTAAACTTGGAGGAGTCAATTGACTGATCGATAGTCCCAGCCTGTGAAGGTAATGAACAATGATTTCCGGGATCGGAAACCATAAGTTGCACTGTTGCAAGAAAATGTTGTAACATGTGAAAAAACCCTCGGGCGCATCCCTGTCGCGTTCCCCAGCAAGTGGGGAACGAAACTCGACGGCCTCTGGAACTCGGCAGAATTCACGCATGTAATCGATACTGTTAAAAAGCGTCAAGCTCGGACGTCCGGAAATTTGATCGACGTCCAACAAAACTGGAACCCAAGTTCCAGGCCTAGCGGACCCCGACTCGTCTCCGAGCGCCCAAAAATCCTCGAGGTCCGCCGGATCGATTAACGGGGACGAATACTCTTCTTTCGGAGCCGAGGCTGGAGGCTGCGAACTCGTTCCCTCAGAATTGTGAAAATTGGAACTAGTTGAGGAACGAGTCTTTCTTCCTGAAAACATGTTTGAAGATCTTCAGAGAAAGTGGAGAGAAAAATTTCTTGAATGAGTTGTAAAAGATGGAGTNGGAACTAGTTGAGGAACGAGTCTTTCTTCCTGAAAACATGTTTGAAGATCTTCAGAGAAAGTGGAGAGAAAAATTTCTTGAATGAGTTGTAAAAGATGGAGTAAAGAATTCAAAATTTTACTCCATTTACTTATAGGGAAGAATTTTACTATTCATCTTTGGACTTTTGGCCATTAAAGTTCCGCCTAATTCTACCAAACTCGTCAAACAAGCTCAATCCACTCGCGAGAACCTCACGATTCTTACGAGCTGGGGGGCTAACTGTTGGGGTCAAAATCGGTACGACGGAATTAATAGCCAAAATTCCGCGCAAAAATACAAAAGGAACAGTTTTATAAAACCCGAGGAGTAGTTTTATAAAACTCAAAGTCATTGATAAAACTCGCAGACCGTTTTATAAAACTCGAAAGACCGTTTTATAAAACTCGAAAGGTCGTTTTATAAAACCCGAAGATCGTTTTATAAAGCTCGATAATCGTTTTATAAAACTCGAAAGGCCGTTTTATAAAACCCGAAGATCGTTTTATAAAATTCGAGAATCATTTTATAAAACTCGAAAAGCCGTTTTATAAAACTCGAAGAGCGTTTTATAAAACTCAAGGATCGTTTTATAAACCTCGAAATGCCGTTTTATAAAACTCGAAGATCGTTTTATAAAACTCAAGGATCGTTTTATAAAACTCGAAAAGCCATTTTATAAAACTCGAAGATCGTTTTATAAAACTCGAAGATCGTTTTATAAAACTCGAATATCGTTTTATAAAACTCGAAGATCGTTTTATAAAACTCGAAGATCGTTTTATGAAATCCGAAGATCGTTTTATAAAACTCGAGAATCGTTTTACGAAACCGCAAAAAACCGAAACAGCCGTAAAACGCGAACTAGTCACGACTAGTTCTCCCATGGGCGAACTAAGCCTAGCCAGCTTAGTTCGCCGATGGGCGAACTAGGAGACACTCAACTAGTTCGCCCATCGGCGAACTAAGCCGGGCGAACTAGGAGACACTCAACTAGTTCGCCCATCGGCGAACTAAGAGATGCTCTCTAGTTCGCCCATCGGCGAACTAGGAGATACTCGACTAGTTCGCCCATCGGCGAACTAAGCTGGCCCGGCTTAGTTCGCCGATGGGCGAACTAGAGACTACCCGGATATTCCGCGTTTCGATCTCCCGCATTCCCGATTCGAAACTTACGTCTTTCGACAAGGTCGCGTTCTAAACCACGGCCGAAACATCTCCCGTTCCATCTTCATCCGACCTACCGTTCGAGTTTTACGATAAAAACCGTAAAACTTCGCTTTCTCGGAAAGAACTCGAGGAAATCGTATAAAACGGCAACGGTTAAACGAAACACCGAACATTGCCTAAACTATACGATTTATTCGAGATTTCTCGTTGAAATCATAAAACGCGTTTTTAATAAAAAAACGCCGAGTAAGCCTTAAAAAACGTGTTTTTAATAAAAAGTCGAGTAAATCGTAAAACCTTGCGATTAACTCGAGTAATTTATTAAAAACGACGTCAGATCAGGAGACGATCCCATAAAAAGTCGGAAAACGGATTTATCGCAAAACGGCCCGGAAGGACCTAAAACACGATAAAAACCCATCTCGCGATTCCAACGGAATCTGACCCGCAGATTTGATAACGTTTTGACGGTTTACTCAGAGGAGGAAAATAAAAGTAAAGTTTAAAGATAAAAGGAAGGTTTGAAGAAAAATAGAAGATTTCCGCGGAAGAAAAGGAAGGATCGAGAAAAATGGAAAATTCCCGATATAGTCGAATCTGGGCGAAATGGAAAGACCGAATGACCAAGGCGAGGAGTATATAAATAGGTGGTCTAGGGCAGAAGCAAGAGACACGAAATTCAGAGCTCTCACCACCAAAATTAGCATTTAGGAATATTTCCGTTTTTCTGTTAGCGAGCTGCGTCTCAGTTAGGGTTTTTCGTTCTCAAGTTTTCGGCTACTCTCTTTGTACCAGTTCTACGCAGAATCGGAATAAGAACCTATTTGCTCTCGATTTTCGTTTATCTTTTAATAATTCTAAGTTTTCTTGTTATCTTAATCTTCGTTGTGCGGTTCTGCAGATAGCCGGTTCCTCTGGAAAATTAGGGTTTTCCCAAAGTTTCCTTATTTACGATTATTTGACAGTAGGTGGATTTCGACACCCACAACAAATAAATCTACTCAGAAATGGAGTTCAAGTAACAACAGACCAGATATTACTGGAAAACCAACATTCAGAGTACTTACAAATTAAGGTCAAGAAACTTATTTATTTCTGTTGTAACAGACGTGAGAAGGAACAGATGCGGAAACAGATGAATAAACGCGATGTAACTACGACACAGATATTTAACGTGGTTTACCCCTAACGGCTACGTCCACGGGCAAAGAGAGATCTTATTATTGGAGGCAATATTGAGCTTACAGAGTGCAAGTTTAGGGTTACATCGAATACAATATATATATATAGTAGCATCTTGCATCTATAACCCTAGACTAAACGGATTCATGGGCCTAAGCCCACAATCAGATGTAACATCCATAATAACTTGATGCAACGCTCTTGATGCAACCGAGTCAATATGATGTATGTGATGTAGCATCCAATGCCTAGATGCAACATCCAGATTCAAGGCATTCAACAAATCTCTACCTTGACTTGAATCCTCCCAATAATAGATGTACCAGATGCACTTTCAAGTGCCAGATGTACCAGATGCGCTTCTCTGCGCCAGATGTACCAGATGCATTCTTCAACGCCAGATGTACTATTTCTCTCTTTGCCTCAGATGTCCATTCGGACCAGATGTGTTGCTATGACGAACCAGACGCCCTTTAACGGCCAGATGCTCAACTAGAGCCAAACATTCGTCATCAGCCAGATGTCCCAACGAATCGGATGTCCTTGGGAACCAGATGCCCCAATAGGCCAGATGTCCCAACGGACCAGATGCCTAACGTGCCAGATGTCTCAACGGACTAGATACCCCAACGGGCCAGATGCCTTTGCAGACCAGATGCTTCAACGAGCCAGATGTCCTTGCGGACCGGATGCCCCAACGGGCCGGATGTCCTTTCGAACCAGAAGCTCCAACGAGCTGGATGCCCCAATGGGCCGAGTGCCCCAACGGGCCAGATGTCCTTTCGGACCAGATGCCCCAACGGGCTAAATGTCCCAACGGACAAGATGCCCCAACAGGCCAGAAACCATATACATGGTAAGATAAACATTCGTAGTGCATCGAATACTGATAGGTTCACCTGAAGACATCACGAACCTTGTCAACACCTTATTAGTGTAGGCCTTCTGTGACAAGAACAACTCCTTCTCCCTATCTCTGAAGATCTCCATCTCTAGAATCTTCTTTGCTGCACCCAAATCCTCCATCTCAAATTTAGAACCCAGAAGCTTCTTCAGCTTCTCGATGTCACATATCTTCTCTGCAGCTGTCAACATGCCATCCACGTAGAGTACCAAATAGATGAACATCACATCCTTCAACTTACTCACGTAGACACACCAATCATAAGGACCTCTGATGTAGTCCAACTTGATTATATAGCTGTCGAATCTCGTGTACCATTCTCTAGGAGATATCTCAAGTCCATGAAGTGACTTCCAAAGCTTACATACATAGTCTTCTTTTCCAGGAACTCGAAAACCATCCGAAAGAGTCATGTATCTCTCCTCTTCTATCTCTTTATGAAGACACATCGTCTTCACATCAAATTGCTCAAGATTCATGTCCTGACGTGTCACTAGCGCTAACAACACCCTGATGGAAGTATCTCTGACCACAGATGATAATATCTCATTGTAGTCTACTCCTTCTCTCTGAATGAACTCTCTTGCAACAACCCAAGCTTTATACTTAACTCGTTCCGCCAATGGTGCTCCATCCTTAACCTTGAAGACCCACTTGCATGTAACATCCCTTCTCCTCGATGGTAATGTGACCAGATCCCATGTATGATTCTTCTGATGAGACTCCACATCTCTCGTTGCAACCTGCCATTTCTCAGACTCGAGACTAGAAATAGCTTCTGTGTAAGTGGATGACACATCCACTTCCTCTGCAACCTGAAGTGCATTATCCACCATATCGTCGAAGCGATATCTCTCTGGTGGCATGACATCAACCATTCTTGGTCGATCCTTCTCGATGCTACGCTCTGTAGCATCCGGCGACTGAGTCTCCGTATACTCCAGCTGAACTTCTTCTACACGCTCCTCTTGATATTCTGTATGTTCCTGCACATCGATCACTTCATGATCATCTTGCAGCTCCACCTGTTTATCAGTGCTACCCTTTTCTGCTTCACAACTGGACTCTGAACTTCTAACCATAGATGTTTCATCGAAGACAACATTCCTGTTTAGAACCACTCGGTTTTCTGATGAAGAACAAAATCTGAATTCCTTCACTCCATCACCGTAGCCCATAAGCACTCCTAAAAGTGAATATTCAGCAGATCTACCTGACCACACCTCAGAAGGTATTCTGCACTCGATGCCTGTATGGGGACCGAGATTTATCAAGTAGCAAGCCGTGCTAACTGCTTCAGCCCAAAGCCGCTTCTCTAAACCAGCACTCGAGGGCATGCACATCGCTCTCTCTAGCATTACCTGGTTCATATGTTTTACAACACCATCCTGCTGTGGTGTTCTCCTGTCTGTAAGATGCTTGGCAATTGTTGCATCCTTACACGACTGTTTGAACTCTTCTGAGTAGAGTTCCAAACCATTATCAGAACGAAGCAGATCTTGCTTCGACAGATGTCGCATCCCACGTTCATCCATATGTCCAAGCCTCATATGCCATAGATTAGTCATATCTTCCTCTGGGATCTCTGGCGATGCAACATTTGCTGAACCGGTAACCGTTGTACCCTTCAACAAATACAGAGTACCGTTCATGAAACCCTCCAAAATCACATCAGAACCCCTGTAGACATTCAGAACTCCATCGCCACCCGAATATTTGAATCCTCTACTGTCCAGAAGACTCACAGATATCAAATTCTTCGTCATTGATGGAACATGCCTAACCTTCTTCAATGTGCAGAATCTACCATCATGTGTCATGAGCTTGATTGAGCTGATCCCAGCAATCTTGCAGGCAACATCGTTTGCCATCTTAATCTTGCTGTCAAGTACCTCTGTGTACTCTGAAAACCACTCTCTCCTCGGTGTCATATGGTAGGATGCTCATGTGTCAAGAACCCACACATCAGAAGAGTGTGTGTGTCCATGCACAATAAGAGCAATGTCGTCATCAGACTTAGTTTCATCCTCGGCTACTGCAGCAGACCCAAACTGCTGCTGCTTCATCTTGGGACAGTCTGACTTCCAATGTCCCTTCTCTTTGCAATAGTTGCAAATATCAGATGGTTTAGAACCTCTTGAAAACGACTTCCTATCTTTTGAAGTCCTTCTGTTCCCATGTCCCTTCTCACCACTGACAAACAATCTCGAAGCTTGATTGTCTATCCCTGAGCTGGATGCCTTATGGCGTAATTCCCGACTATGAAGCGCCGACCTAACTTCTTCTAGTTTCACTGTATCTTTGCCAACAATGAACGATTGCACGAAGTTCTCGAAAGAGTTCGGTAGAGATACCAACAGGATTAGTGCCGCGTCTTCATCCTCCACCTTAACATCGATGTTACGCAGCTCCAGTAATATCGAATTTAACTTGTCAAGATGGTCACGTAGCTCAATACCTTCTTGCATACGCAAGGCGAAGAGGCGTTGCTTCAGAAGTAGCTTGTTCGTTAGAGATTTCGTCATATACAAAGTCTCCAACTTCTGCCACAAACTAGCAGCGGTTTTCTCATCCAACACTTCGATGATGACCTCATCTGCTAGACACAACAAAATTGTTGAGAACGCCTTCTCTTCCAGAGCCTCCAAAATAGTAGCATCAAATTTCTTCCCTGACAACGGTCCCCATATGCCTTGTTGCTTCAGCAACGCCTACATCTTGATCTGCCAAAGACTGAAGCTACTTCTCCCGTCAAACTTGTCGATCTTCGTGTTTATTCTAGACATCTTCTCACCAGATCACCAACCCCGAGCTCTGGTACCAGTTTGTTGTAACAGACGTAAGAAGGAACAGATGCGGAAACAGATGAATAAACGCGATGTAACTACGACACAAATATTTAACGTGGTTCACCCCTAACGGCTACGTCCACGGACAAAGAGAGATCTTATTATTGGAGGCGATATTGAGCTTACAGAGTGCAAGTTTAGGGTTACATCGAATACAATATATATATAGTAACATCTTTCATCTATAACCCTAGACTAAACGGATTTATGGGCCTAAGCCCACAATCAGATGTAACATCCATAATAACTTGATGCAACGCTCTTGATGCAACCGAGTCAATATGATGTATGTCATATAGCATTCAATACCTAGATGCAACATCCAGATTCAAGGCATATCAACAATTTCGTAAACATGATTTACTTGATGAATGACATCTTTCGTTCTGATGTCCCAGATCGATCCTCTTTGTTGTAGATCTGCACAGTAAAGATGATTTTAGAATAAGATTGCAAGTGTGAGTTTTCCGCTTCTAATACTCGATCTCTGAATTCACCTTCTGATCTACAAGGTTTGTTTACCTCACCCATGTCTTCATGAAATAATTTTAGATGAGAAGATGGATTTATTCGTAGATTGAGTTCATCGAAGAAGAGGCAGAGAAAATAAGATTGAAGATATGTTCTTGAAGCTGTTCACCGACAGAAATAAAATTTTAATTTAAAAAAGTTGTTTACTTGATACATTTTTTTTCCGGACTAATCTGTTACACGTTAACGAATTTACTGGACTTAATTGAAGATGTTTTAAATTATATTATTTTATTTATTCAGCTTAATCCATTTAACGAATTTATTAACCTGTTTTTTTTCTAAGAAAAAAAATATAACCTTTGTGCGAAATATGTTTAATTTTTTTTTACAACAAAAATGGTTAGGAAAACCTCATATAATTTGTTAACATAGGGTAATAAAATATAATATCTCTATAATATTATTTGAGAAGTCAGTTTCCTACGTGTCGCGCTCACGTTAACTCTCGCGATGGTTGATTACATAGATACCCTTAATGAATTGTTAGATTTTAAGATTCTTATTAAATTTTTTATTTTTTTATTTTAAATCTTTTTCCAAATATATATATAATAAAAAGGAAATATTTCTAAAAATTTTAAAAAAATTTAAAAACGAAATTATATGTATATAATATGACTTTATTAAAAAAGGAAAGTTCACAAAATAGTAATACCCCTATTAATATATACATATGACTTTATTAAAAAAAAAAAGTTCACAAAATAGTAATACCCCCATTAATATATATTTTTAAATAACATAAAATATATTTTCAAAATAATAAAAATATATATGTTCATGAACATCCAAAAATTTATCAGTTACACTTTATTTTCTAATATTTTTTAGAAATTTACATATAATTTGATAAATATTATGAAAATACATGTATATTTAAGCGATAAATAAAACTAATTTGATTTGACTTAACTAAAATAAAGAGTAAATAAATATTATGAAAATACATGTATATTTAAGCGATACATAAAACTAATTTGATTTGACTCAACCAAAATAAAAAGTAATTATACGTCAATTTTAATTTAAAAATATAATAGACTCACAAAATGAATGACTCGACTAATCTATTTTATATCCAAAATTAAACATCCAAATAAAATAAGAAAATATAATTTATTATAATAATAATAATATATTTAATTTTATACATATAAATTAGAGGTTGATTCAAAGCATATTAAAAATAAAAATAAAATACTAACCAATTACAATTTAATTCTTTTGTAGATTTTATATATATGCTGAGACTTCAAAATATTATTATTATATTCATTTATGTAATTTTGAATCAAACACTTTAGCTTATTATATATTTCATTTTAAGCACAATATATATTAAGTTATACATAATTAAACCATAGTATATTTAAATATCTAAGACAATAACCAACCGAAATGAAAATAAAAAAATAAAATAAAATTTTATTATATTTAGGAAAAAAACATTATAGCTGAACTCGAAAAATAGATATTATCCATTTATCAAATTGATAACCAAACCGACTATTGATCCAAAAAATAATGAAATTGACAATAACATATCTAAAGTCATATGTATAATTAGAATAATATAATATTTATTAATATAAATTATACATATAAAATGATTTAAAAATAAAAGTAAATATCAATCAATTCTTATTAATTTTTTTTTTTATGAATATTTATACCCGTGCATGAGCACGGGAAAATCACCTAGTTTTCTATAAAATAAAATAATAACGAAATTACTCTTCGTATCTACTTATTGAATTACAAACGAAACATTTAAAATTCAAAGAAAAAGATAAGCCCATGTACAACATTGAAACTTTGTTACAGAAAAAAAAACATATATGGATTGTTTATATCTAGATATATATATATATATATATATATATACAAAGTATTTTTTCTTTTTTGTTAAACTTAATAGATTAGATATTATAAATAAATCATTCTTTTACCGAATTTTCAAAGTACTTACAAAAGGTTAAGAAACTAACTTGTTTTGTATTCACGATTGTGTGGATGAAGTTTGCTTTCGTTGCAAAATCATTTTTTGATTTGCGATTGGTGCTTTAAAGATCAAATTTTTTTTTCCATGACTCTATCTCTCAAATCACTATGCAATCTATAAAGTATACTAGACCATGACCCGCCCGACCGGACGGGTGTTTTGTTTTCTTTTAATTTTTAAGTTTATACTAAATGATGTATGTTTGTAATAGTTACATAACTTTTATTATTCTGAATTTACCTTGAACTATTATTTATATAGAAATATACATAACATGATATGTTTATATTAATCTTTTTATCGTATATTATATAAATGTTTCTTTTTGTAACTTTTATTTTAGTTATTACTTATAAATAATAAAAATATAATTATATATCTTTGAAAAAAATATTGTTCATTAACTATTTAAAGATATGTAGATAATTAATAAGAAAAAAAATCCTAAAAGGTAGGTTAATTAATATTGGAATTAATTATTATGTATATGGAATTAGTAAAACAATTTCTATATAATTTATTTATTTAATTACGAAATTTATATATGAAAATAATTATTTTCATTAATTATTGTTTCCATAATTATTTTTAGTTAAAATTTGATTTTCGAAATGCATTAAATAAAGTGAAAAGACAAAGAATCCTATAAAATAGGGTAATTAATAACTTCAGTGGTATAACATTGTAAATAATTAGAAAAACTCAGGGGTATTTTATATGGGTACTTCTCTTTTAATAATATAGATATGTCTTATATCAACAAACAGATGAATGAAACCTATTCTCACATGATCTATAAACATTTAAGATGATAACCTTTAATCGTCGGCCGATTGACATAGTGAATCTCATGCATGTCTTCAGGAAAAAAAAGTTAGTAAGAAGAGAAAGAGAGATTGAGCAAACGAAGAACTTGATTTGAGTAAAGGGGAAAAATTTTCACCAACAAAAATTATTTTTTGAAAAAGTAGTTGACCTTACACACGTTTTCTTACTTTCTGGAAAAAAAATCTGTTATAGTTCTGGGCTTAATGTTATTTCTTACACATTATAATCTATCAAAATAACGGGCCTAATCCATAAACAAAAATGTTATTCAGTTTGAAAATTAATGGATCTTAAAGTTCTATCAATTATTATTTTCTGTCCTTTCTCTTTTTAGTTTTACTCACTTATTTTGTTCTTTCAAAGGCGTTTAATATTTTTAACAAAAAAATCGTGTATATAATTAATTCCCTTAAAATTTAGTGATATTTTTAATGAAGTTCACATATTCATTTATTAACAAATGTGAATCCTAATGTTTGTTGACAAAAAAAAACTAATGTTTGATATGAAATATCACTACCACAATTTATCATTTATAGTTATCAAGAATACACTTTGATAATCACAAAGTTCGAAAACCTAGAGAAACTCAAAATAAAAAAGGGATAAAAATGAGAAATTGTTTAGATTAAAACTATTATAGGTCTAATTGTTTCTTAAAAATAATTATTTTTTATAATATAATTTATAAAATATAAAATTAAACTAAATTAAATACTTCAGATAATTAATATCAGAATTAAGTGTGATATCAATCCATTTAATGACAATATATGAAACACTATACATAATAAAATAACATTATGTATAACATAGTATTATAAACAAACCAATTTGCATTTAAATAAATATATTATATACTCATCAAAAACTTAACAAAAACAAAAGTATGTTATATAATATAATATAAACCATACATTTGAAAATCATATAATATAATCTAAATATTATGAAGAAAATTGTCAAAACAATGTACGCGCACAGTGAAGTTATTTTCATCATAAGGCAGTTTTAAGTTTTTTATTACAAAATAGAGCCGTTATTGCTCTTAAGGTAGTTTTTTATAACTATAAGCAACTAAAGAGTAACTAAATGGATCCCATAATTTTTAATCTCATTTTTTTCTCTTTCTTTATCAGAGGAACAGTTCTAAACGTAACAAAATGAAGAAATTGATAGATCGTAATCTGAATATGATGTTGAAGAAGAAAATAAATAATCCTGAGAAATCCCAAAAGAAATCTGGAAAACAAAATGATGAATATATTCTCTTCATATTTGCCGCCGAAAACAAAATGAAGAACACGGTTGCGGTTCCTTTGTTTCTTCGTCATGAATCAACACAACCAAGCTTCTTCCTCCACGCCGTGCTCTGCAATTCATCCGCCTCACGTTCTGACAGTAATAAAATAGAAAATAAAAATTTACATTTTTGTTGTAGAAACAAACTAATTTTGAATTTAGAATAGTGTCTTATACGATATTTCTACAGGGTTAGAGGTATAATAAGCAATAAAAATGAAAAATAGCTGATGATTCAGGTGAGAATAACGGCTGGTGGCCATAGAGAGAAATTGCAGAAAATCCTAATTGATTTTGGGAAAGATGAAGTTAAAATTACAAAAATGCCACTCATTCAAAAACATGAAAAAATGATTCATATGTATATGATATGTTGTACACACAATTACACTATCTACATGTAAAATAATCCATATGTACACTATTTTAAAATATTAAAAATATCTCAACGATAAATTCAATTAGACATTTACGAATTTGTAACACAGATTTACAAGTTTCAACATTGTATGTTCATCTTTACAGAAAATTAATGTCACATGAGAGTTCAAAGCAAAGTCTAAATTGTTTTGATTATGTAAATTTTGATTTTTCGGATAGAGTTGGAGATGTACATCATGTTCCTCTTAAATTTTGATTCATTCGGATAAAGTAAACAAACTGAACATGAGCAGGAGTATATTGAGTATATGTGGATTTTAGTTCATTCAGCGGATCTGTCACTTATCACTGACTGGATCTATTTTTGTGAAAGGTGTAGATTTGAGGTAGGCGTGTACATTCGAGGTAAGCGTGTACACATCAAAGGTGGACACTGTTAATGTCCACATAGTTTAAAAAATCTCAAACTGTAACAGCATATAGGTGTGAAAGATGATATTTGGGTTCAGTTAAATTTCAAGGATGTCTAGACCCTGTGTGTACATGGCAGAGATCGAACCGCCTAGGCGAGTTCGTCTAATAATTGAGCGCCAGTCATAGAAACCGAACTTGTTGAGAAAAAGCCTAAGTTTCTAAGTGCGGAAAATTCTAAGCCTAGAAAAGTTGTAAAAGTCTCAGATGAGAGCTCTGGATTTCGTCCCTTTGCTTCTGCCCTATGCCTCTTGCTTATATACTCCCTTCCTTGGCGGTTTAGTCTTTCCATTTCGCCCAGATTCGAGTTTAATGGGAATCTTCCATTTATCTCGATCTTTCCTTTTTCCCGCGGAAATCTTCTATTATCCTCAAACTTGAAATTTATTTTCAAGTTTGACATTTATCTTCTTTCTGCGAGTAAATCGCCAAAACATCTTCGTATCTTCGGGTTGGACTTCGTTTAAAGTCGCGAGTGGCTTTTATCGCATTTTATGACTTTCCGAGCCGTTTTGCGATAAATCCGTTTTACGACTTTAGACGAGATCGTTTCTTGATATTATGCCGTTTTAAGATAAGTTTCTCGAGTTAATCGTAAGCTAAGCAATGTTCGATGTTTCGATTAATCGTTGCCGTTTTCTACGATTTACTCAGGTTTTATTAAAAACGCGTTTTGTACGATTTTTACGAAAAATCTCGAATAAATCGTATAGTTTAGGCAATATTCGGTGTTTCGTTTAACCGTTGCCGTTTTATACGATTTCCTCGAGTTTTTTTCGAGAAAACAAAGTTTTACGGTTTTTAACGTAAAACTCGAACGATAGGACGGATCGAGAAGAAATGGAGACATTTCGATCGTGATTCGGAATACGATCGTGTCGAAGCACGTATGCCTTGAATCAAGGATGTGGGAGATCGAGGCTCGGGATGGTCGGCTCGACGTATGGCGAGCTAGTTCAGCTTGGCCAGGTCGCCATATGGCGAACTAGGCGATCAGAACCTGTGGAGCAAAGTCAGCACCGCTTAGTTCGCCCAAAGGCGAACTAGTCGGGACGAGGCTAGTTCGCCCAACGGCGAACTAGGCCGACTTGGCTTAGTTCGTCGTTGGGCGAACTAGCCGGGACGGGGCTAGTTCGCCCAACGGCAAACTAGGCGATAAGAACCTGTGGGGCAAAGTCAGCGCCTCTTAGTTCGCCCAACGGCGATCTAGCCGGGACAAGACTAGTTCGCCCAGCGGCGAACTAAGCCGGCTTAGCTTAGTTCGCCGTTGGGCGACCTAGCCGGGACGAAGCTAGTTCGCGTTTTACGGCGGTTTCGGTTTTTCACGGTTTTGTAAAAATATTTTTCGAGTTTTATAAAACGATTCTTCGAGTTTTATAAAAAGATTCTCGAGTTTTATAAAACGATTCTTGAGTTTTATAAAACGATTCTTCGAGTTTTGTAAAACGATTCTTCAAGTTTTATAAAACGAATCGCGAGTTTTATAAAACGATTCTTCGAGTTTTATAAAACGATCCTCAAGTTTTATAAAACGATCCTCGAGTTTTATAAAACGATCCTCGAGTTTTATAAAATGATTCTTCTAATTTTATAAAACGATGCTTCGAGTTTTATAAAACAATTCTCGAGTTCTATAAGACGATTCTCCGAGTTTTATAAAACGATTCTCGAGTTTTATAAAACGATTCTTCGAGTTTTATAAATCGATTCTCGAGTTTTATAAAACGATTCTTCGAGTTTTATAAAATGATTCTTGAGTTTTATAAAACGATTCTTCGAGTTTTATAAAACGATTCTCGAGTCTTATAAAATGGTTCTCGGGTTTTATAAAACGATTCTTCGAGTTTTATAAAACGGTTCTTCGAGTTTTATAAAACGATTCTTCAAGTTTTATGAAACGATTCTCGAGTTGTATAAAACGATTCTCGAGTTTTATAAAACGATTCTCGAGTTTTATAAAACGATTCTTCGAGTTTTATAAATCGATTCTTCGAGTTTTATAAAACGATTTCTTTTATATTTTTGCGGAGACTTTTTGCCATTGATTCCGTTGTGACCGATTTTGACACCAACAGTTTAGCCCCCCAGCTCGCTAGAATCTTGAGCCTTTAGCGTAAAGTTCTTGCGAGTGGTTAGCCAATTTTAGTTAAGTTAGGCGGAATTAATGGTTGGAAAGGTCTGTTGAAAGTGATCTTTCCACTCTCTAGGGAGCGGAAAGCGTTTAAGATTAGGGCTGCGCCTTGTGAAGGCTGCTTACGTACCCTTTTGAGGGGATCAAGCCTTTCGTAGTTCGTTTCGGAGTTAAGGTTCGTATGACCTGTTTCCTAGCAAGACCTTTACGGTCTAGTTATATGTCGTGTAGGAATTATCGAGCATATTGATGTCGATGGCATCTGGACCTTTGCCGGCCTTGAGACTAGCCTTGTAGGCTGTTTGGTCTGGCCGAGCGTGGCCGTTATAGTTTTCGGACTGGCCGTGTGCGGCTCTGAGTCCCTGCCGCTTTTGTGGCTTTATTAAAAATCAGTTTGCGTTTTTAAGAGCGTGTTTTTATTAGTATGAATGTAGCGGGAAGAATATGAGTTGATATTGAGGGAGGTCCGCGAGTTGTCGTTTCGCATTCCTTTTTCCCTTAGTGTATCGCCTTGTTCGTTTGCCGTGTTTCGTGTTCAGAACGTTTGCGGGCTCGAAGATGTTGCGAGGGTTTTGTCTTAACCCTACTTTGCAGGAACACTTTGGTTCGTTTGCGGATATTCGCAATTAAAACTTACATTCCTGTTTGGATGTTAAGTAGTTTTATGATTTGTGCTAGAGCAGTTAGGACCGAGAGGTCGCGTAAGTTGTTTCCCCGAAACGAAGCGTTTTTGGTTACGGTGCTTTGTGAAGTGTTTACCTTCCGAGATTCGTACGGCTTTAGGAGCTCTGGTATGAGTGTTCTCTTATACGTCGGATTTTGTAGGAAACTTGCTTCGGGATTAGTGTGAATCGCGAGAATACAGAACTTAGCCAATTTTCGACAAGTTTGCATTATCCGTTGAATGTATTGGCTTGGCGTGAAGGTTGTGTTCAGCCGCACAGCCAAGGTCATATTTTGTAGAGGATTAGACCATGACACTTTCGTGCTATCGAAAAGGTCGAGTCGGTTTGTAAACTTGGCATTGAAGTGAAGCGCGATCGGACAATAGCCAAGTAGCGTTTGTCGAGCTTTATATGCCAAGTATGCCCGTGGTTATTGAAAACGTTTATCCGTTGTAGGTTTGATTTATACGATGAAAGTTTCGTATAATCTTTCCTTTGTTTGTATGGAAGTTGTTTCTTTTTTACTCGAGGGAGACAGATCTTAAGAAGCTCGATGCAGAGCCCGTGCGGAGTCGTTTGCGGGGCGGTCTCATTCTCGGATGTAAACAGGAGGAATGAGAGCGGATGTTCGTGAACCGATGGGCTAAAGAGTGAGATCTTTCAGATCGTGTCGCGAGGAGGCAAAGTTTAGATTGGCCGCCCAGTGCCGGATCGTATAGCTTGGTTTTCGCTATAAGGAAAGTACTTTTCGCATAACCTGTTACGTTTACTTTGAAAGTTACTTCGTTATGACATGATCCTGACTATACGAAGGATTTCTTGCGTAATCAAGAAGTGATGGATTTAGTAATCGACACGACGCATTGGGTTAACAATGTTTCCGCAGATTTTTCGAGAAACCTTTCCGCTTAGTTTTTGATTCTTCAGTGATGGTTTTTTTTGGAGTCACTCGCGGAGTTCTACCAAAATTTGTTTCACCAAGATTTAGTCGCAAAATATTTTAGCTGGTTTCTCGGACAGAAGGAATCACATGATCAGCAATAGGATCAGTCAGTGAGAAGGGAGGACGTGTTCTCTATTGCTGCTTTGTGTTCTCGATTTTTCTTTCGCCGCAAATGTTCTTGACATTATTCCGTGACTCACTTGGTTTGACGGAAAACGAGATCAATGCTTCGATGCCTAAAGATTTCTCGTATAAATTTTAGATTCTTATACTTCTTTTATCAAGTTCGAGAAGATCTTTATGATTTCAGCAAATCATCGAGTTTTGCTCTGAAGTTTCGCAGAGATTTTCTAACCGCATGATTGCGCCGAGAGATGGTGTATATTCCTCGAGATTATTTCCCAGACGTTTGGATCAGTCTTTAGCGTTTAGACGGTTCTTAGATTGTCGTTCGCTTTTGGGATGATTCTGACGAGGCGTCGCATTGTCCAAATATTTTTCTGCTTGTTTTGGCGAGAGTTTGCTTTATAGACAGCGTTTTCTCGATGCGAGGGAAAATATTCGACGAAAAGAAAAAAGACGAGTTTCCTTTGAGGGATTGGGATGATCGATAATCCGGGTTGGTTAAAGACTGTGGTAGATTGGCGATGACTTGGAGTATGTCTGGTTTACGAAAATTTCTAGGAGCGAGTCGGTTTTAAGACGACGTCAGCGTCTCTAGCTCCTTCTTTCTTTTAGGAAATGAGTACATTCGAATGTGTAGCGATCGTTTCTCGGTTGTACGAGAGATTGGATCGGTTTGCGAGTTATACATGAATGGTTAGAGAACAACAAATCGAGATAGACAAAAATTTCTTACGACTTAGCATGCTAGACTATCCTCTAAATTCTTAGTTCTCTAGGCTTCACGGCAGTTTACAAGACGTTTTCGTTTCTTACTTACGAGAAATTAGAAGTCTAATAAAATTTTCAAATCGGACATACCTTAGTTTCATCGATGATTTGGGATCGTCTATTCTTCGTTCTTCGTCTTTTGACTTACCGATCTTCGACGAATTACCGGTAAGAGTATCGGAGCGGGGAGAAGACTTAACCATTGGAGCTCATGTTCTTGTTTCTTCGTACTGCTGGTTTTATTTGGCCGACTAGGTGCGCTTCGTATATCGAAAAAATCAATCACGTGTTTATGATTGGATGTTTTCGACTTAGCGTGGCAGAGTTTCGTAAAACCGGATTTGTTTTAGAGAGTTCAGATTTCTCGTATAGTTTAGGCAACTTTGGTGTTAAGTCAACCGTTGCTGTTTTAGACGATTGATTCGTACTTATACGAAGAAACAAGTCTTTGCGGTTTTGTCGTAAAATCCCGATGGAAATTCCGATGGAAATTCCGATTGAGACGAAACGAGAATCAGCTCGATCAAGACTCGAGAGAGAAACTCGAGGATTGGTTCAGCTCAACGTAGGGCAAGTCGGGTGAACCCTTTCAGCTCGCCGTGTGGCGATCTGGATGGTAAGAACCCTTGGGGCGAAGTCAGCGTCTCTTGGGCGAGCCAGGCGCTTGGTTCAGCTCGCTGTATGGCGAGCTAGCTAGCTCTACGTTCGGCGAGCTAAGACACTTGGCGCGGGTGATCTCGATTCGTCGGGTTGACTTGTTTTCGTCGTAGAATCTCAATGGAAAGTCCGATTGAGACGAAACGAAAAGCGACTCGATCAAGATTTGAGATGGAGATGTTTCGATCAGTCAAGCTTCTCCAACTTGCCTAATGGTGAGTCGGCGAGCACAGTCCCGATTCATCAAGCTATCTTGTTTTCGTTGTAAAACCTCAACGAAAACTTTGATTGAGACAAAACGAAAAGCAGTGCGATTATTGTTTAGAGTACGGTCCGGCTCACCATAGCTATGAGTTGGATTGTGCGGACCCTCGAGGAAAAGGCAGTGCCTCTGGGACGAGGTGGAAAGCCGGTCAGCTCGCCAAGATGGCAAGCTAGGTTGCTTGGCCAACTCACCGTCTTTTCGGCTGGACAGTATTGCCCGATTCTGCGAGTAACCTACGGTTCTTCCGCGAGTAACCTAGGGTTTTGTCGCGAATAACCTAGGGTTTTTCCGAGAGTAACCTAGGGCTTTCTCCGCGAGTAACCTAGGGCTTTCTCTGCGAGTAACCTAGAGTTTTTCTGCGAACAACCTAGGTTTTGCTGTGAATAACCTACGGTTTTTCCGCGAGTTACCTAAGGATTTTTCCGCGAACAGCCTAGTGTTTTCCGCGAGTATCCAAGGATTTATTTCGCGAGTAACTAACAGTTTGTTCCGCGGCTTCTGGGAGAGCAAGTTTTATTTTTCCGAAAGGTTCTCAGAAAACGTCTTTTGCTTAACGCGTGAGATTTGTCCAACTCGGAAATAAGAAAAACACTATGGGGTTTGATAGATTTTATCGTTGCCCTTAGTGATCTGAGATAGAAATAGTGAGCTTGTTTTGTTGCTCTCCCCGTGGCGAAGAGTCGCGATTAGGTTTACGATTTTGTTGAGTACTACAGCGTTTGTGTGAGTAGGAGCAGTAGCTGCTGGAGTTGTTTTACCAGCGTCTTTTTGCGAGTTGCGACTTTGTCTTTCATACATCAAGACATCGTTTTGGTCAAGCGTTTTGCGGCTATGGGTAAGAGTTATCCGATCCCCCCTCTATCTAGCGCCAAACTGTGGGAACCGAAATTCACACTTGTCGATTTCCGTTAAATAAGGAAACTTAGGAAAACCCTAATTTTCCAGAGGAACCGGATCTCTGCGAAAGCCAACGACAAGTAACCAAAAAAATGCGGAAAATACGAAAAACGTAAGAAAACAAATTTAAAGAAAAAGTTGACCTTATTTCGATTTCGCGTAAGAGCGTTGCGATCATTACAAGGGTTTACAAAGGCTTTGGCCGCAGGGCCGTCAGCGAGTTATCAGCATAAAAACCTTAAACCTAATCGAGTCGCAGCTCGATAACAAAAGACGGAAAAAGATAAGAAAAAGGATTTGATTGATTTCGGACTGAACCTTATGAGAGGCTGCCTACGTACCCCTTTCGAGGATCAAGTCGAACGTAGTTCATTTGATAGAGCTGGACCAGAGATTGAACCACCTAGGCGAGTTCGTCTAATAGTTGAGCGCCAGTCATAGAAACCAAACTTGTCGAGAAAAAGACTAAGTTTCTAAGTGCGGAAAATTCTAAGTCTACAAAAGTTGTAAAAGTGTCAGATGCGAGCTCTGGATTTCGTCCCTTTGCTTCTGCCCTATGCCTCTTGCTTATATACTCCCTTCCAAGGAGGTTTAGTCTTTCCATTTTGCCCAGATTCGAGTTTAATGGGAATCTTCCATTTATCTCGATCTTTCCTTTCTTCCCGCGGAAATCTTCTATTTATCCTCAAACTTGACATTTATCTTCAATTTTGACATTTATCTTCTTTCTGCGATTAAATCGCCAAAACGTCTTCGTATCTTCGGGTTGGACTTCGTTGAAAATCGCGAGCGGCTTTTATCGCGTTTTATGACTTTCCGAGCCGCTTTGCGATAAATCCTTTTTACGACTTTAGACGAGATCGTTTCCTGATACGATGCCGTTTTAAGATAAGTTTCTCGAGTTAATCGTAAAGCTAAGCAATGTTCGATGTTTCGATTAATCGTTGCCGTTTTCTACGATTTACTCGGGGTTTTATTAAAAACACGTTTTGTACAATTTTTATGAAAAATCTCTAATAAATCGTATAGTTTAGGCAATATTCGGTGTTTCGTTTAACCGTTGCCGTTTTATAAAACGATTCTTCGAGCTTTATAAAACGAATATCGAGTTTTATAAAACGATCCTCGAGTTTTATAAAACGATCCTCGAGTTTTATAAAATGATTCTTCTAATTTTATAAAATGATGCTTCGAGTTTTATAAAACGATTCTCGAGTTTTATAAGACGATTCTCCGAATTTTATAAAACGATTCTCGAGTTTTATAAAACGATTCTTCGAGTTTTATAAATTGATTCTCGAGTTTTATAAAACGATTCTTCAAGTTTTATAAAATGATTCTTGAGTTTTATAAAACGATTCTTCGAGTTTTATAAAACGATTCTCGAGTCTTATAAAATGATTCTCCAGTTTTATAAAACGATTCTTCGAGTTTTATAAAATGGTTCTTCGAGTTTTATAAAACGATTCTTCGAGTTTTATGAAACGATCGAGTTGTATAAAACGATTTTCGAGTTTTATAAAACGATTCTCGAGTTTTATAAAACGATTCTTCGAGTTTTATAAATCGATTCTTCGAGTTTTATAAAACGATTTCTTTTATATATTTGCGGAGAATTTTTGCCATTGATTCCGTTGTGACCGATTTTGACACCAACAAGTATTTATCGATATCGTTCAAAAACGTTAGTTGCAGATTGTTCGCCATTGTTTATGTATCCCTAGGTTTGATGAATATTGTGGTTAAGTGATTCTATATTTATAATAGGTAAGTGGTACCACAAGTTTAGGTTACGAAAAAGTAGGTCAGAATATACTTTTGCCAGTTTATTAAAATTATATTATACATTATTAATTTGTGAGAGTTGTGGGAACCGAAATTCACCTACTGTCAAGATATCAAAAATAAGGGAATTTAGAGTAAACCCTAATTTCCCAGAGGACCCGGCTATCTGCGAAACCGCACACAAGCAACCAAGAACGCAATTAATATGAATGAATTTAAAAAGATGTTAAGAGAAACGAGATTGAGAGAAAAAGGATTCTTATTCCAAATTCGCGAAAGGATGGTACAACAAGAGTAAGCCTTAGCTGCATGAGCCGTCGGGGAGATTCCTAACCCTAGCAATCTAAGACTAAAATCCTAGTTGAGACACAGCTCGATAATGAAAACAGAAATATTCCTAAATGCTAAGTTTGGTGGTGAAAGCTCTGAAAACTCGTCCTTTGCTTCTGTTCTATGCCACTCGCTAATATACTCACTTTGTTGGCGGTTTGGTCCTTCCATTTCGCCCAGATTTGAGTTTATTGAGAATCTTCCATTTATTTTTATCTTTCCTTTTCCCCCGGAAATCTTCTATTTATCCTCAAACTTGACATTTATCTTCAAATTTGACATTTATCTTCTTTCTGTGAGTAAATCGTCAAAACGTCGTCGTATCTTCGGGTTAGATTTTGTTAAAGTCGCAAGTTGGCTTTTATCGCGTTTTAAGACTTTCCGAGCCGTTCTGCGATAAAATCATTTTACGACTTTAGACGAGGTCGTTTCCTGATGCGATGCCGTTTTTAAATAAGTTTCTCGAGTTAATCGTAAAGTTTGGCAATGTTCGATGTTTCGGTTAATCGTTGCCGTTTTTTATGATTTACTCGAGGTTTTATTAAAAATGTGTTTTCTACGATTTCTCACAAAAAATCTCGAGTAAATCGTATTGTTTAGGCAATGTTTGGTGTTTCGTGTAACTGTTGCCGTTTTATACGATTTCCTTGAGTTCTTTCGACAAAACAAGACTTTACGGTTTTTATCGTAAAACTTGACCCTACGTGAAAGGCCCTACGTGAAGCCTGATGCGGCCAAGAGGAGGAGATGTACGAAAGGTTCCGAGGCTGGTCCTTCATTGGACAAGGCGCTGAACTCGGGCCTAATGTCGCAGCATCGAGCCAAGGTATATATTCACTAGTACACCTTTAGCGTATTTTTATTATTTGATAAGTTTGGTGTCTGACCATCTACTTTATTGCTCAGTTAGTTTCGCTAATCGATGGAGTGATTATCGAGTGTGGTTCTGAAGTTGAGCGCTTGACGAAGGAGTTAGCCGAGACGCGGGAAAGGTCCGCTCAGCTTGTAGGTAAGCTGAAGGTGATCAAGGATGCATACTCCGTGGAAGTGTCTCAGTTCGAGGCTAGGATTAGTTACATGGATCGGGATCTTGGAAATAATGCGAGTTCCTTGCTCAAGGCTAAGGATGCGAAAAAGGCTAAGGCTTCGGCGTTGCGCAGACTCCAATGCAAGGTCAAGAGTTTTGAAGGATCGACGGTTAGTGAGGCTGAACGGGTCAAGGAGAATATCCTTGCCGAATTAGGGTTAATGGAGACGGAGGGCGACCACGGTTCGGCTCTTGATGGCCTGATGTCTGAGTGCGCCTTTCAGCCGAGTATGGATGCGAGCAAGGCTCTAGAGGTTGATGAAGGAGGTGATGGACGAGGATGAGACTCCATGTGCAGAGGATGTTTGAAGTTGTAGTCTCGTGTGAGACTTGTTATTTCAAATCTTTGTGTTTTGGCCGAGTGTGGCCGTGTTTTTATTTTGGGACTGGCCGTTATAGCTTTGAATCCCTGTTGCTTTTTCAAATTTCATGAATGAACAATCGGTTTATGTTTTCCTTTGTTTCGAGAAGAATGCTTTTGTTTGTGTGAATGTAGAGAGAGGTCCGCGAGTTGTTGTCTCACATCCCAACTCTTTGTAGATTGCCTTATTCGTTTGCTCGTTCTATGACTCTTAAGAATCGAGTGAGCGTTCAGATGTAGATGAAGAGACATGCCTTTAGGATCCCAATTCATGCCTTGAGACGTTAGAGACCAGTGTGCTGGGTTTAGGGCAAGACCTAGGTTTACATTCGGTTTTAAGGCATTACGATGACTAATCGGCGTTCGTTTTGCATGTTGGGATTTTAACCTGATTCCGTACCGATTTAAAGTCCGCGATCTGTTCTCAGCTTATACGACTTGTCTGGTCGGAAACGAGCATCCCCGAAGGTGCTGACCAAAATTTGGATTTCTTTATAGAGCTATTACTCTTGTGTCGGGTGTATGAGAGCTATCTCTACGAGATAACTTAAGTTTGTTTAGAACTGTTGCGAGTTTGTTGTGATCAGCAACAAAATTTAGGTGGTAGATGTTAACGTTGTTTGGACATTCATGAAGGATTCATATCTTAAGAGGTTTTGTATGTTTTATAGTCGTGGATGGACTGTTTTTTTTTGTCTTTTTGTTTTTAAGAGAAAAGGTTTTCCGAACATTGGCGACCTCTCGCTTTCAGAATTTCGTTTTTCTTTGGTCACATCGTTGAAAATTGTTTAACAAATTATGAGTTTGAAATTTCGGGAGTATACGAGTATATGTATACTCACCTACCCCCCCCCCCTTTTATCGAGGGTGGACAGCTGGTCTCAACTTGCGACGAAATGCGTTCTGTAGTTCGGTTTTTGCGGAGCATGTTGCTTAGTGATAGTATTTTTTGAGATGCATTGCGTTCCATGATCAGGGAATTTTGATTTCCTGCATATTCACGATTTCATACGCTCCCGGCTAGACCACCTTTATGACCTTGTACGGTCTTTCCTAGCTTGCTCCCAGATTCCCTGCGTTTTGTTCCACGATTTTTTGGAAGACTTTCCATAGGACTAGTTCGCCTACTTGAAATCTTTGGCCTCGTATGTTTGAGTTGTAGTACTTTTCTGCCGTTTGTTGGTAATTCTGAATTCTTACGAGGGCCTGATCCCATCGTTCGTTAATCAGGTCGAGTTCTTCTCTTTCTGGGAGCAGCCGCCTACGTACTCCTGGGAATTTGACTTCCACCGGGATCATACACTCTGCTCCGTACACGAGGGAAAATGGGCTTTTGCCCGTTACTCGTCTTGGGGTCGTGCGTTGTGACAACAAAACTCCTTCGAGCTCGTCTTCCGACTTGCCTTTTTTAGCGTCAAGGCATTTTTTGATGCCGTCGAGGATGGTTTTGTTAATGGTCTTGGCTTGTCTGTTGCCTTGAGGATACCTTGGAGTTGATTTCGTTAATCGTATTTTTAATTTCTCGCAGAAGGCTTCGAATCTAGTCGAAATAAACTGAGACCGCTATCCGTCACGGTTTCGTAAGGGAATCCTTCCCTGCAAACAATATTTTTCCATACAAAATTTTCTACTTGGGCGTCTTTGATGCTGGTGTAAGAATCGGCTTCAACCCATTTGGAGAAAAAGTCGTTCAGGACTAACAAGAAACGTTTTTGTTTTGATGCGTGCATCAGCTGGACTATATCCATTGACCATCGCATGAATGAATATGGCAATGAGATGGATGTGAGGACTTCTACTGGCTGATGGATAGTCGGGGCGTGCCGTTGGCACTATTCACATTTTCGTGAGAAATCCTTGCAATCTTTTACCATTTTCGGCTAAAATATCTGTGACGCTTGATCTTTATTGTGAGAGATCTCCCACCGGAATGGTTTCCGCAGGATCCGGAATTCACTTCTTCCATTACTCATTGCGCTTTTTCTCCCTGCACGCAGGTCATGAGTGGTCCGGAAGATCTCCATTTATAAAGTTCTCCGTCGACCAGAACATATCGTCCGGCTTGAGTCTTTATTTTTCAGGCTGCCCATTTTTCCGATGGGAGTTCCCCGTTGGCTATGTAAGCGAGGATAGTTTCCATCCACAGACGACTGAACCCATAGTTAGACTGATCTGCGGCTGGGCGATCATCATTTTCGTCAATGTCGTCTTCCGGATCGTCGATAAGGTTTACGACTATGGGCGGTCCGATGCTAGGATGTTAAATTAATTCCACGGGGATTACACTGCTCAGACCGGAGTCCGAGCTGGATGCCAAGGCTGCCAAAGCGTCTGCTTGGGAGTTTTCCGACTGGGGAATTCGAGTGAGTGGGAATTGATCAAAGTTTCGAGCTAGATCCTGAACCAGGGTCAGATACGCTTCCATTCTTTCATCCCTTGCTTCGTATTCCCCACTGAACTGGCTGGACACTAGCTGAGAATCGCAGTAGGCATGGAGGTTTTGTATCTTTAAACCGTGAACTAGCCGTAATCCTGCGATTAAGGCTTCGTATTTGGCTTCGTTGTTTGAGACGTGGAAAACTAGTCGAAACGATTGCTCCAGCACTTCTCCTGTTGGAGCCGCCAATCGGATGCCAATACCGGAACCTTGTTTGGATGAAGATTCGTCAACATATAGGGTCCAGGTCGAGTTCGGCTCCTGGTCGGGTGTGCCTCCTATCGGGAGCTCTACTAAGAAGTCTGCAAGTACTTGTGATTTCGCGCAGTTTTTTACGCGGTATTCGATGTCGTACTCTTTTGCCAACCTTCCCGACTGGCTGGGGCTTTGAAAAATTGTGCAGAGAGGGAAATAAGTGTCACTACAAGAAAATGTCACATTAATAGCGTAACGAAAACGCTATTACATATAAAGACAGCGTTATGGCAAACGCCGTGTCTTCCCCCGCAATCTTTTCTCGTAGACTTTATATAGCGTTATTTTTATGCTACTTTAAAATTTTATGTCCATAACGTTTTAGTGGTTATGCAATTGTAATATTTTAACAGCATAAAATATTTGCTATTACTTGTTTTAATATAGCACTATTTTGTTGTTATTAGTAGTTTTAATATAGCAATTGTTTTTTTTTGTCATCGTTTCTGTAATTTTGTATCTGGGTTTTGCTGTATAATTAGAATCCTGTGTCTTGTACATTATAGAACCACACTGACATTACCAAACCATCAAAACGCGAAAACAGAAGTTCCAATAGCCAAATAAAACATAAAGTCTTACACAACCAAACCACAACCAAACAAGTTCTACTAACCAAGAGAATACTATATAAGACACTAGTTCACATAAAGACAATCTTGTCATTAGGCCAAGCGACTGTCGAACCTATTGCATCAGCAACAATATGGAATTCTAAGTTTGGTCTCCATACGCGTGCGTTTTCAACCTTACATACCTCAATCCAGTCCTTGCTAGCATTTGGATTCAATGGAACGAAATGTACTTTGTCTTCTGGATTGTTTTATAAAACCATGCCTTCTGCAACCAATTGACCTGATCCAAAGCAGTCTAACAAGAAGCAATTTTTCTTAGGAGAGCCACGTGTGTTTGTGCTGTTAGCTCTACTCTACAAGTTAAAAATCCATACAAATCATCACTATAAGAAAACAATATACTCAAAGATAGATAATTATGTGTAGAGTTTTACCTTAGGTGATGAATCTCTAGATGATGAATATTTAGATGGTACTGCTCCTTTAGCAACCGATTGTACCTTAGGTGATGAACCTTTAGACGGTCCTGCTACTTCACACAGTATAACCTTAGAAATTGGCCATGCTATCGTCGTAAACAGGGCATCGCCAATCACGTGCATGTGTTCCCTTGGTCTCCACAAGTAAGTGCCTCTGTTAATCACCTTCTCAATCTTCACTTTTGCAGCATTCAGACCCAAATTAATATCAGTAGCAGTAATCCCTTTGCCCATTCTTCTGACTCTTCCATGCTTGTCTTTACCAAGAACCTTACCCACAACATCTTCTTTAATACTAATAGTGGAGTTTGAGTCAATCTCACTATCAATTGTTTTAATTTGTTCCTGATATCAAATTTGTAAATGTATCAATATAGTTGTGAATAAAGGAATTAACAAGAATAACATATAAAACCTTACCTTGGAAGCCAAACCCAAGACTTATCCATGTCACACCACCACCACGGCTCCACGGTCAAATGGTTTCAAACATGTGTTTCAAACATATGTTAAAAATGAACATCAGCCCAAACACGCTAAGACTCTAGAGACATATACAAGAGCGTAAAAACGAATTATCTGCAAAGTACCTATAGATTACAAAGATCTTGTAAAGGATAATCTGCAAAAGAACAAAAAAATCAGACAACGCTAATTCAACACCAAAATCAATAATCTGTCTGTGTAATAGAACAAATACCTCAGCTTCAATCCAACACCAAAATCTGTCTCTGATACCTGTCTGAAAGGCCTTACTCAGTCAACAGAAACATCGAAACCGATAAAAGATCAGATTAAAACCCTAAAATTTCACATACCTCAGGATTACGAGAAAGATCTTCGGCCACCGATAATTCCCCGTAAAACGCCCAAAAAATTAATTAACATTTCGAAACCCCAAGAAATCAAACCTTCAATCGAATTGCGAAGACAGTTCCTTCAATCGAATTGAGAGAGAGAGAGAGAATGAAAAAGAGAATATGTTTGAGAGAGAGAGAGAGAGAGAATATGTTTGTGTGAGAGAGAGGGAGAGAGAATGATAATTAGTCTACATATTTTGAGAGGGAAAACTCGAGATTGAGATGGACGACAAAAAAAGAGAGGGACGACAAAAAAATGAAAAATACTCTTAAGTACTTTTTCCGGTATAATGAAATATTTCCGCCTAAACTTAACATAGCGTTTCTAATTCTATATAAATACACTTCTTTAAAAAAGTGTTACTAAGGTTAGAGTCCGCAAAATAAAACATAGGATGCATTTTAAAAAGCGCTATCTTAAAGTACGCGCTTCAGTAAATGCATTTTCGACCAAAACGCTATCTTATTATGCTATCAATACTCACTGCCCTTGTAGTGTGTGTACCACAATGGTGTGAGATTTAAAATATGGTCTTAGTTTTCTTGCCGACATTACTACCGCTAATGCCAATTTTTCCATCATCGGGTGTCGCGTTTCTGCGTCTAGGAAAGTTTTACTTACGTAAAAGATCAGTTTTTTCTCGCCGCGTTCTTCCCAAATGAGGACGCCGCTTACAGCCGTTATTGACACTGCGATGTAGAGAAATAGCGGTTCCCCTTCCACTGGTTTCGCGAGTACTGGCAGGGTAGCTAGGTAATGCTTTAGCTGTTGGAAAGCTTTCTCGCATTCCTCCGTCCACTCGAACTTTTTGTTTCCCTTCAAAGTATCATAGAAAGGAAGAGATTTGTCCGTTGATCGCGAGATGAAACAGTTAAGTGCTGCGACTCTACCGGTCAGTCTCTCTACCTCGCGCTTTGTCGTGGGGGACACCATTTCTATTAGCGTTGTGATTTTTTTCGGGTTGGCCTCAATTCCTTGGTAGGTAACGAGGTATCCCAAGAATTCGCCGGACGCGACGGTGAACTGGCACTTTGCGGGATTTAGCTTTATGTTGTGAAAATTGAGCCTCTCAAAACATTCTTGGAGGTGCGTGACATGATCTTGCTCTTTGAGTGATTTCACGAGCATATCGTCGATGTACACTTCCATCGTTTTTCTGAGTTGTTGGGAGAACATGTGATTGACCAGTCTTGATAAGTTGCGCCAGCATTCTTAAGGCCAAACGGTATTACTTTATAACGGTAAGTTCCACGATCGACTATGAATGCAGTTTTCTCTCGATCGTCAGGATTCATAATCATGTGATTGTACCCGAAAAAAGTGTCCATAAAAGATAGGAGTTTGTTTCTTGCTGTCGCCTCAACCAAGCGGTCGATGTGCGGTAGTGGATAGCTATCTTTAGGACATGCCTTATTTAGGCAGTAAAGTCGACGCAGACTCGCCACATTATTTTTCTTGACAACAATAGGGTTTGTGAGCCAGTCGGGGTATCTAACTTCCGTTATGGATCCGCCCTTGAGGAGTCTATTGACCTCGTTGTTGACAGCTTCGGGGTTTTCTGGTCCCAGTTTCCGTCTCTTTTGTTTGACGGGTTTGGACGTAAGGTCAACGTAGAGTTTGTGACAAGTGATGTTATGTCGATCCCTGGCATGTCTTCTGCGGTCCATGCGAACGTGTTCAAGTTCCTTTTCAGACAAGCCAAAAGCTCGTCTTTTAAAGTCTCGTTTAGGTTCACACCGATTTCAACACAGCGTTCTGGGAACGCTTAGTCGATGCATACCGAGATGACAGCTTCACAGGTAGGCTCGCACTTCCCTTCCAGCACTTCGGCTGCTCGCAACTGCCAAAAGATTTCGGTTTTATCTTGTTCTGGGGCGTGGTCAATTGAAGACGATTTTTTTTTCTTTTTGGAGGGAGCGTCAGCCGAAGGACCTTTTCGTTTTAAATCCGCGGCATAGCAGATCTGCGAGATATTCCGATTTCCCCCGATGGTCTCAATTCCGCGCGGGGTTGGGAACTTGAGACACATATGGTACGTCGATGGTACCGCTTGCATCGAGTTTAGCCACGGTGTTTCTATGATTGCGTTGTAGGACGTGGGTCGATCGATGACTAGGAATTCGACGATTTTTGTCATGCTTCTGGCTTGAACCGTAAGGTTAACTGTGCGAGAGTCATGGTGATTTCACCCTAGAGTCCGACTAGCGGGCTTGAGTTTTCCGCGATTTCGGATGGATTGATTTCCATTCTCTCGAGGGTATTTTTGAAGATGGTACAGCCGAGCTTCCGGTATCGACTAATATCCTTGCGACATCTATATTCTCGATTTTCAGATCGATGACAAGGAGGTCGTTAAGAGGTTTGGTCGAGATGACCGTTGCTCTGACTTTGAATGAGATGACATCGCTGTTCGAGTTAGGCATATCGTTTTTCGTTTGTCCAGCGGTTATTGTGTAAGAGAATCCGAACCCCCCTCTTTCTAGCGCCAAACTGTGGGAACCGAAATTCGCACTGTCAATTTTCCGTCAAATATGGAAACTTAAGGGAAAACCCTAATTTTCCCGAGGACCTGGATCTCTGCGGAAACACACTTAAGACGAAAAAAGATAAGAGAATACGGATGAAGAAATTGCGCAAAGTCTATTATTGATAAAGAGATTGAAAAGCTATTACAAAGAGAATCGCGGAACTTAGATGACAAAACGTTCTAAGGATCCGACTTGCAAGTCTAGCCACCTAAGTCCTAAATTCGCCTAAGCTAACAGCCGTTTTTCTAGGTCTAAAAAGCTCTGCCTCCTCTTGACTTCGACCTCATGCTTATATACTCCTTCCCTAGGCGGTTGGTCTTTCCTTTTCCACTGCGATTCGCGTTTATCAGGAATCTTCCATTTTTCTCGATCTTTTCATTTTTCTTTGGAAAACTTCTATTTATCTTCAATCTTGAAATTTATCCACTTCTGTGCATAAATAGACAAACCGTCATTGTATCTTTGGGATGGACCTTATTCTAAGTCACGAGTGGGCCTTTATCGCGTTTTAGGACCCTTCGGACCGTTTTACGATTTATCCGTTTTGCGACTTTAGACGAGATCGTTTTCTGATACCATGCCTTTTTAAGTAAACATCTCAAATTAATCGTATGGTTTGGCAATGTTCGGTGTTTCATTTTATCGTTGCCGTTTATTACAATTTACTCGACGTTTTACGAGAAAATGCGTCTTTAGTGACTTTTTATAAAAGATCTTGAGTTAATCGCATAGTTTGGCAATGTTTGGTGTTTCTTTTAACCGTTGCCGTTTTATAAGATTTACTCAAGCTTTTACGAGAAAACGCGCCTTTTACGATTTTTAATAAAAATATCTCGACTTAATCGTGTAGTTTGGCAATGTTCGGTGTTTCGTTTAACCGTTGCCTTTTTATACGATTTACTCGAGGTTTTACTAAAAAACAGACGTTTTACGGTTTTTATCGTATAACTCAAACGGTAAGGCCGATTGAGACGAAACGAAAGACGTTCCGATCACGGTTCACAGTACGATCGAGTCAAGGGGCATAGATGGTTGAACTCAGCTCGCCTGTTGGCGAGCTGGACAGATGTGTTCAGCTCGCCAACGAGCGAGCTGGTTACATGTGTGGTCAGCTTGACCGTTGGCGAGCTCGACAGCTGTGTTCAGATCGCCAACGGGCGAGCTGGACAAGTGCATTTAGTTCGGTTTCGATCTTTTCTTGTTTTCTCGACCCAAGATCCTTGTGGAGAATGTAAGGCGAAGTAATCGTAGACACTGATTTCGAGATTACCGTTTTTGACCCCAGCAACTCTAGTTTCAATTAGACTTCCAACTAGAAAATTTTGACTTCTCACCCAACTTCCAAATACATCATGTTTTGTTGATTTGTTAAACCCTCTCATATTCCAAAAGAATCCCACCATTAGGTACTTTATTAAACCCCTTTTCTGGAACCACTTGATGGTTTGTCTTTGATTGGCTAGGAATAGTTTGTCTAGCTCTCCCTCTTTTATATTCCTTCATTTTCTCTTCAATATTTTCCTCTATCCTTCTTTGATATAGATCTTCTACTTCCTCTATTTGTTTTATATCTTCTTTATCTATCGCATCCCCAATTTCATCTGAGTTAATTAGAGCAGCAAACCGTGAAGGAGTTGCAGTTGTCACTTGACCATATTTTAGATCTTGCGGCTTTGGACTTCTTCCTGCTTTCTCCCTAGATACTCTTCTCCATTAATTTTCCTGATCTTCCTCTATCTCCCTTATCTCATCCTTTTTAGTAGTACCTCCTTCACTTCTTCCTCGTGTTACTACACTCCTCAATATCTATTCCTCTCCTTGACACAACCTTCACAATAACTTCATCTCTCTTTCAATTCCCATGCAGTACCGGTTTTTTATTATTTAGGTCCTTCTCCGATGTTTCCATAATCTTCTTCTCTGCTTCGACCTCTTTATTATTCTCCTTGCAAAACGTCTCGTAGTGGCCCCATCTTTCACACTTGAGACACTTCGGTGGTAACCAAGGATAAGTGAATTTAACCATTATATATTTCCCTTAAATAGTGTAGTTTATCTTCCTTGGTAGTTCCTTAGACAAATTAGCCTTCAAAAATACCTCTACAATTACAAATCGTTACAAGCTATTGTCTCTGGATGTTGAAGGTCAAACCCTCCAAAGGGTAAATGCTCATTGGAACATTAGTCACATGGACCCAGAGAGAAATAAGACTCTCCTTTGAAGCATCCTCCTCCGGTAACCAATTCGATACAACCATTGGAACTCATGAAATATTCCAAATCCCTTGCCTAAAATTTTGCTTCTGATCTTCTCATTTGTGCTCTGATTCTCATCGTAGTAGCATCCATTTCATAAACATCCAGTTTCTGGTTTTTATCCCCAAATGCCCAGATCTTGTTTACAATCATGTGTACGTTTGCTACATTAGGAGCTGTTTCCAAGAATCTTGCAATAATAAAGTATTCCTATAATGGTTAGCTTTTTCAATGATTTTTGATGGGTACTATTGGACCCAAAATTGGGCCCATTAATTCCAGGTCCGTTGAAAAAAAAAACTATACAAGCAAGCCCGCGGAGCATTCGAGGAGTACAACGAGAACGAGGCTAAATCTAGTGACCACAATAAGGCCCAGACCCATGTTTAATTACCACATCGCGGTCAACAGACACTGCGAGCTCGAAATAGGACCCTAAAGATCGCGGGAACAGTTAATTAAGCAGAAGGCTATAAAAAGAAGCTAGAATAGAAAGCAGAGGACAAACGGAAAACCCTAGAGCTATTTACTAATCGCATCGGCCTCATTCCACAGATTTTAGATCGCTTATTGCTTCTACTTTTCATTGTTGTTTTGACCTTGTCATCACCTTGTAAACAAATCCCATATTCAATAAAAAGTCCATTTTTGTCAACCGAAATCCGATTGTATCGTTGTGTTTAAGAGGATCGTTTCCCACATCATTTGTCTTCCCCTAATTGAACTCTCGATCACTACAAAATACTGAGTGTGGATTTTAGGATCTACATTTTGGTGCCGACTGTGGGGAAGATAAACAAAAAACGCCCTTGCTAAGAACCCAATCTAGGATTTCTTAGCACAATTATGGATCATAACCAAACTCGATCAGGATACTCCAAAAGAAAAGCAGTCGGGCACAATTTTCCGAGAACCGATACCCTCGCATCGCTAGAGAAAACATGACCATTTGACAACGATACTGGCGGTCCGTCCAAAAGAAGAGCTCCGCACCAAGAAACGATTTCCCCTCCGGAAAATCAACAACCAATGAGGGCCGAAAGAGAAACCAACATTATTGAGGAGACTTCCACCCACAAAGAAACTCTAACTTTCTACGAGAATGAAACTATTAAGCTCGATATGCCACACGACGACACCCTGTTCATTACAATCGATCTCGCCGGAGTAAGCCTAAAAAGAGCCTTCATAGATACGGGCAGTGCCGGTAATATTATACCTCGAGACACGCTCCGATTGATAGATCAAGGTTGCCACACCGTCCATCGCGAGATGGATTTCCACATCGATTTTGACGGAAGAAAAGTAAAATTCTTGGAGACCGTATCCATCACGACCAGAGTCCAAGATTTGGAATTGAAATCCAAATTTTCCGTCTCCGAGCATCTTATTCATTTCGATGTCGTTCAGGGGAGATCGTGGTTACATAAAATGAGGGCGATCCCGTCAGTCGACAACCAATGTATGAAATTCATATCTCCCACCAGAGAGAACGATTTATAGCAGCCAGAAGAGATCCAGAGCCTGCTACCTAGCAGAGTTTCAAAAAATGCATCTGCAAGAAAAGATAATCTCATCTACTCGCGATCTATCGATCAAGAGAAACGAAGAACGCCTATCGAGCTCCATCCCACTTGACGAAAAATTTCGCGATAAGTGTGTCAATATCAGAAATGACCTTCCTTCAGGTATAAGACGTAATTTATTGTCATTCTTGAAAGAAAACATTAAGAAATTCGCTTGGACGGCCGCCGATATGCTTGGGATTGACATCGTGATAACATCTCATCATCTAAACGTTCATCCCACTCACAGGTCAGTTAAGCAGAAACGAAGAAAATTGGGCCCGAAACGTTTGAAGGCTGTAAATGAAGAAGTCGATATGCTCCCAAAGATCGGGTCCATCCGCGAAGTCCAATATCCTGATTGGGTAGCCAAACCCCTCGTGGTGAAAAAGAAGAATGGGAAATGGAGAATCTGCATCGATTTCACCGATCTCAATATAAAATGTCCAAAATATAGCTTCCCACTGCAACTTATAGACCGACTGGTAAAAGCCACAACCGCACATGAACTGCTATCATTTATGGGCACTTTCTCCCGTTACAATCAGATCCTGATGGATCCAGAGGACCAAGAGAAAACGAGTGTCATCATCGAACATGGCACCTACTTTTATAAGGTAATGCCTCTCGGACTGAAGAACGCAGGAGCCACCTACCAATGACTGGTGAAAAAAATGTTCACCGATCAGCTCGGTAAAACAATGGAAGTCTACATCGATGACATGCTCTTCAAGTCATCGAAATCAAACGACCACGTCCTCCAACTCCAAGAATGCTTCCAAATCCTCAACAAATTTGTAATAAATCTAAACCAGACCAAATGCACCTTCGGGGTAGCTTCAGGAGAACTCCTTGGGTACCTAGTAACAGAGAGAAGAATCGAAGCTAACCCCAAACAGATCACAACACTCGTAGACACTTTGCTACCGAGACCATTCGAGAAATGCAGAGACTAAATGGAAAGATTGCTGCACTAAATCGCTTTATCTCAAGATCAACCGACATATGTCTTCCATTTTACAAGCTCTTGAAAGGGAACAAAAATTTCGAGTGGAATGAAGAGTGTTATGTCGCACTAAAAGAACTCAAAGCAAATATAAGCCAACCTCTGGTGTTGACAAAACCAACCGAAGGTGAACCACTATTCCAATACGTAGCCACTTACGAACACACAGTCAGTAGTGTAGTAATCCAAGAAGAAAATGGTGAACAGAAACCAATATATTATACCAGTAGATCTCTAATAGATGCCGAAACGAGATACCCCGCAATGGAAAAATTGGCCCTAGCAGTCGTCACTGCTGCAAGAAAGCTGCGGCCGTATTCCAATCGCACTCGATCACGGTAATAACGCCCCAACCATTAGGAACCATCCTTCATAGCCCAAGCCAATAAGGAAGACTAGCTAAATGGGCAATTGAACTCAGCGAGTACGACATCGATTATAAGCCTTTGACGAGCGCGAAAGCCCAAGTTCTCGCCAACTTCATTATCGAGCTCGCTCCAAAAGAGGCCGACTCAATTTGAGTTTGAAAAATGGAAATTGTACGTCGACGGCGCATCCTCAAAACAGGGGTCATGAATCGGCATACAACTTGAATCCCCAACCGGAGAGATAATCGAACAATCATTCCGCTTAGGATTCAACGCCTCCAACAACAAATCCGAGTATGAATCCTTGATTGCCGAGTTATGACTTGCTCGAAGCATCGGAGCTCAGGAGATAAATGCCTTCAGAGACTTGCAACTAGTTACGAGTCAATTCCATGGAGAGTATGATGCCAAAAACGAGATAATGAAAGCATACCTCGAAGTCCTGCGGGATATCACGGAACTACCTCGAGGAGAAAACATGTCGGCAGACGCCCTCGCTGCATTAGCATCAACATCGAATCCCGCAATAAAACGCATAATACCGGTCAAAGGGATCAAAAAACCAATTATCGACCTGCCACGCATGGAGAGAAATTCGTCGGAAAAGGCCACACATGCCCTAAACTTTAAATCATACTTAAAACTCTATACCCCAAAACTTAACCCCCAAACCCTTCAAACCCTAAACTCCAAAACTTAACCCTAAACCTTTAATATATACTCCAAAACTTAACCCTAAACCTTTAATATATACAACTATATATATTATAACTTTCAAATACAAACCAATAAATCTAGTATCATAAACCACATACTCTTAATACCAAACCCTATATTATAAACACTAATCCTTTCATTTTAATAATCTTACTTGACTAAAAGCTATTTCTTATATAAATTTTAACTTTATAAATTTTTATTTCAAATTCTACTCTAAATCTGAACTTAACAACGATGCTATTTCATAACCTCAAACCATATTAAAAATCATTCATTCCTGTAGAACAAGATCATGCATATATATTTTTTAAAAGAATAAAAATAAATAAGAAAGATGAACTGCTGTTAGCCAATAAAATAAGAAGGCAAGGATTGCTCCCGTTTTAAATCTAAACCGTTGATAGAAGTTGATCTAACGATTACAGTGCTTTGCTTTTTAATATTTTATTTTACTTCTGCCTCTTCTCTCCTCGTATCTTTTGTTTCTTTCTCCAGATCTGTCAATCTCCTCGTATCTCTTCTTTCTCCTTTGCAAACTCATTTACTTTTTCTTTTCCGTTGGAGTAAGGCGAACTCACCACCACACTTCTTTTGACATCACGTCACCACCATCACCATCGCTTCCATCCGCCTTCGTTCGTCATCACCACCATCACTTCCCAGATCCGTCTTCACAAGAGTCACCACCACCACCGTCACGCTCCGTCATATTCACCACTGATCAGCTCTCTGTCGCTCTTAGACTCTGAGATACCCTAAAAGCCTAAATCAGAAACAGGTATTTATATCTCCTATGCATCATCCTCTCATCTCTATTGGTCGTTGTATGAAGCTTACTGATTTCACATTGATTAAAATAATCTTGGAATAGGGTGAATATACATTGAAACATGTTTTATATCTGAATGTTAACTTTCAAGAGTTTCATACATTTTTCAGGTTATGAAGAACACGTGGTGTGGATATGGCAGAGGACGCTTGTGGTGGTGGTAGAGATGGAGCCGGAGATGGAGACGTAGGAAAGACATCGAGAAGAAAGAGGCAAAGGAGGAAGGAGGCGTCATCAGGATATTAGGTTTAGGGTTAATTAGGAAAGAAGAACATTCATCAAGGAAGAGCAAAGATAAGAAAGTACGGTGAAGGAGGAACGAGGCGGTTCACGGTAGCAGAGATTTGCTAGGTTTAGGTTTAGGGTTAATTAGTTTTTTGGTTTAATGTATTCTGATTTACCCAATTTTTTTTTTTAATTTTGGTTACGTTTTAGGTTTAGGTTAATTAAGTTTTTGTTAATTATCTTTTGGTTTAATGTTTTAATTTGTTTCTGGTTTAATGTATTCTTTAATTATTGTGTACTGCTTTAAATTAATTAATAAATTTAATTTTTAATTATGAATTAATTTAACATTTCATTTGTATTATTTTCAAAATAAAAATATTACATTTGTCATAAACGAAATGAAACAATTACATTTTAAAAATGCAATAAAAATTCAAATATTGCTATTGATAGAACACTACAATAGTAGTTAAAATATGCTATAGTAAAATTTTAAAATTTGCTATAGTAAAAATGTTATAATAACATTTTAGAGACGCTATTAAAAAAAATTACAAAAACGAAAACGCTATTAATAAAATAATATGAATAGCGGATAACAAAACCGCTATCTAATGGACCAGACCAATTATCGCGGGCGATATTGGAGCGTTTTCTACAACGCTATGGTATCGTATGATAGCGTTTTATGGGTGCTATTAAAACCCTTATTTCTTGTAGTGTACCAAGCCCCAAGAAAAGCAATAGATTTCAGGTTAGGTTGGAAATCAGCTTTGGTTCTTCCAAACAATCATGAAAAGTGTTGTCATAGGATGATCGGTGATCCACTATAGCATCTATAGTACTTTCTGCAATCAACAATTCTAAGAATGGTGCTAAAGAGTAGTATGAAAAAAAAAAGTAAAAAAAAATTTGAATATTTTTGTCCCTTTCTCGACTCAATAAAACCAATTTTTGAAAACTTTTTAAAGAGATCAAAAAGGTAAAGTAGCATCAGTAATTCACTCCCCCCAGACTTAAATCATACATTGTCCTCAGTGTATAACTAGTCGGAGTTAGAGCATAAGAAATAATAGATGTGGAACTGATATCAAAATTGTGAACAATATACCTGACTGATGTTCGTATCGATCGATGGTGAGTCACTTCCATCGATTGTCATGGATAAGGTTATGTCGGGCGATGTAGACAGGGTTTCATTGGTCGATAGAGGTAGTGATCGTGTAGCTATGTTCCTAAAAACAAATAAAAACGAAAGTAATAAGTAAAAATAAAACAAAACTAAGTAAGAAAATACCTAACAGAGGGTTGCCTCCCACTCAGCGCTTATTTAAAGTCATATAGCTTGACTATGGAGGTATGGTGGCTAGTGAGGTGGGTTGCAGGTACTTGTTGGGAAACAAGTATCCTCCTTGTCTTGTGATTCATCAAACCATGAAGTTAAAAAGCTTCTTGTGGCTTTCTCGCTTCGGTTCATACTAGCTTTCAAACCATGCACTTCAGTTTGGATCCTTTCTAACCACTCCTCTAGGCTGGCAATGCTGTACTGATGATGTCCAAGCATGTTGTAGACGTGTTCTGCATTCAGCTGCGTGGGGTTGTGGTGTGGGGTATCGTTGGTCGTTTCTGGATGTTTCATATCGGTCGATGTGGGGTGGGTTTCATCGATCGATGGGGATGGGTCAGGTCGGCTAGCGAGCTGTCTCTGAATATCTTCTACCTCCTTCTGAATCCCTTATATTCTAAGTTTCAAACTTCGAACGTCACTCTGTACTGGGAACCAATACTTGTCTAGTAATACGTAATCTTCGTCTCCACAAGCCTCAATGGATTTGTAGATCTCTGCTGTTGTCTCTGCAAGTTCTTCCTTGGTACAGAACTCCGGTGCTCTTGTATCGATCGATGGACTGGGTGGGTCATCGATCGATAGCTTCTGTAAGTGACTCACGATAGGTGCGTCAAAGGTTGTGTCGATCGATGTTGATGGTGCTGCATTGGTCGATGGTCGTCTCTGAGATTCGAGTTGTACGCGCAGTATGTTGACTTCTTCTTGTAGGGCTTTTCTTCCTTTTTGTACTAAGTCATTGCTAGACGTAATCCATAGTAGTTCTCCTCGAAGTCTCGATATGACTTTCTCCTGTTCTAGGCCCAATCCTGCTTTCTCCCAGTTGTGTTCACTGGTTCTCTCATTCAGCATGTGTGTGACCTCTGCTTCTGTGTAGAGCTTGCAATCTGGAACTTCTTTAGCATATGGTTCAGCATGCTCCGGTAGACAGAAACAAGAGCGCCCAAATAGTGAGGCTCTTTTTGACACCAAATGGATGATATCTCTGTTGACTGCTCTTGCATAACCAGCTTCATCTCTGTAGACACCAAATTCGTCCTTTCTTTCCCAGGAGAAACGTCGAATGCCGTGTTTGAAAGCTCTCTTCCCAAATTCGTGTTGTATATCGGTCGATGCACGTCGCCATGCATCGGTCGATGCTTGCTGAAATTGGTGCTGATCGTGAGGGTAGCAGGGTGGTTGGGTGTAGAGGTTCACTGGTCCATTGGCCATCTGAAGGATGTCTGCAACGTCTACTTGTGTTATTGGAATGATTCTTCCATCTATTGCTCGTGCATGACCTTCTGGATCCTTGAAAATACCATATTCATCAGGAATTAGTGAAGTAAAATCTAAAGTATGTGTTTGTACCTCGGATGGTGTTGATGCTGTATCGATCGATGGTGGGGCTGGTGCATCGGTCGATCTGTTGAGGAACATGTCGGTCGATGGCTGGTGCTCCGTGTCGGCCGATACGGGTGCTTCAAGTTGGATAGCAGATAGTAGTGGTGCTGTATCTACTGCAAAACTCTCATGATAACTGCTCGCCCAGCTTCCAGTCGAGTAATCTCCGTCTCGTGGTTCGTGTGGGACATAGACTTGTGCGCATTAAGGTTCGTCGCTCGTTGACTCAAAGCGTCGTTTGAGCGATCTGGGTTGGGGCATATCGGTCGATGGAGAGGGGTCTCCATCGGTCGATGGCCGAAGGATTAATGATGGGAGGGGAAGTGTGGCTTCGTCTTCTCGAAGAAATCTATATTCGGTGGCTCTTTCCTCTTCATAATCTGCATCGTACTCCTCCTGAGTAGTGATGCTAGCTAGCTCGGGCATGTAATGATCGTTCGCCCAATCATTGGTGCCAAAATCGTCGTCTGGAAACTCTTCCTCGATCTTCTGGAATAGCGTATCGATCGATGACCATGTATATTCATCGGTCGACTCAGGTTGGCTGGTATCGGTCGATGGTAGAAGACTGCCATCGGTCGATATGTCTTGATCGGTTTCATACTAGGCCATGGAATCATACTCGTGGGCACAGATACATGTTGCGACGAGTGATGGGTTCTTCATCCTTGGAAACTTGATGACTGGAACAGGATTGTAGTGGATGGTAGGGTTGATGAGGGTTAAACAGAGCTTGTTGGTTTTTAGATCACAAACGGCTCCAACTGTTGCTAAGAAGGCTCTTCCAAGTAGTAGAGAAGTCTTGAAGTTGAGCTTGTTGAGCTTGTTTGCTAGGACATGGAAATCTGTAGGAATTAGGATTTCTCCAATCTGTACCTCAAGGTTTCTAACTATTCCTCCAGAGCTCTGCTGAGAACGATCCACAAAGATGAAGGATTCTTCACTAGGATTGGTCTTCAGACCTAGCTGGTCTGCCATAAGCATGGGTAGGATGCTGACTCCAGATAGTATATCACATAGAGCACGAGGGAACTCAACACCTCTGATAAAACATGGTATTGTGAACTTCCCTGGATCGCTATTCTTCTCCAGTGTGGTCTTCTTCTTAAGACTGTCTCTGACTTGATGAAACATCCTCCTTATGTCTTCTTCTGTCTCCCTTGTTTCTCTGGAAAAACATCCACAATCTGTGTGAAAAGTAGGCTTTTTCAAAAGGTTTCTCTTTAGGTATTCTGAGAACTCTTTTTCTGAACCTTGACAATTCTTTCTCATTAGCTTCCCTTTTATAAGGCTTCAGTATCTTCTCTTTCCTTTTTCTGAGAACTCTTCCAGTATTTTCCTTTTCTATCTCCATGGACTCAAAGATATCCGTGGGTCTCTCAAAGATGGCTTTCTGAGGGCTTCTAGTAGTGTAATATCGCTCCCAGAATGGGTCAATATGTGCACCATCTAGCTTGGGGAGTTGCACTCGGCGTTGGGGTACCGTGTATCGAGCGACACTGACTGGAGTGCGTCGGGCGATATCATGGTCTTCCTGTCGATCGATAGGAGGGTAATCATGTCGGTCGATGTCTTGCGGTTCGATCTTGACAGGGACGGGCGGATGTGGGTGACGTGCTGCGAAAGCTTCGTGAGTCATGGTCTGGACTGTACTGCACTCGTACGGGTACTCGTCTAAGTCCATCGATCGACACTCATCAAAATCTATCGATCGATGTATATGGAAACGTATCGGTCGATGATTACTAGGTGATATCGATCGATAATAGCCGCGAACGAAGTCTCTCTCATCATCAGATTGCTGAATCTGTTCTACTACCTCTTGCCAAAAATCATCATCCAGAATGGCATTGATGTTATTGTTGTTGGCAAGCTCTTGCTTCCTTTGGGCTTCTACTGTCTGAAACACCTGAGTCTCCAGCTTCTTCATATGGGTGTTTAAATCATCTATCTTTTTTTGGAGGGTGTTGTATACGGAGTCGTCTTCCCATTGAAGTCTGTCTGGAGTTTCTGCTGACTCTCAAGGACCTTGTCAAGCATCTCCTCCAGTTTAGTATCTTGGGTGGGTGGGTGTGGGTTGGAGTAGAATGAGTTTCCATAGCTCCTGTTGTTGTTTGGGTTGCTGCTGCTGAAGGTGTTGGGCTTCTGTGAATTCTGGTTGAAGTTGCTTCTCTGCTCTGTGTAGTTTATGTATCCTCCTTGGTTACCAAACCTCTAAAAACCAGCTCCACTGACCCAGTTCACATCTTCTTCTATATAATCTTCACCTGCAGTCTTTGCATCCTCCACTGAACAGATCTGCTTGTTTAGTAACTTCTGAATGGTATCCAGCTGTGCTTGTACTTCATTGATATATTCCTTCCCAAGGAATGATGTAGCTTTTGTCTTCATGAAGTTCTTCGTGCTGTTGCTGGAACCTAAATTATCAATTAGCTTCATAGCCTCTTGTGGATTCCTGGTGTTGAAGTTTCCTTCACTAGCTGTATCAAGAGCTCTCTGGTAATCCAATGTGATGCCTCTGTAGAAAGTGCAAAGAAATTGCACTTTTTTGAAACCGTGGTGTGGGCAATCTCTTTGGTAGGACTTGAATATGTTCCATGCATCTTTGAATGACTCTTCAAGATTTTGAGTGAATGAAGCAATCTTTTTCCTCCATTCTTCAGCGCGTGACTCATCAAAGAAGTTACACAGGAATGCGTTCTTGATGTCACTCCAGGTTGTGAGAGAACCTGGTGGTAGTTGTCTAAGCCACTGCAAAGCTTCTCCAAATAGAGAGTACTTCAAAAGCTTGCATAGAAGATAGTCTTGAGGGACTCCATTGGCTTTTATGACGGTTATGAGATCCTCGAACCTCTCCAGATGGTCCATAGGATGCTCATTGGACAACCCACAGAAGGGTATTTGTCCTACAAGGGTGTAGTACTGCGGCTTAAGCTCGAAATCTCCTCTTTGATTAGCAGGAGGGCGGATGGCTGATCGGTTGGAATAGAACTGAGCTGGACGGTTGTAGTCAGCCAAAGATCTAGCTTGGTTAGCCTCTTCTACAGGTTGAATGATGTCTATAGATGCAGTCTCTTGCTCAGGTATGATCTCCTTCTGAGCGTTCTGCTTTTGACCTGCTGTATTACGCAGGTGACCATCTTGATCACCCAGGTCTCCATTCTCATCGGTAGTGAGAATAATAGGCGCTACCATGTCTCGCCGGTTAGTATCGATCGATGTAATATGAGGTATATCGATTGATGTTGGATGAAAGGTATCGGTCGACGAAGGGTTGTTGGTGTCGAGCGATGTGACGGTTAGAGTATCGGTCGACGTTGAAGGTATCTCGGTCGAATGAGGTAGGCGAGTATCGGTCGACAGGGATGTGTTGATGTCGATCGATGAGGAGCGTAGGTCTTTGCGGATGCTACGTTCCAAGCCATGAGGATCTTCTAAGTATAAAAGGTGTTTTTTCTTGTTGCTTCTAGTACTGTTGGGCATGTACCTGAAAAAGACAAGAAAAAATTTTTGGTGTCAGAAGATAATTTAAACAATAAAAGAAAAAAGAACCTAGACCTAATCAGATTAAATCTAATGTTTTCATAGTTCCCCGACAACGGCGCCTAATTTAATATCACTCAAATGTTTAACCCTAAGAAGTTAATTACTCTCTCAAATAAGAGGTTCAGTTGTAGTACTTAGGGATCGGATCCACAAGGAACTAAGGAACTCAATAGATGTAATCCTAAGTGATTATGCTAGGTTGAATAGGTTTAAAATAGTAAAATTGCAGTTTTGTAAGCAATGGTAAGTTGCTTAAGAGAATGGGTTTTAGGTTTGAAACAATAAAAGAAAGTAGTTAGATTCAAGGTTGCTATTCAGATAATCAGGATTATAATGCTATAGATGTTTTAATGAATTGCTTGCAAGATATAGGAGAACTTTGATTCTTAGATAGATCTAATAGCAGTCGCTAAATAGACACATCCATTGATCTTATTGCCAGCAATATCGACCGATGGTAAGATCCCCATGTCGGACGATATAAGTAGCTGTCGATCGATTACTCTATAGGAGTATCGATCGATATAGCATAAGATCGAATCGAAACTGTGTTCACCAAGATCATAGACCGGCTCTCGCACAACCCTAGAGGATATAAGCTCATGCCAAATAATTTCAGGACAATGATTACCAAGTTAAATCACATCCATGATCATACTCTAGGTAGCTAATATAGAGTAAGCATTAGGGTTCATTTGGATAATGATTATCACCAATTCAACATTCCATAGTTGGGGCTAATCCCTCATAACTATTTTAACCCTAAATCTAACAAAGAAATCTACTCAGACATAGCTGAGAGATTCATGACAACAAGGTAGTAATAGAAACTCATAGATAGAAGATTGAACATTTGGTTCTTGGAACAACAAATCTCTTTGTGTGTTTCTTCTAAATCTAGAATTCTAAAACCTTTTAAGAAATTAAGATGAAAAGAAATACTTTATTGAAAAGGAACAAGAAAAGTATGCAAAGCTTTTCAAGTAAAAAAGTAACTAGAACAATAGAAACTTTCAAAAGGCATAAAAGGTATCAAAAGCATGTCTAGCCAAAAACAATAGCAAAAACTATAAATATGAGTTCCATTAGGTTAAAAACTCGTCAGGGGCATTATTGTAATATTGGGAAGACTTGGGCTTCAAGTCGGCCAAGTGGGACTTGTTCTCCACGCATCATATCGATCGATGGTACATGGTGTACATCGATCGATGGAGTATCTCGACTTCATCTTCAATAGAAGCGTCATCGATCGATTACACAGGGTGTGTATCTATCGATATGTATCCTTATTGTCTGATCTTCATATTCATCTCGGAAAACTCTCCTTTAAGCTCCAAAAGGGCACCTAAATCATCACTTTACTCCAAAGTGCTCCTGAACCCGAAAACATACCTAATAGACTCCAAAAAATATATAAAACTCATAAAAACATATCAATACCGTGGCTAAAAGCGGGTAAAAATCATGGTATATCAGAAAGGTATGTGAACCGAATGCATATATATATATATATATATATATATATATTTTTACTTATTCGCTTTTGTTTTCTGCAGAGACCAATCCTTTGCCTCCGTCTCCAGAGGATCTTTCGATTGTTACTGCTTCGCTCCAAGATGGGGAATGTGGCTGGAGCAGTTTTTCTCCGCAGCGTGTACATCGTTGTGGGAGTCGATTTCACCCTACTGTCAATAAATCGTAAAAAAGGAAACTTCGGGAAAACCCTAAGTTTCTAGAGGAACCGGCTATCTGCGAGAACCGCACAACGAAAATAAGATGACGAAAATACTTAGAATTTAAATGAGAATAAACGAAAACAGAGAGCAAAGAGGTTCTTATTCCGAATCTGCGTTGAACTGGTACAAAAAGAATTGCTGAAAGCGTAAGAACTGGAAAACCCTAATTGAGACGCAGCTCGCTAACAGAAAAACGGAAATATTCCTAAATGCTAGTTTTGGTGGTGAGAGCTCTGAATTTCGTGTCTATGCTTCTGCCCTAGACCTCCTCTTTATATACTCCTCGTCTTGGCAATCCAATCTTTCCATTTCGCCCAGATTTGACTTAAATCGGGAATTTTCCATTCTTCTCGAT
>CAKOAT010127821.1:1734-11882 GCA_932364175.1 Eruca vesicaria subsp. sativa | reverse complement strand
AATCGTATAGTTTAGGCAATGTTCGGTGTTTCGTTTAACCGTTGCCGTTTTATACGATTTCCTCGAGTTCTTTCCGAGAAAACGAAGTTTTACGGTTTTTATCGTAAAACTCGAATGGTAAGTCGGATCGAGGTGGAACGAGAGATATTTCGACCGTGGTTTAGAACGCAACCTTGTCGAGAGACGTAAGTTTTGAATCTGGAATGCGGGAAATCGAGACGCGGAGTGTTCGGGAAGTTTTTAGACCGCCTATCGGCGATCTAAAGATGGGCGATCTAAAGATGGGCGATCTAAAGATGGGCGATCTAAAGATGGGCGATATAAAGATGGGCGATCTAAAGATGGGCGATTTAAGCCGATGGGCGATCTAAAGATGGGCGATCTAAGCCGATGGGCGATCTAAGGAGTGATCCTTAGATCGCCCATCGGCGATCTAAGCCGGGCCCGACTTAGATCGCCGATGGGCGATCTAGAGGATGTGTCTTACATCGCCCATCGGCGATCTAAGCCGGGTCCGGCTTAGATCGCCGATGGGCGATCTAAAGAGTGACCTTTAGATCGCCCATCGGCGATGTAAGCCGGGCCCGGCTTAGATCGCCGATGGGCGATCTAGAGAGTGTTTCTTAGATCGCCCATCGGCGATCTAAGCCGGGTTTGGCTTAGATCGCCGGTGGGCAGACTAGTTTGCGTTTCACGGCTTTTTCGGTTTTTTGCGGTTTTGTAAAACGATTTCTCGAGTTTTATAAAACGGCTCTCGAGTTTTATAAAACGATTTCTCGAGTTTTATAAAGCGATTCTCGAGTTTTATAAAACGATTTCTCGAGTTTTATAAAGCGATTCTCGGGTTTTATAAAACGATTTCTCGAGTTTTATAAAGCGGCTCTCGAGTTTTATAAAACGATTNAACGATTTCTCGAGTTTTATAAAGCGATTCTCGAGTTTTATAAAATGATTTCTCGAGTTTTATAAGGCGATTCTCGAGTTTCATAAAATGATTCTTCCAGTTTTATAAAGCGATTCTCGAGCTTTATAAAACTGTTCTTTTTGTATTCTTGCGGAAAGTTTTGGCCATTAATTCCGTCGTACCGATTTTGACCCCAACAATCGTGCAGTTGCCCTTTTTCAATCTCGGCTCTCTGCGGATTCTCCAATTTTTGAGGAAGATCGGTGTATAGGAGAATTTTTCCTATACATGCCTTCAACGAGGAGGAGTAAGTCGAGCTCCCGAAAAGACAAGCACTTGGCTGTTGATGATGATGCATCCAACCGTGCCGCCTCTCCTGAGAATCTTCTCAAGGATTTCCTTGAGAGTCAGGTGAACGAAGGCGTTTCGGCAAACACGGGCGGATCATCAACCTCTAATTTCTCGGGCGGAGATCCTGACTATGTTCCAGAGTTTTCCAAAGGATCCAAGCAAGCTAATGAGGTTTGTTTTATTCAAACGACTTACGATCGGACAGTTTTGCTTATCCTCTTTTTTTTGTAGGGCCTTCTTACCATGAGCCGAGCCTTAAATGACCGTAACTCCGAAGCCCGTCTTGCCGAGTTTCGTGCGGATATGGCGGAAAAAGAAGTTGCTCGTCTTTGGGCGGAGATCGAGGCCAACCCTGCGGAAGAATGGGTTGAGAATGAGGTAGCTCGCGCAAAGAGCGTATGTGCGGTTAACTCTCACCGTGTTAGGGAGCTTTTGGACCAGAGAGTTTGTCGTGCTCGCCATGCAGGCAAAAGGGAGGTTGCCGAGGAAATGAGGATCCGTCGTGAGCAATTGGCGACTAGCTACCCGAATGCCGAGGTTGCTCAACGAGCCAACGGTGATTATCTCAAGTGTCGCGGTGTTGTTTACGGGTTGTCTCTTACTCAGAACGAGGGTTACTCGTATTCTGAAGAGTTTCCCGTGCATATGAAGCGTTTGGATGGGAAGAGAGACATGCAGCCTGAACTCTTTGACCTCAGGGCGCGGATGTGGGAGCAGTGGAATCCCATTGTCGTGTCACCAGATTCGGTTGAAGTAGGGCCCGAGATTTCGGACGCATGTGACGAAGTTGATCAACCGTGGGTTGATACTAACGTTGGCCAGAGCTCGGCGTCTGTATTTGATGATTTTGATGTATGATGTTCTTGTTTCATGATATTGCATGGTGGCTTTGAATCCTTGCCATTGGGGGTGTGTATGAAATTTTTTTAATAAAAATATTTTCTAAGTACAAAATCTGTGTTTCGTTCTAGATATAGAGGGAAGAATACGACTTGTCGTCTCGCATCTAACTCTTAGTGTAGATCGTCCGGTTCGTTTACTCGGAGTGCTTCGATTTTCGCGAGTGTTTAGATGTGGGCGAAGAGACATGCCTTTAGGATCTCGATTCATACCTTGAGACGTTAGAGACCAGTGTGCTGGGTTTAGGGCAAGACCTATGTTTACTTTCAGATTGAGGCTATGCGATGATTAGTCGGCTTTCGTTTTGCATATTGCGATTTTAACCTGATTCCACACCAATTTAGAATCCGCGATAGGTTCTCGGCATATACGATTCGTCTGGTTGGAACTGAGCATCTCACCGGGAACAATTTCTAAGTTGCCAGGAAGTGCTGACCAAAAATTTGGATTTCTTTTATAGCGCGCTATTTTATCCTAGTCGGATGTATGCGGACCAATGGGTCGGTGCGTTTGTTTAGGACGGCTAGCGTGCTCGACGGGGCCAATCGCCGAGTGTTTGTGATTTTATAGTCGCAGATGGACTTTTGTTAAATATTTTTCTAAGACTTTAGGCGACATCTCGCCGGTTCTTTCCGATAATATTTTGGTGTATAAGTTTTGTAGAGACGATTAAGTAGTTGTTACTGCGAAAGTAATTTCTAGATGTTTTGAATTTGTTCTTATACTTTTCGATCATAGCGGAGATTTTATAATATTCTAACTTTCCCTTTATTTAAAAAGTTTCAAAAATTTCGATTACAAAGAGAATGTTTTAAAATTTGGGAGTATACGGATACTCGTATACACACCCACTCCCCCCCCCATTTTGGAAAGGGGGATAGCTGAACTTGTCTTTACGCAAGCTGCCTACGTATTCCTTTCGGAAATCAAGCCATCTCGTAGTTCTAATTGTTGATGCGAGTATGTTTACTCACCTGTTGCAGACTTCTCGATCGCTTTAGTCGCTGGATCGGTGTCTTGGTCCGGGTTTATTTCCTCCGGTTGCGTAGAAGCGATGGGTGCGGAAGCTTGTTGCTTCTCAACCGTTGCTGGTTTTGGATCGTTCTCCACGGGCGGTGGTGTGTACTTCGCCCGTTTTGGTTTCACGATTGCGACCGCCAATTTCCTTAGCTTATGTTCGTCTAAAAAGCAAGATCGCGATTGCCTCTGGCATCCCCAAATTGCTGCGACTCCCGTTGGGGTCGTAAACTTGATGCCTAAGTGATATCTCGAGAGGACTGCCTTCATGGAATTTATCCAAGGCGTGCCCATGATCACATTGTAGATGGCTGGGGAATCAACGACCGCGAAGATGACAATTTTTGTCACTTCTTTAGCTGCAACCGGTAGTCGGATGGATCCTAGGGTCATGGATGTTGCTCCGGTTAAACTAGTCAATGGCTTCGGTATCGGCTCGACCTCCGATAAATCAATTTCCATGTGTGCCAACGTGTTGCGGAAGATTACGTTGACGGTGCTTCCAGTATCGACAAGGATTCGAGAGACTTCTAGGTCGCTTATGACTAAATCAATGACGAAATGATCGGCGGGTCATTGATCGATTCCGCCGGTTTCTGCGTCATCGAAAGATATCACCCCCTTCGGGGCGTTATCCGATGGTGTCTTCCAACTCGAGCCGGTTTCGGCTTTTCGTTGGTAGGACTTGATAGACGAGATGGTGTCGCTGTAATACTGCGATTCGCCAATGATCATATATATCTTTCGGCGGTTAGCATCGTTACCTTTCTCATCTTTCCTTCGTCCGCGTGTTTCACCCGACTGGTTCCTTTGAGGCGGAGTTTCCGCTCGTGAAATCCTGTCGTTTTTCGGAGGGCGATCTGAATCGCGGATAAGATCCTTGACGCTGGATATCTCGGAGAGTTCTCTCGCGATCAGTTTTGCGGTAAGTCTAGCACCGAGTACTTTACAGTTGACGGTCGAATGCCCTTGGGATTGGTGGAGATCGCAGAAGGAATTCTCATCATAGTTCGGATTTCTTGACCACGTGTTCCCCGTAGTTCGCCCTTGTTCCGATCCGGATGGATGGCGTAGTTATGCGCCTCTTGGAGATCCTGCCCCTCGTGACTGACTAATTTATCGTTATGAGAGTTTTTCTTATTCAGCTTTAGCTCGGACTCGATATCCTTTGCGGTAGCTTTCGTCGGCTTATGCTTTTCAGACAGGATTTTAGTCTCCTCTTTGATGGTTATGTAATCGGTAGCTTTGTGGAGAGCGTGCTGGATCGTCCACGGTTTTTTGAGAGTTATCCACTTTCGAAACTTTGACTTGAACCAGAGCGATTTTCCGAGCGCATCGATGGCGGCTTTGTCGCTTATTCCGCTAACCCTAGCCATGACGAGTTCGAATATATCTCATGAAGCCGCGAAGGGATTCGTCTTCCTTCTGCGACAAGTTCCAGTGATCAGCGCCGGAGGTTTGTCGATTTATAAACATCGAGTACAGCGTCAGGAATTCGGAAGCGAGCTGGCGAAAACTCCTGATCGAGTTTCGCCTAAGTTTGGCGAACCACTCGAGCGCTACTCCTTCTAGATTTTTGACGAAAAGACGGCAGTAGCCCGCGTCCTTTTCGTGATCCTTGAGCTTGGCTCGTCCCATGGTAATCTGAAAGGCTTGCAGATGCGCTTTGGGATCAGCCGTCCCGTCGTAACTCGGCACCTTGAGCTTGCCGTAAAAGGCATTTTCCTAGATTCGTATAGCAGGCGATTGATTTCAGGCGCGGCGCTGGTAGCGTGGTGAATTTGAGACTTCACCGCTCTCACCGCTGCGGCCGTTTTAGTAATGTAATCGCGGAGGTTGCGGATCTCAATTAAGTCGCCAGCAGTTTTCCGACCTCGTCGGCGTTTGCTGCGAGTAATTGGAGACCGTTCTTCGGATGTTATTGCAATTTGCACAAAATAGAGCTCCTCCTCGTCTCCAGTAAGAGAACGCTCGGGAGAAGACTCTGGCAGAGGGCTGCGAGTTTTCCTTCTCCTAGGATGGACGTCCGCGTCCTCGTCTGACGAGTCGGCTTGGTCGCTCGTTCCCAGGTTAACTCTTTCGATGCCATCTTCCTCGGTCTTCTGTATGTGAGTATCAGATTTGTCCGATTTGTTTAGCGTCACGTAAGGGTTATCTTATTCGGAAATTTTCTCAGTTTGATTTCCCTGCTCGATTCTGGGGCGATCCATATGAGTCGCGAAATCGTGCCTCCTTCCGCGGATCTTAGTAATCCCGCAGGGGCAAATCGCTCTGGTTTTCGCAGTTAGGGTTTTGACCTGTTTTGCGATTAAACAAATGACTTTTCTTGCTCTTCCGATTTTTTGTTAAAGTCGTAATGCATCTTTTTGACAATCTCGGCGTTAGTGTTTTTAGTGTTGGCCGCGGGCACATCTTGTGGTGGTGGTGTTTTGTCAACGTTATCACTTTTGTCGCGAGTTTGGTTGTCACTAGTCATCGTTTCTTCATTGAGTGTTCTGTTGCTTGAGTGTAAGATAGATCCGACCCCCCCTTCTTCTAGCACCAAACTGTGGGAACGATTACGTATGTGGGTGTCGAAATCCACCTACTGTCAAATAATCGTAAATAAGGAAACTTCGGGAAAACCCTAATTCTCCAGAGGAATCGGCTATCTGCAGAACCGCACAACGAAGATTAAGATAACAAGAAAACTTAGAAATTATTAAAAGATAAACGAAAATCGAGAGCAAAGAGGTTCTTATTCCGAATCTGCGTAGAACTGGTACAAAGAGAGTAGCCGAAAACTTAAGAACGAAAAACCCTAATTGAGACGCAGCTCGCTAACAGAAAAACGGAAATATTCCTAAATGCTAATTTTGGTGGTGAGAGCTCTGAATTTCGTGTCTCTTGCTTCTGCCCTAGACCTCCTATTTATATACTCCTCGCCTTGGTCATTCGGTCTTTCCATTTCGCCCAGATTCGAATATATTGGGAATTTTCCATTTTTCTCGATCCTTCCTTTTCTTCCGCGGAAATCTTCTAATTTTCTTCAAACCTTCCTTTTATCTTCAAACTTGACTTTTATTTTCCTCCTGCGAGTAAACCGTCAAAACGTTATCAAATCTGCGGGTTAGATTCCGTTGAAATCGCGAGATGGGTTTTTATAGCGTTTTAGGTCATTCCGGGCCGTTTTGCGGTAAATCCGTTTTCTGACTTTTTACGGGATCGTCTCCTGATCTGACGTCGTTTTTAATAAATTACTCGAGTTAATCGCAAGGTTTTACGATTTACTCGACTTTTTACTAAAAACACGTTTTTTACGACTTACTCGGCGTTTTTATTAAAAACGCGTTTTTATGATTTCAACGAGAAATCTCGAATAAATCGTATAGTTCAGGAAATGTTCGGTTTTTCGTTTAACCGTTGCCGTTTTATACGATTTCCTCGAGTTCTTTCCGAGAAAGCGAAGTTTTACGGTTTTTATCGTACAACTCGAACGGTAGGTCGGATCGAGATGGAACGGGAGATGTTTTGGCCGTGGTTTAGAAAGCAACCTTGTCGAAAGACGTAAGTTTCGAATCGGGAATGCGGGTGATCGAGGCGCAGGATATCCGGGAATTCTCTAGTTCGCCCATCGGCGAACTAAGCCGGGCCGGCTTAGTTCGCCGATGGGCGAACTAGTCGAGCATCTCCTAGTTCGCCCGTCGGCGAACTAAGCCGGCCCGGCTTAATTCACCGATGGGCGAACTAGAGAGCATCTCTTAGTTCGCCCATCGGCGAACTAAGCTTAGTTGAGTATCTCTTAGTTCGCCGATGGGCGAACTAGTTGAGTGTCTCCTAGTTCGCCCATCGGCGAACTAAGCTGGCTTGGCTTAGTTCGCCCATGGGCAAACTAGTCGTGACTAGTTCGCGTTTTACGGCTGTTTCGGTTTTTTGCGGTTTCGTAAAACGATTCTCGAGTTCTATAAAACGATCTTCGGATTTCATAAAACGATCTTCGAGTTTTATAAAACGATCTTCGAGTTTTATAAAACGATATTCGAGTTTTATAAAACGATCTTCGAATTTTATAAAATGATCTTCGAGTTTTATAAAACAGCTTTTCGAATTTTATAAAACGATCCTTGAGTTTTATAAAACGATCTTCAAGTTTTATAAAACGGCTTTTCGAGTTTTATAAAACGATTCTCGAGTATTATAAAACGATCTTCGGGTTTTATAAAACGGCCTTTCGAGTTTTATAAAACGATTATCGAGCTTTATAAAACGATCTTCGGGTTTTATAAAATGGCCTTTCGAGTTTTATAAAACGGTCTTTCGAGTTTTATAAAACGGTCTGCGAGTTTTATCAATGACTTTGAGTTTTATAAAACTACTCCTCGGGTTTTATAAAACTGTTCCTTTTGTATTTTTGCGGGAAATTTTGGCTATTAATTCCGTCGTACCGATTTTGACCCCAACAGTTAGCCCCCCAACTCGTAAGAATCGTGAGGTTCTTGCGAGTGGATTGAGCTCTTTTGACGAGTTTGGTAGAATTAGGCAGAACTTTAATGGCCAAAAGTCCAAAGATGAATAGTAAAATTCCTCCCTATAAGTAAATGGAGTAATATTTTGAATTCTTTACTCCATCTTTTACAACTCATTCAAGAAATTTTTCTCTCCACTTTCTCTGAAGATCTTCAAACATGTTTTCAGTAAGAAAGACTCGTTCCTCAACTAGTTCCAATTTTCACAATTCTGAGGGAACGAGTTCGCAGCCGCCAGCCTCGGCTCCGAAAGAAGAGTATTGGTCCCCGTTAATCGATCCGGCGGACCTTGAGGCTTTTTGGGCGCTCGGAGACAAGTCGGGGTCCGCTAGGCCTGGAACTTGGGTTCCAGCTTTGTCGGACGTCGATCAAATTTCCGGACGTCCGAGCTTGACGCTTTTTAACAGTATCGATTACATGCGTGAATTCTGCCGAGTTCCAGAGGCCGTCGAGTTTCGTTCCCCACTTGCTGGGGAACGCGACAGGGATGCGCCCGAGGGTTTTTTCACATGTTANTTTTCTTGCAACAGTGCCACTTATGGTTTCCGATCCCGGAAATCATTGTTCATTACCTTCACAGGCTGGGACTATCGATCAGTCAATTGACTCCTCCAAGTTTAAAGCAACTCGTTGGTCTTTTGACGCTGAGTTACGAGCAGGGAATCACCCTTACCGTCGATCATCTCGAGGGTCTGTTAAAGCCCACAGGGCGATCGCGGAGGATCACTCTATGCCCTCGTGATGAAATTGTTACGGGCTGCTCAACGCTTTCTACTTCTTGGAAGAAATTTTTTTTCTACGTTCGTATCGACGGTGCGTCGGTCAAGGAGGGTAGCATTCCGCTTTTTACGACCACGTGGGGTCAGAGAGGTATGCGACTCGAGTTCACACGAATCCTCTTCTTCTCATATATTCTTTTTTTTTTTTAAATGACTTTCTGTTTTTCCGCAGGGACCAACCCTTTGCCTCCGTATGCCGCGGATCTTTCGGACATCACCACTTCTCTCAAATGTGGTGAGTTTGGTTGGTGCAGTTTTTCTCCGCAACGTGTCCGTCAAGCGGTTGCCCTCTTCCGATCTCGACTTTTTGCGGATTCTCCGATTTACTTAGAGGATCCGTTTATCGGGGAGTTCATTCCGCATGTTCCCTCGATGGGGAGTGGCAAATCACGCTTCCGAAGGGATAAAAATCCGGTAATTGAAGACGATGACTCTGAGCGCGCGGCTTCTCCTGATAATATTCTCAAGGATTTTCTTGATAGTCAGGCGGAAGATGGCGTCTGGACGAAGGCGGGCGGATCATCGACCTCCCATTTTCCGGACATTGACCATGATCAAGTTCCGGACCTTATTAGGGGGTCTGAGATAGCTAAGGAGGTATGTGCGTTTATTGTTTTCCTTTTCTTTTTCGAGCAGTTTTTATGACATCGCTTAATTCTTCTCTTTGGTAGGGTTTCCTTATCATGAGCCGAGCCCTGGACAATCGCACTGCTGAGGCTCGCCTTGCCAAGTTTCGGGCGAACATGGCCGAAAGAAAGTTGCTCGTCTTCGGGCAGAGGTCGAGGCCAACCAAGCCGAAGAAGTGGTTGCGAGGGAGGTTGCTCGCGTGAGGGATGAGTGCGCGACCAGGTCTCATCGTGCCAAGGAGCTTTCTGACCAAAGGATTCATCGTGCTCGTCGTGCGGGCAAACGAGAGGTTGCCGAGGAGATGAAGGCTCATCGCGAGCGATTTGCAACCAGTTGTTCGGATGCGGAAGCTGTTCAAAGAGCGCATGGTGATTATCGCGAATGTCGCGGGATCGTTCATGGGTTATCCCTGACTCAGAATGAAGGGTATTCGTTTGCTAAGGAATTCCCTGTGCGACGGGAAAACTTGGATCGGGAAAGAGATATGCAGTCCAAATTTTTCGACCTTAAGGCGCGCATGTGGGATCAATGGAATCCCGTCGTGGTATCGCCGGATTCGGTCGAAGTCGGTCCTGGGATTTCGGACGTAGATGGTGAAGTCGATCAGCTTGTGTTTGATGACTTTGATGTGTGATGTTATTAGTTTTTTGATTTTGTCGTTGTTTTTTCGGGACTAGCCGTTGGTGGCTTTGAATCCCTACTGCTGGGCGGTGTGTACTTGGATGCTTTTAATAAGAAAATATTTTCTAAAGTATGAAATGTGTTTTTTATGTTAGATGTAGAGGGAAGAATACGAGTTGTCATCTCATACCTAACTCTTCGGTGTAAATCGTCTGATTCGTTAACACGGGAGATTTCGATTTTCTCGAGTGTTTAGATGTGGGCGAAGAGACATGCCTTTAGGATCTCGATTCATGCCTTGAGACGTTAGCGACCAGTGTGCTGGGTTTAGGGCAAGACCTAGGTTTACTTTCGGATTGGGGCTGTGCGATGACTAATCGGCTTTCGTTTTGCCCGTTGCGATTTTAACCTGATTCCATACCGATTTAGAATCCGCGATAGGTT
>CAKOAT010127710.1:43829-86713 GCA_932364175.1 Eruca vesicaria subsp. sativa | reverse complement strand
ATGTTTAAGGGAATTATCTTTCACTATAAATATAGACCTTATGGAGAGGTGTTCCATAAGAGATCTAAGAGAAACATTGTGAGCTTTAGTTTTGAGTAGTTTCTAAAGCTAATAAGAAAAGTTGTTCTTATAATTCTTTGTTTCTAGAGATTTGAATTGGTATCAGAGCTTAAGTTGAAGTTCTGATTCAAATTTGAATGTTATCTCTTCAAGGTTTAGATAAGAACACATTGGTCTCATTAATTTTCTTTTTGCTTGATATGATCAAAATTAAGGAATCGTAGTAGTTAATCTATCTCAATATAGAGCTTACTCCACAGATGAGGTTTCTTGTGTTCTATACACTTTGGCTTCGGATCTTGAGAAACAAAAGCTAAGTATTTCTTCTTTTTTTCTGTGAAACAAAGCTAAGTATGTCTATTCTGGTTTATTGCAGGTTATGGCTATGCTCCAGAGGGGAAACCAAAACAAAACCACTGAGCCAATTCAAACAATCAACATTTTAACACTGATACACTAATGGCGATGATGTATTTATCTCCTTATCTTCACACGCAAATTTTGTAGAATGACATTCCAATATATCATATACGTGAACTGAATGACACTATTAAATTTCATACCAAATCTGTCATTGATCTACAATTTAGTTGGAGTATATTAGCCAAGGTGTTTTAAATACGCATATATATAATACACTTGGAGTATATTGATATAAAGTAATCACGTGATTTTAGCTATGTGTTCCTGACACCGAATATATAGCTAAAATTCGGTATGTCATAATTGATTGTATAGTCTTATATGGCAATGCTATAAAAGTTTAAAGTACAATTTAATTATTTTTCCATTTTTTTGTTATTATGATTGAATTTACTAGGTATAATTTTGTTGTTGTTGTTGTATTGTCTTTATATACCGCATAATATTTTTAATAAAGGTATTATACCCATTTGAATCCGGTTAGACAACATTTGGACTTACGATTTTCCGAATTTCCGTATTTGGACGCACAACATTTTTTAAATATTTGGCTATCATCCTGGTTGTGTAGGAACAACGCTCACTCATCTTGCTTTCGCTGATGACTTACTAATTTTTCTGGATGATACAAAAGCTTCTTTGGCAGGTGTCTTTACGGTTCTGTCCTATTTTGAAAAATTCTCTGGCCTTGAAGTTAATATGTCAAAAACCGAAAAACGTCTATGTTCTATGGTCTTTCGGCTCAAACGCAGCTCAACATCCTTAGTCGGTTTAGACTCTGCTCCATTCAGCTGCCAGCTCCCATTATTCAATAAATGTTAAACCAAGGCCACCAACCATTCAGACATTAAAATAAATTAAACAATTAAAATAGCTATAAAATTAAATTTTAGATTTTTTCCTATATGTTATATTTGAATTTTGAAAACCGAAAATAAATGACTAAAAATATAAAAAATTAATGATCAACACTTTAACATTTTTTATTATAAAAAGATACACATGATTTTAAAACCATATGAGTAAAAAGTATCATTAAATAATGAAACAAATATATATAGATTAAACTATATACCATATAAGATTACATAAATATTTAATTTCAAAAATTTCAATGAATTTTCAAGAACATTTATAAATTATAAACTTATTAAACTTTTCACACAAATTTTTTTTGTTATTAATGATTTAAATATCTTAGTTCTTTTTTAAAAATTTATATTATTAAAAGTTATTAAACAATCGATAATGTGTTTTTTTTTGTATATACCCTACAAACTGAATGGATGTGATTTTATAAAAACCGTAGGATTTAGATATGGTTTGATTTATAATCGATTAAACTGAAATATGTAAATATGTATATATTTATAACGACACATGAATATCTATTTGTTACATGAGTTGAACTATAACTATAATTTTTAAATCACTTGAACTATAATTAACTAACATTTTACTTCAACTGAGACTTCTTATTTTCTTAATTGTTTCTGATCTTTTTGCTTTATTTTAACAGTAACTAAATTAAAGTAAAGATTATAAATTTGATGGACAACAATTAGTTGAAATTCTTTACAACTTTTATTTTTATTTTTAAACAAACAGAGTTGTGTTCAGTCGAAGACATATTAATTTGATGAACACTAAATATGGAAGAATATAAAAACTTTTCTTTTATGCTTATGTTTTGTTTTTATTTTTATTTCAAAATTCTAGATTTGAACATCTTATTAGATGATAGAAGCCTTTTTCTATTCTTTTATTTAAATATATAATATTTTTTTAATAAATGAATTTTTGACAATATGACTCTAAACATGATCATATTATATATTTGTATAATATATAATATGATCTCAAACTAAATAACATTTTTTTGGTATAAAACTGAATAAACTGTAAATCGATGGTATATAAACCAAATCGAACCAAAGTAGATATGAATTTAGAATAGTAGTTATATTTTAATAAACGAAATAGCGAAAACTCGAATCGAACCAAAACCTTATATCTGGATTGAACACCCCTAATCCAAATGAAACCGAACTATTGTTTCATTTTCCAAAACATAATAAAAATAACAATTTAATCCCGCGCAAGGCGCAGGTCTTATCCTAGTTTGGATCTATAGCTGTATCCTACAGTGAGGATTGCCTACGTACCCCTCGGAAGGGGATCAAGCCATTCGTAGTTCATATTGGTAGAGGCGCGTAGCCTGATGAAGCGCATAGCCTAGGAGAGGCATATAGCCTCGGAGAGGCGCGGGGCCTTGGAGAGGCGCAGGGCCTTAAGGAGGCACGAAGCCTTGGAGAGGCGCAAGGCCTTAAAGAGGCACAGAGCCTTGGACAGGCACATGGCCTTAAGGAGGCACGGAGCCTTTGAGAGGCGCGGGGCCTTGGAGAGGTGCGGAGCCTTGGAGAGGCGCATGGCCTTGGAGAGGTGGGGGGCCTTGGACAGGCGCATGGCCTTGGAGAGGCGCATGGCCTTGGAGCGGCGCAGGGCTTAAGGAGGCACATAGCCTTGGAGAGGCGCAATACCTTAAGGAGGCACGGAGCCTTGGAGAGGCGCGGGAGGCACATAGCCTTGGAGAGGCGCGGGGCCTTGGAGAGGCGCATGGCCTTGGGAGCACATGGCTCTACAGTTAATTGGAGGCATTTGTTCTAGAGGGCGCATGGCCAGAACAGAGGGTAGATTAGTCGATATGTTTCAGTAAGCATGGAGTCTCCGTATGCTTTAGTAAGCATGATGTGTTCCTGCCTATGAGCTGGAGATCTTAGCCTGAGCTTGATAGGTGGAACTGAAGACGTGCTGTAGTGAGCATATATCTTCATCCAGGTGGTAGGAATCGCAGGGATACGCATGTTGTTGAGTATGTTGATGAAGATGGCTTCTAGGTACGAAACCTTGCTTTGGCAGCTATGGAGGTGATGAGCTCGTGTCTCTCTCTCTTATGGACGTCCTGACTTCTTGTGGATGTACAGATATGAGTATAGAGCTTTCATCTAGATGATAGTCGTCATGGGGATCATCCTTCATAAGCATATCGAAGAAGAGGTCTTCTCGGTATCATATTTTGCCTTGGCGGCTGTAGAAGGGTTTTGCTATGTGGATTAACGTGTTTGACTCCTCTTTAGTTTAAATAAACCTTATATTTATAGTAGAGGTCGTGCCTCTCTCATAGAATTTGGAAATATTCATTATATCCTTAGATAGTATAACATTTCCAATTTTCTTAAAGGTAGCCATATGTCTTGGAATACTTCCTCTTTCTTCTCTTGGATTTAAGGAGATTCGACCATATTATTATGATAAAGGTGAATTTTCAAACTTATCATGAAGTTTTCCTTTTTACTTGGAGGCAGGATGAATTATCTGACCCGGCCCAAAAACAGGACCCGGTACCTGGAGAAGGGCCCCGTACCTGGAGAAGGGTCCGGTACCTGGAGCAGGGGCGGGTACCTGGAACAGGGGCAGGGACCTGGGGCAGGGCCAGGAACCTGGAAGCCGGAAGCTGGGAAAATATTCTCATGGATTATTTTCCCCAACAGACGCAGCTTCAGGAGATGGTGATTCTCTGAAGATGTGTAAGTTGCTCTCACGCCATATGGCGTAAGTAATGAGTTACAGAAGAAGTTTGAGTACAGTAGAAAATTTGTTGAAGAGACAAAATTATTTTTCTTTACAATAAAAGTGCAAGAGAGTATAGATTCCGGCGGAACCGACATTATTACTGAGAGAACGTGAGACCAGAGACCACAACATCATACATACATTGGAAGAACATGTAATCATGAGTTTTAATTAGACCTGAACATAAAACACAACTCGAAGGAACGTTCATACTCACGAAGACGGCATGTCCTTCGTGGGAAGTCTTCCAAGGACACGAGCCATGTAATAGAAGAACACCGAGATATCACCTCTCTTAACTAGACAAGTTTGTAAGGGATTGTATGCGATGGATCCCGGATGCTGTCCCAGGTAGCTTGAGTCGAAATTTTTTTAACAAAGTGTCTTACACCATTCCTCCATAAAAAAACAAGATGTACCACGTGAATCCAGAGGAGAAATAGGGTAGAAGACGATGTGCAGAGTTTCAGCTTCATCAGGCCTCACGGACGGTAAAGACTAAGAACCTCTAATCACAGACTCAGAAAGTAAAGCTGACAGTGGGATGCCAAGGTCTCTAAGACCAGTTGTCACAGAGTAGATAGGAGATGCCCAATCATTCCACCAATCATACCAAAAAGTCATCAATCTACCATCTCTAATTGAACATCACAAAATATTTAAGACAATAGGTTTTAAAGATCAGACCTCGAACTGTAGGAAACTTTTTTTTTCAAATTTTTTAAAATTTTCGGATATTCTTATTGAAATTCTAAACATTACCTCCTAAAATTCTAATCTAATTTTAAGTTTTTATTGAAATTCTAAACATTACCTTCTAAAATATCATCCTTCAAATCTAAACCTTAAATCTAAATTAGTTATCTATAAAGTTATAAGTGTCTATTTATCTCTTTACAAGATAAAAATAATTAAGATAAAAATGAAAAAGATTATTAAAGAAGTGTTAATTTAAACAATTTTCCTTATAATAATTGAAAATATGGTTTCAATTTAAAGAAGTCCACACCAAATAAGTTATAAGCTTATTTATTATAATGTTATCAACATTATATTAGAAAAAAATTTACAAAAACAACATCTACACATTCATAAAAAATCAAAGCACGAATAATTTTTTTTTCTACATTTAAAATATTGGTCACTAATATATATACGTTTAACATGCTTCCAAGTAATATTATTTTATAAATTAATATTTTCAGTATTTAATAATGCACTATCAGAAAAATCTTAAATGGTTTCAGTTCTAAAACAGTTATCAATAAAAAAATTTATAAAATTTAAAGAAATCAAAATAATAAATTCATGTGCCATATTCAACAAATATTTTTTTTGTTCTGATGTCTTTACTTATATGAAATTTTGATCCCTAAAATATTTCAAATCTTATATAGAAGTAAAGTTTGCAAAACATATTGAAAAAAGGGTATAACTCAAACTACCTTCCTAATTTTACTGTGATAGTCATGTTAATCTTTTTCATTTCATATAATAAAAACTTATTTAACATTAATATAATTATGTGCAACAGTAGATAAATTCTTAAATCTAAACTAGATTTTGATCCGCGTTCAGAAAGCACAATATTTATGTTTTCATAAAATCCAATTCAAAAAATATAAAGCCGTTAATTTTTATTTTCTTTGTTTCAAAATTTTTTATCATCTAAGTGAATAATTGTGTAATTATACTATTTATAAAATTATAATACATAGATGGTTTGTTAATTATAGACTAAAATAAAAATCTAATACTTGCGAGATTATTTAAGGTATGTGATTAATATTAAAGATGATACAAATAAAATTATATTTTCGGTTTGACAAAAATTTCAGTTAAACTATTTTAACCCACGCTTTCAAATCATGAGATTTTTTTTTTTTTTGAGATTTTTTGTTATTTTACTCAACTAATATTTTAAAATTAAAGATAATTCTCAATTTTACCAGTATTTTTAATCTATTTCTATTTGATTTATTTGCAATGGTTTAATCTGACCCAAAGATTCTATCTTTCTAATCAGTTTTTCACTGATCAAATTTCATTTTTTTGTTTATTATGGATTTATGTTAATATATTTGTTAAATAATTATACATGTTATTTTTATATAAATATTATAAGTAAAATAATCAATACTTATTGAGGTGATAAAATTCATTTTTAAATATGGACATATATATATTTTGCATGTTTTAAAGGAAACCTGTAAAATAAATGTAGTTGTAAGAGTAACTATGAGTTGTCCAACATTGAAATAAACTTCTATAATCGAAATTAAGGGTAACATTTCAACGATATATATAATTTTAATAAACTTATGTAAGGAAACAAATGTATGTTTACCAATAAGTTGATGAATGTATCTATTACTGAGAATAACTTTATATTCTCTAAGTTGTTAGATATATTAAAAAAATATATTCTAAGATATAAATATATTATATATGAAAATCGAATACAAAATATATTGGCACAGAAGCGTATAGTTTTTTCTACATAAATGATTTAAATGGTGATAAAAGTTAATTGTTAAAAAGGTTAATTATTGAGAAGAAATGTGAAATAACTAGGTAATGGGTTCCAAGAATCTAACTATATTTTTAACTAATTTTGAATTATAAATTTATGGTACTGGCTGTACTGTGAAATATTTGCAAAATTAAAAGAATATTTCAAAAAAGTATTATATTTTAATAGTATTGACTTTTTTTATACCAAAAAAAAATTGTATAAAAGTAAAAATACTAAGTTGTAAACGATCTAAAAAAATAGTTATTCTAAAAGTAAGACAATAATTTACATAGGATAAAATATGACAAAATTTATAAATTTAAAAATAATTATCTGCGCGTAGCGCGGAGAAACGATCTAGTTAGTCTAAAGGGACAAAGTTACCATTTTTGGCCCAAAAAAACAATTTTCCCTTCGTTTGGACATCTGAATATTATTTCAGTAGATTATTCCAAACATCAAAATGAAAAAGGTTAAAATTATTGAGCCAATCTTTTTTAAAGAAAATTAATGAACCTATCGGAAATCAATGAGTTGAATAAGAACTAACCTAATATACAAACTAAGTTTAAAACAGACAAATTTTGAAGGAAAAAACTTTGAAAATCTCCATAAAAATGTAAAATATACTTGAAATGAGAAAATTGTTGAATTTTAATCTTTTATTATTAAATTATTTATTACTTTTTAAAAAATCATTTATTACAGATCACCAGAAATCTCTGTTTGCAACTAAAACTAACAATATATAAAATTTATTAAAATAAATAAATAGTAAAAACTTTTAACATAAAGAAAGATCCGACCACATCTTGAGATATTTTGTTTGGAATACAACTTATTTTCAATTATCTCAAACTTATTGAATACAAATGGAAGAAGAATTATACAGCGTCTTTAGGGAAACACATATACTCTAATAACAAATCAAAATGAGAAAGATGGGTCTCCATATATCCCTTTTTTTATTATTTTAAAAACATTTAAAAAAACTAGCCTTAGGTTCATGTGTTAATAACAACATTGACATTTCCTAGGTGGCATCACCATATTGACTCTCGGCCCCTTTAACCAAAAGGGTTTTTAGTAATAAAACTCCTCAAATAAAGATGGATCGTAAAAAAAACCATCAACTAAAGTTTTAGTGAAATAAACCCTCAACTTTAGTTCTGTTGATGTTTGTCACCCTTCGTCACGGAATTTACTACGGAGGGTGGCATATGTTAACATAACTAAAGTTGAGGGTTTATTTCACTAAATATTTAGTTGAGGGTTTTTATTAGATTCATCTTTAGTTGAGAGATTTTATTACTAAATGCGGTTAAATATTTTAAAATCTTTGTTAACCTATTTATAAACCTTAGTAAATATTTTAATATCTTTAGAAACTATTAAAAAGGTTTAACGATGATTTTATAAGGTTTGTCTGCTATTTCTTAGAATGGAATAATACATGATTTCTCTTGATATTACGAAGTAAAGCGATAAAACTTTATAAAGGAAGAACACATACAATTTTCTTATATTAGTATTTTTAAATATAATATACTTAAGATTTCTAAGTTATATAAAGTTGTAGGTAGTGTTGAGGATATTTAATTAGTTTAGAAATTTAACATTGTTACTTAAAATATGGTAAGAGCTTTTTTCTCCTCTTTAAACAATTTCAGTTTGATTCGTATATTTTCTGTTTCAGAAGAAATAATGTAGGATTATTTTTCTTCTTTTTAATTTCTGAACCAGTATGTTATACTCCTACCATATTAATTAATAAGCTTTTCTTGTTTTTTTATTTACTTTATGTTTTTGTAGTATGACAAATAATCACATCTTTAATCTTATAAAATCATCATTAAACTTTAATAATAATTTATAAAAAGAAATATAAAATTGATAAAGTAATATATAAAACATATAAATTATTTTCAATGTTTATAAATCAATTTTAAGATTCTTAAATAATGAATAAATGATAACAAAAATTTTAAAATATTTAACCGCATTTAGTAATAAAACCCCTCAACTAAAGATTGGTCGTAACAAAAACTCCCAACTAAAGATTTAGTGAAATAAACCCTCAATTTTAGTTCTGTTAACGTATGTCACCCTCCGTCTAAAATTATGTGACGGAGGGTGACAAACATTTACAGAACTAAAGTTGAGGGTTTATTTCACTAAATCTTTAGTTGAGGATTTTTTTTACGATCTATCTTTAGTTGAAGGGTTTTATTACTAAAAATCCTTTATTACCCTTACGTTACTAGTTTAATTACATATTATGCCATTTTCTATTAACATAAATATCATATATGAGTCTTATAAAATACTATACAAACATCCCACTTAATATATTAGTGTCATTTCATCTTATGCAAACAGGTGATACTCGTGTGATATCTTTGTGTACTTAAAAAAATATCTATTATGTATTATATTACTATTGAACATATGTTTATCAAAAGTAAATCTGCGTATACGTTTTGGTAAATACGTGCTTTGTATAAAATATATATATATATTACTATATGCTTTGTAAAAAAAAAATTATATATATATATATATATATATATATATCAAAGACGTATATTACTATATGCTTTGTAGAAAAAAAATATTTATATATATATATATATATATATATATCAATTGTTGGTGTCAAAAATGGTAATATCAAAATCAACGGCTACAATTATTGTTGAAATCAATAATCAAAATTTTCCGCAAAATATGTTTTATAAAACACAAGAAGTTATTTTATAAAATTCTAAAGACTTTTCGAACAAAGGAAATCCGCAGAAAACTTAGAAATTGTTATCTCGAAGGAAAACGAACGAAATAATTTCCGATTACACGATTTCCCGAGTTAAACAGAAAACCTAAAAAAACCGCATCCGCCGTAAAACGCGAGCAGGTTCGACGGAACCAGTTCGCCGTACGCCAAACTGAACCAACTCGGCGAGCTGAACCAACTCGGTTTGGTTCGCCGTACATCGAGCTGATCAGTCTGAACCTTGCTCTCCGAATTACCGTCACAAAGCATACGTCCTTCAGTTCGATCGTGTTCCAAACTATGGTCGAAACGTCTCTCGTTTCGTCTCGATCTGTCCTATCGTTCAAGTTTTACGATGAAAACCGTAAAGTCTTGTTTTCTCGAAAGAACTTGAGGGAATCGTATAAAACGGTAACGGTTATATGAAACACCGAACATTGCCTAACTATACGATGAACTCGAGATTTTTCGTAAAATATGCGTTTTTAGTAAAATCTCGAATAAATCGTAGAAAACGACAACGATTAACCAAAACATCGAACATTGCCAAAGTATACGAATAAACTCGAGAAACTTACTTAAAAATGGCATCGTATCAGGAAACGATCTCTTCTAAAGTCGTAAAATGGTTTTATCGCAAAACGGCTCGAAAAGTCCTAAAACGCGATAAAAGCCTACTCGCGACTTGAAATGAAATCCATTCCGAAGATACAATGACGGTTTGACGAGTTACTCGCAAAAAGAAGATAAATGTCAAGTTTGAGGTTAAATAGAATATTTCCGCGGGAAAAAAGGAAAGATCGAGATAAATGGAAGATTCTCGATAAACTCGAATCTGGACTAAAAGGAAGGACTAAACCGCCCAAGGAGGAGTATATAAGCAGAAGGCAGAGGACAGAAGAGGGGGACGAATTCTAGATCTAGAAAGATGGCTGTTAGCTTAGGCGAATTTAGGACTTAGGTGTTTAGACTAGCAAGCCGGATCCTTAGAACGTTCTGACGTCTAAGTTCCGCGATTCTCTTTGTAACAGCAGTCAATTTATGTTTATCAATAAAAGCTCTTATGCAAATTCTTTATCTATACTCTGTTCGTCGTTATTTCTATCCATCCATATTCTGTTAATCTTTTTCGTATTAGTGGTATCCGCAGAGATCCAGGACCTCAGGAAAATTAGGGTTTCCCTAAGTTTCCATATTTGATGGAAAATCGACAGTGTGAATTTTGGTTCCCTCAGTTTGGCGCTAGAATGAGGGGGGGGGTCGGATTCTATTACACAATAACCGCTGGAATGAACGAGAAAAGCTATGCTTAACGTAAACGGCGACGTCATCTCGTACATGGAAAGAGCAACAATCGATTCGATCAAACCTCTCAACGATCCTCTTCTCATCGACCTGACGATCAAGAATATGGATGTTGCAAGAATATTGGTTGATACCGGAAGCTCGGCCAATATCATCTTCAAACATACTCTCGAGAGAACGGAAATCGATCCATCCGAAATCGCGGAAAATGCAAGTCCGCTAGTAGGAATCTCTGGAGAAGTCACCATGTCTCTCGGCACGGTTAACCTTACAGTCCGAGCCGGAAGCATAATCAAAACCGTCGAATTCCTAGTCTTCGATCGACCCATGTCCTACAACGCAGTCGTAGGGACACCGTGGTTAAATTCGATGCGAGCGATACCATCGACGTATCACATGTGTCTTATGTTTCCCACTCCGTTCGGAATCGAGACCATCTGGGGAACTCGGAGAACCTCGCAGATTTGCAATGCAGCCAAAAAGAAAAAGAAATTGTCTGCTCTCGACGACGCCTCAGAACAAGATAAAACAAAAATCTTCTGGCAGTTGCGAGCGGCCGAGGCACTGGAAGGTAAACGCGAACCCACCTGTGAACCTGTCATCTCGGTATGCATCGATGAAACCTTCCCAGAACGCTGCGTCGAAATCGGTGCAAACCTGAGTGAGACCCTAAAAGCCGAGCTCCTGATTTGCCTGAAAAGAAACTCGAACACATTCTCATGGACTGCGGAAGACATGCCAGGAATCGACATTAACATCACTTGTCACGAAATCAATGTTGACCCAACATCCAAACCCGTTAAACAGAAAAGACGGAAACTGGAGCCAGAACGCGCCGAAGCGGTGAACAGCGAGGTCGATAGACTCCTCAAATTCAGATCAATCACGGAAGTAAGATATCCTGATTGGCTCGCTAATCTTGTCGTTGTTAAGAAAAAGAACGGAAAGTGGCGAGTTTTCATCGATTTCACTTATCACAATAAAGCGTGTCCAAAAGATAGTTATCCGCTACCGCATATCGATCGCTTAGTTGAGGCAACTGCAGGGAACAAACTCTTAGCCTTTATGGACGCTTTTTCGAGGTACAATCAGATCATGATGAACCCTGACGATCGAGAGAAAACCGCATTTATAGCCAATCGCAGAACTTACTGGTATAGAGTAATGCCCCTGAGCCTTAAAAACGCCGGAGCGACTTATCAACGACTCGTCAACCGCATGTTCTCCGAACAACTCGGAAAAAGATGGAAGTGTACATCGACGATATGCTTCTGAAATCGCTCAAAGAGCAAGATCATGTCGTACACCTCCAAGAATGTTTCGAGAGACTCGATCTTCATAACATGAAGCTAAATCCCGCAAAGTGTCGGTTCGCCGTTGCATCAGGAGAATTTTTGGGGTATCTCGTTACTTAATGAGGGATTGAGGCCAATCCGAAACAGATCATGGCGCTGATAGAAATGGCATCCCCTAGGACAAAACGCGAAGTACAAAGATTGACCGGCAGGGTCGCGGAAATTAATCGTTTTATCTCGCGATCAACGGATAAATGTCTTCCTTTCTACGAAACTCTGAAAGGAAACAAAAAGTTCGAATTGTCCGAAGAATGCGAGAAAGCTTTCCAACAGCTAAAGCATTACCTAGCTACGCCGCCAGTACTCGCAAAGCCGGTGGAAGGAGAACCGTTATTCCTCTACATCGCAGTATCGACGACCGCCGTGAGTGGTGTTCTCATCCTAGAAGAGTGCGGCGAACAAAAGCCGATCTTTTACGTGAGTAAGACGCTACTGGACACGGAAACACGATATCCTATGATGGAAAAATTGGCATTAGCAGTGGTCAAGTCGGCAAGGAAACTAAGACCCTATTTCCAGTCGCACACTGTTGTCGTGCCAACTTCCTTCCCTCTCCGCACAATCCTGCACATCCCCAGCCAATCGGGAAGATTAGCAAAGAGGTTATCGAGCTGAGCGAGAACGACATCGAGTATCGCGCAAAGACTTGCGGGAAATCAAAAGTACTCGCAGACTTCTTAGTGGAACTCCCGACGGGAGGCACACCCGATCAAGAGCCGAACTCAACATGGGTCCTATACGTTGACGGATCCTCTTCCAAGCAAGGCTCCGGGATCGGCATCCGACTCGCATCCCCAACGGGAGAAGTGTTGGAAAAATCGTTCCGATTAACCTTCCACGCTTCGAACAACGAAGCCGAGTACGAGGCTCTGATCGCAGGATTGCGACTAGCTCATGGTCTAAAAATACGTAACCTTCACGCCCACTTCGATTCCCATTTAGTGGCTAGCCAGTTTATCGGGGAATACAAAGCAAGGGGTGAAAGGATGGAAGCGTATCTGACCTTAGTCAAGGTCCTAACCCAAAAGTTCGATCAATTCGCCCTCACTAGGATCCCTCGAGCTGAAATCGCCCAACCAGACGCCTTGGCCGCCTTGGCATCCAGCTCAGATCCTGGTTTGAGCAGGGTAATCCATGTGGAATTAATCGAACACCCTAGCATCGGACCACCCATATTTATAAACCTGATCAACGAACCGGATGACGACGAAAACGATGACCGTCCGGTCGCAGATCAGTGCGATTATGGATTCAGTCATCCATGGATGGAAACAATTCTCGCATACATAACCAACGGGAAACTTCCATCGGAAAAATGGGCGGCCCGAAAAATAAAAACTCAGGCCGCACGGTACAAACTAGTTGACGGAGAACTCTATAAGTGGACATTCTCTGGACCGCTCATGACCTGCATGCAAGGAGAAAAAGCACAGCGAATAATCCAAGAAGTGCACTCCGGGTCTTGCGGAAAGCATTCCGGAAAAAGAACCCTCGCAATAAAAATCAAGTGCCACGGGTATTTCTGGCCAACAATGGTGGATTTTTCACGAAAATGTGAGAAGTGCCAGCGGCACGCTCCGACTATCCATCAACCCGCCGAAGTTCTCTTATCTATCTCGGCACCGTATCCATTCATGCGATGGTCGATGGATATAGTCAGGCCGATTCACGCGTCAAATCAAAAACGCTTCCTATTAGTCCTAACTGACTTTCTCTCCAAGTGGGTCGAAGCGGACTCTTACGCAAGCATCAAAGACGCCCAAGTAGAGAGTTTCGTATGGAAGAACATAGTCTGCAGACATTGAGTCCCTTTATTGAGTCAAGAAAGGGACAAAAATATTTCAAATTTTTTTTTCTTTTGCCTTTTTATCTTACTACTCTTTAGCACCATTCTTAGAATTGTTGATTGCAGAAAGTACTATAGATGCTAAAGTGGATCACCGATCACCTATGACAACACTTTCATGATTGTCTGTAAGAACCAAAGCTGATTTCCAACCTAACCTGACATCTACTGCTTGTCTTGGTGCTTGGTATATAAGGGATCGGAATCCTCCTGCAAGTCTGGAAGGTAAAAGTCTCAAAAATTTTGGTTTCCTTCTCTCCTCCCTTCGGCATCCCACAAAGAGAAAAAGACTGAGATGATTTCTTGAGAGGCAGAGGGAGAGGTACGTTACCTATGACCCCACTATTCTAAATCAAAGAAATGATCAAAGCGAGGGAGAGGTACATTACCTACGACCCCATTATTCGCTTATACTTGTCAAGAATAGAAAGATCAATAAGATGAACATTAGTTGTTCATTGGGAATGATATAAGAGAGAGAAATATTTCGATTCAGAGAAGGGGGATAAAGAGAGAAATGGAACCAGGATGAGAATGCATGAAACTTGTTTGAGTTGAATCCAGGTGTTCCTTGATCGATACTCCCAAGGTAAAGCCTACACCTTTATTTTTATGCATAAATGAAATCAGTAGAGGGGATAGACAGACAAGGAATGTTTAGGTTCATTAGCTAGATGTATTTGGTTGCTAAGCTAGGATATGGTATAATGTATTTCTGTAGTTGATAGATATGAGATGTGGCTTGCAACAAAGTAATAGGTGATGATTTTAAAGTTGAGGTTTTGATTGAGTCCCTGCTGTTTTAAAACTTCTTTCAAAGACTAACTTAAGGTTTGCTTGAGACAAGCAAAAGGTTAAGTCTGGGGGAGTTGATATACCATGATTTTGACCCGTTTTTAGTCATGGTATTGATATGTTTTATGATAATTATCTATGTTTTGGAGTCTATTAGGTATGATTTCAGGTTCACGAGCATTTTGTAGTAAAGTGATGATTTAGGTGCCTTATGGAGCTTAAAGGAGAGTTTTCCAAGATGACTATGAAGATCCGACAATGAGAGACACATATCGATCGATACACACCTTGTGTAATCGATCGGTGACGCTTCCGTAGAAGTTGAAGTCGAGATACTCCATCGATCGATGTACACCATGTACCATCGATCAATACAGAGCGTGATGAGCAAGATTTACTTGGCCGACTTGAAGCCCAAGTTCTCACCAATTACAAGATTGCCCCTGGCGAGTTTTTAACCTAATTGTACTCATATTTATAGTTATGCCAATGAGCCCTAAAGGATATTGAGTTTTATCTAAGTTTTGTATTCTATTCTATACCGAGCAATAAAGTATTTTCTTTTCATCTTATTCTTTTGCTATGAATCACTTGGCTATGTCTGAGTAGATTCATTTGTTAGATTTAGGGTTCAAATAGTTATGAGGGATTAGCCCCAACTATGGAGTGTTGAGTTGTTATATTCATTATCCAAATGAACCCAAATGCTCACCCTAGATTAGCTACCTAGAGGTATGATTATGGAGTGACTAATCTAATAGTCATTATCCTGAAATCATTAGGCTAAGCTCAGAGTCTATTAGGCACGTGCGATAGGCGGTCTAATAGAAATTCTTGGGTGAACACAGTTTCAATTCGATCCAATGCTATACCGATCGATACTCCTATAGAGTAATCGATCGACGGCAAAACATATCGATCGACACTGCGATAGCAACATCGATCGATACTGTCGGCAATCAGATCAATGGACGAGCCTAACTAGCGACAGCTATAGATTTGTCTAAGGATTGAAGTTCTCATATATTTGCAAGCAATTCGTTAAGACATCCATAGATTTATAATCCTGATTTTCTGAATAGTAACCTTGAATCTAGCTACTTTCTTTTATTGTTTTAAAACCCAAAAACCATTTTCCTTAGCAACTTGCCATTGCTACGATTTGTTTTAAACCTAATCAACCTAGCTTAATCACTTAGGATTATATCTTTTGTGACTCTAGTTCCTTGTGGATTCGATCCCTAAGTACTACGGTTGAACCTCTTATTTAAGAGAGTAATTCACTCCTTAGGGTTAAACATTTGAGTGATATCACCAATGTTCGGAAAACCGTTTCTCTCCAGAAAACAGTCCATCCGCGACTATAAAAATACATAAACTTCTTAAAATACAAACCCTTCGCGAAGGTCCGAACAACGTTAACACCCAAGTTTGTTGCTGATCACAACAAACTCGCAACAGTCCTAAACAAACTTAAAATATCTTGCAAAAAATAGCTCTCATACACCCGACACAAGGGTAATAGTGCTATAAAAGAAATCCAAACTTTTGGTCAGCACTTCCGGGAAACTTAGAAATTGTTCCCGCTTAGATGCTCGATTCCGACCAGATAAGTCGTATAAGCTGAGAACCTATCATGGACTTTAAATCGGTACCGAAACAGGTTAAAATCGCAACAGGTGAAACAAAGGCCGACTAATCATCACATAGCCTCAATTCGAAAGTAAACCCATGTCTTGCCCTAAACCCAACACACTGGTCTCTAACGTCTCAAGGCATGAATCGAGATCCTAAAGGCATGTCTCTTCGTCTACATCTAAACGCTCATTCGATTATCTAAAGCATCCTAAAACGAGCAAACGAATAAGGCGAGCTACAAATGAGAAGGAATGCAAGACGACAACGCGCAGACCTCCCTCAATATCAACTCGAAGCAAAAGGTTTAAACGAAAAACTGATTGTTCATTATAAAAAGTTGCCGAAGCAACAAAGGATTCAAAGCCGTAAAAGGCCAGTCCCGAACACATACAAAGGCCATTCTCGGCCAAACACATACAAAGGCCATTCTCGGCCGAACACATACAAAGGCCATTCTCGGCCGAACACACAAAGATTTAAATTTTGAAGTCTCATACGAGACCACAACCTCAGATACTCTCCGCACACGGAGCCTCATCCTCATCCATCGCATCACCAGAACCCGCGACAACGCCTTTACCTCCATCGGCGATCTCTGGAGCATTGCTCCCATCCGCACCAGGCTTAAGAGCGCACTCGGCAGCAAAATCCAGATTGGGGTCGCTTCCCTCAACGGGAACATCCTCGGTCGCCCGGACCATCGATCCCTCGATGCTCTTCATCTTGCGCTGAAGTCTGCGTAGCTCTGATGCCTTGGACTTCTTCGCATCCTTTGCCTTGAGCAAAGAAATCGCGGTCTTCCCGAGATCATGCTCCAAGTCACCGATTCTAGCCTCGAACCGAGACACTTCCGCAGAATGCACATCTTCTATCACCTTCAGCTTCCCTTCGAGCTGAGCGGACTTCTCCTGTGACTCAGCCAACTCCTTAGCTAAACGCTCAACCTCAGACCCGCACTCGTTAATCACTCCATCGATTAACAAAACAAACTGAAAGAACTAAGATAGACGATCATGCACCAAATAAAAATAATAATCTTTTTAAAGGGTGTACTCGCGAACCTATACCTTGGCACTATGTTGCGACATCAACCCCGAGCTTAGCGCCATGCTCGACGAAGCACCAGCCTCCGGACCCTTCGCGCATCTCTTTCTCTTGGGAACATCTGGGTTCGCGCAAGGTCTCTTACGACCTTTGGCTGAAGCAGCTAGCGTTGCACTAAGCGCCGGGAGTCCTAGAACGATCACCCTCTTGGCCAGAGGAAGAGGCTTCAAAGTCGTAACCGGCTCGACCTCAGTAGGAGCCGTAACCGTCTTTAGGCTTCAAAGTCGTAGTCGCTACAGTCTCTACCTCAGCAACGGGTGGAACAACGGATGAACACGATGGCTCGATGGTAACGCTCGCCGAAGGTTTTGCTGTGGCACTCGCCACATCGTCCGGAATAGCATCGGCCTCTTCTGCAGGAATAGGCAGATCCGCCGGGGCCGCACAAGATAGTTCCGTAACCTCCTCAGCATCGCAGCGGTCCATCTCTTCCTGAAACGAGAGGAACTCAGAGATACGAGCATCTTGCAGATCGGGAGTGGGATTGATATCGGATGGGACATCATGGCTTTGGTGATCAGCTTGGGAAGAAGACCTCTTGGAAAAACAAGTTTTCTAGAGAGAAGTTGGAGGGGGTTTGAGAGGTTGAAAGATGTGTGAAGAAAGCAAGAAGTGAAGATCCAATACTTATATGAAAAGAAGAGCTCATCTTCCGCGATACAATAAATCGCAGCCGTAGATTCCAATTAAATAACTCCATTCGCTCGCAAAAACCTTCTTCAAAACTTGTGAGCTGGAGGGCTAACTGTTGGTGTCAAAAACGGTAATCTCGAAATCAACGGCTACGATTATTGTTAAAATCAATAATCAAAACTTTCCGCAAAAATATGTTTTATAAAACAATAGAAGTTGTTTTATAAAATTCTAAAGACTTTCAGAACAACGGAAATCTGCGCAAAACTTAGAAATTTTTATCTCGAAGAAAACGAACGAAATAATTTCCGATTACACGATTTCACGAGTTAAGCAAAAAACCGAAAAAACTGCATCCGCCGTAAAACGCAAACAGGTTCGACCGAACCAGTTTGTCGTACGCCAAACTGAACTAACCGGTTCAGCTCGCCGTATGCCGAGCTGATCAGTCCGAACCCTGCTCTCTGAATTCCCAACACGAAGCATACGTCCTTCGGTTTCATCGTGTTCCGAACCACGGTCGAAACGTCTCTCGTTTCGTCTCGATCCGTCCTATTGTTCAAGTTTTACGATAAAAACCGTAAAGTCTTGTTTTCTCGAAAGAACTTGAGGGAATCATATAAAACGGCAACGGTTAAAAGAAACATCGAACATTGCATAACTATACGATGAACTCGAGATTTTTCGTAAAAAATCATAAAAACGCGTTTTTAGTAAAACCTCGAGTAAATCGTAGAAAACGACAACGATTAACCGAAACATCGAACATTGCCAAAGTATACGATTAAACTCGAGAAACTTACTTAAAAACGGCATCGTATCAGGAAACGATCTCGTCTAAAGTCGTAAAACGGTTTTATCGCAAAACAGCTCGGAAAGTCCTAAAACGCGATAAAAGCCTACTCGCGACTTGAAACGAAATCCAATCCAAAGATACAATGACGGTTTGATGATTTACTCGCAAAAAGAAGATAAATATCAAGTTTGAGGATAAATAGAATATTTCCATGGGAAAAAAGAAAGATCGAGATAAATGGAAGATTCTCGATAAACTCTAATCTGGATGAAAAGGAAGGATTAAACCGCCCAAGGAGGAGTATATAAGCAGAAGGCATAGGATAGAAGAGGGGGACGAATTCTAGACCTAGAAAGACGGCTGTTAGCTTAGGCGAATTTAGGACTTAGGTGTTTAGACTAGCAAGCCGGATCCTTAGAACGTTTTGACGTCAAAGTTCCGCGATTCTCTTTGTAACAGCAGTCAATTCTCTTTATCAATAAAAGCTCTTACGCAAATTCTTTATCTATACTCTGTTCGTCGTTATTTCTATCCATCCATATTCTGTTAATCTTTTTTCGTTTTAGTGGTCTCCGCAGAGATCCAGGACCTCGGGAGAATTAGGGTTTTCCCTAAGTTTCCATATTTGACGGAAAATCGACAGTGTAAATTTCGGTTCCCACATCAATGAGTTGTATTACTATATGCTTTGTATAAAATATTATATAATGATATAAAATTATAAAATAAGTTCTGATCATTGACATAAAATAATTCATTTCACATTTTTTAAAATTCCTTATTTTAAATTGTTTTTATATTTACTAGATCCGCTGTCCGCGCTACGCGCGGAAAATTTGGATATTTAATAATTTGGAAATGAAAAACTGTGTGGAAATTTTTCTTTTTGGCTTAGCGTTGGTAATTTTCGTTGGGACTGTTTTTAAGAAATTTTTTTGATGCTGAATAGTATTTAAATTTGAAATCGTTGTAAAATATAATTTATTTGTTATGTTTAGATATTTGTTGCCAAGGTTGGCGTTTGTTTATTTTGTTAAACACCTGAAGTTTTTAAAATTCATCTCAAGTGATGATTAAACCCGGGGGAAAATTCCTTTATACATATCTTCTATATATTATTTGAGAATCATTTAAAAAGTTGTAACCTTAAGTTTGTAAGAATTAAAAATAATCTCAATCCTATGTGGCATAGCTCTTTGGCTTCTATTTCAAATCCCAAGGATTCTATAACATGTGATATAATGATAGTCTAAAAATTATATTCTCTAGCAATATAACATTTCGTAGACTATAGTTGGTCGCATATATCAAATATTTATTGTTTCGTATGCTTTCCTTAAATAAAACCTACGGAATTACCTAATGTGATTAAAATATATATGACAATTAATGATTCTAAGCAATAAAGATTTGATAAACATCTGTATACTTTTTCTCATTTTTTTTATTTATTTATTATTAAAATAAATTACACATTACATTAATCATATAATAAAATCTAGATTTTTTTGTGTATGTTGTATTTCGAATTTTTCAAAATGAATATAAATTACTAAAACTGTTAAAAGTCTCACATAAACTTTTAGGATCAAGGTTTTAATTTTTTTACTATATTAAAATATAATGATTATGAGACCATATGAAGAAATAATTTTAATTTATATATATATATATATATATATATATATATATATATATATTTCATATCGTTTTAATGAAACTATAAATCGTATGAAAATACATACTTATATTTTGATATTTGTCTTCAACATATATTGAAAAGTTAATATTTTAATTTTGAAATATGTCATTTTTTTTATAAATGATTATAAATTATTGAAACTACTAAACATCTCACATTAAAAAAAATTCGTTGGTGTAAAGTTTTGATACACAAATATGCAAATAATCTTAAAATCATATGAGTAGAAACTTCATTTAATAAATATCAATATTAAAAGTGTTCCATATTACTATGTTTATACAATTTAAATTTAATTATATATCATATACAATATATAAGATTGATTATTTTGATTTATTTACGCTAATTGCGAATAAACAAGAGTGATAGTAAAATTTATATGCATACGTTAATTTATTACATAATAGTGACTGATTTCTTAGTTATGTAATATATATATTTATTATTTTATGATATGCAGAATATTATAAAATAAGTTATAAATATAAAATACTTATTGTGCATAAAGTGCAGATCTTAACCTATGTATGTATCTTTTTAATTATTTTAAATCTTAAGTATTTTATAAATCTTAGGCCAAAACAAATAAACGAAATGAGAATAAACTTCAAAATCAATATATATATCGAGTAATAACCAAAATATAAAAAAAACACAACAAGAGAAAAAATTGAAGATAAATAGTATTAACACGTGAACTTAAACTTCTCATAACCATAATTAATTTTTAAATTGTTAAATCATGATATAAAACTGAGTTAATTTTTAATTTGTTAATTTTTTATGTTTTAAATCATTATGGTTATGTTAGATCATGACCTTAATTAATTTTAAATTCTTTATTTGTATTTGAAAAACTTAAAATATTGTTTTTAAAAATAATTTAAAATTTAACTTAATTTTTTACAAAATTATTTTTAAAATAATAATTTGTAAAAATATAGTTTTCTAATATTATTATACAAATAAATAAATTATATTAAATTTGTTTTGAAACTTTATATATTTTAAAGGCAGTTATTTTACCAATGGCTTCTTAAATAAACATTATGAAATTTGCTAATACTCTACCAATCAAGCCCAATGACACTCTGTTTATTTTCCATCACCCGAACACTGAAAAGTGAAAATATATATGAAATCGGGTCCATTAAATTCTAAGATTTGATCTACAGCTCTAATTACAATTGTTTATGATCCTACGTATAGATAATTATTTCAAAATTCCAAAATTCTAAAATTTTAAATACATATAAAAACAATTATATGTAAATTTTAAATTTATTAATATTAAAATTTTATATTTTAGTTACGTATATTCATCCTGCGCAAGGCGCAGGTCTTATCCTAGTTTATTTTAAATGATGTAAATAATTTTTATGATTGTGAGTGTAGAAGTATAGAAGATGACTCAGACAATCAATTTATCCAAAATGGAAAGTTTGACCGTAAGGGATTGTGCAATTTTTTCCAGTGGTATTTTTAATGTTTGAATTTTTTTTTTAATTCTTTTAGTTATTTTTGTTGACCATGTTTATGTATTTGTCTAAATATTGTTATAAATATAGACATTTATAGCAATTTTTTTTAAATCATATTCGTTAACCTATAGATATAGGCACAAAAGCAACCATCTTTATCATCTCCCAAAAGAACAATTACCATGAAGATAAAGAGGCCAAAGACACAGCAACCTGAAATTTTATCCGTTAATCTAAGGACATCAAGCAACCTGAAATTTTGATATCCGTTAATCTAAAGACATCAAGCAACAGGCACTTAATCCATGATACGGTAGACGATATGGAGTACATGCTTGGATACCATGAATTTGATTTTGATACGTTGATGGAGATTAGGAGACTTCTGATTTTGTCGCAGGTACTCTTCCAACGCTTTCTGATCCCACAGGTACAGATCTTGATATAATTGTTAAGATATCTGATCACAACTCAGATGCATTCCACAGATTTGACGTAGACATATATATGATTGAGCTTCATGAAAACCGACGAAAACCCAACCGGAGTGAAGAAGATGATATATGCCCAATTTGCTGGGAAAAGTTTGGCACATAAGGAGAGATGAACTCTTTTAATTGTAAACATTCGTATCATCATGACTGCATCTTGGGCTGGATTCAAAAAAAGCTTGACTTGCCCATATTGTAGGGTGAAACTTGCTTAATGTATTTGAGATCCATTATTTCATTTACAAAGATGAAATGGCAATAAAAAAATGAAATGTTGATATTTTATGTGTCACTGCCACAATTGTTTTTCAGATATTTTAATAAGATAGTCCAATCACTCAATCCTAGATTTTCCAGACATCATAATGACCCAAGGATTGGGTTCTTTTTAAAAATACAATCCAATGATAAGTGTTTTGAAAGTAAAAATAATCCAATGGGAAGAGAAAACCGAGTGATGGTTGGAGTTTTTTTATGCTTCTCGATGACTTTTGATCCGTCCTCTGTAATTCTTGATGAGTATGATTGATTTGTGAAAGTAGAAACTTGTTGCTGGTGATGAAGTGAGTTCTAGTTTTCCTGTAAAAAATTTGTTAACAGTTTTTGCTGCATGGTTAAAACAAATAAATATTTTTTTAATTCATATGTTTTATATAAAAACTTATTTACCTTGAAAAAGTTTAGGTATTACACTTGTGATGATGGCAACTTTAAATTTTCTATCCTTCTTGCTTTGCATGATGCTAAACTCGGTTGATGGTTTGCCCCATAGTGTGAGCCTAACCATTTTTGAACTGTTTAGCATGAGACCACTTGTGACTTTTTTATTCAATTATGGGTTGTGTGGTTTGTTTCTTGCATCAATCGTATTTTTCTGACGACATCTGCACAATATTAGTTTTGTTTTTAATAAACATTTTTATATTTTTTTAATGAAAGCTTGATGAGTGACTTACCCGGTAAGTAGCTAGGGATAGTGGCTAAGCGCAGTAAAGATCTGTATCTCTGAGTAAAGAAACTGTATACAGGAAATATGGGACCTATGTAAGTAACGTTCGAGATTGTCGTCTCTTGGTCGATCTGAATGTAATACGGGAGTGGTGTTAATTTCCGTTCACGGGAATTTGGTACAACCGAGAATCCTGAGAATTCATATGTATCTCCTTCGGTTAAAAAACTTGGCTCAGTTATCTGATTGTTGTTGGAAAGGCGACCCTCCAATAGTTGTCCCTGAATGTGAATAAATTGATCCTATCAAATCAATTAAGTGTTTATTTGCCAGACAAAACAAATAATCTAGACTGTGGGTCAATATATATGTTTTGGTAAAAATAGTAACATTTGGCTTACGTGGTGGTCATAGCATATGAAGCTGGTGGCATGATTGGGTTGTGCATGGTTGGTGAATTGTGATGTCCCAAATAGTCTCTATACATACTGTTATAGGGAGCACTAAAATCCCTTCTTCAAGTTGGTGTATTTTTTGTCGGATGTGATCCATGCGAAAAGTTACTGAAACATCTTTTTTGCGTAAGATTGTTAATGGGAACATAGAGTTAGGAACTCAATATTTTAAAACTATGGGAGCTTTGAATAAATCAAGTACAGAGGAGCGGAGTTTGTTTTTATAATGGAAGAGCTATCTAAATCGGCTTTCAGATAAGAACGTAATTTCAGAAAAATGTTATTGAAATTATGACAGAAAAAATTAATTATGATTTTAAATATTGATCTTCTAAGATAGTATATAGTGGTTTTATTACTATAATCATAAATCTTCTAATTGAAATTTTTGTTTTTGCAATGTAGGTCTGTAAAGAAATTCAGAGAGAACTTTATTTATATAAATTTATTATAAAAATAATAACAAATATTCTTGGAATCTTTAAAAAAAAAAATTTAACCGTTTTTCTTAAAAAAATTTACTATATCAGAAAAATACTTCAAAATTAAATTTCAATTTATTTTTAATTATTAAACGTAAATATAAAATATGTTACATTATTGGACATTTGTAAACAAACTATAAATAAATAAACTATGAGTATATTAAACTAATAATATAAGCAAATAGTTAACTGTGCATAGTTGTCATACTAGTTACTTAGTTGAATTAGTTTTTGTAAGTCATGTGATACGTGTAATTATATAGACATCAAAGTCTATAAAGCATTGGCGTATTCCATTCATGTAGGTGTTTTAAAGAAGAACTAGATTTTGACCCGCCCTCAAGAGGGCGGGTATAATTTTTGTTTTAAAATTTTTTACCTAATATAATTGATATGTTTGTGTGTTTGTATAATCATATTTTTGCGCTGCTATTTTTTTTTCTCAATTTGAAACATAAGTTATGGAATTAAAGTCATTAGGAAATTTTAGTTATTTCAAAAGTGATCTCGGTCACTTAGGAGTTTACAATGAAAGTTAATTAATATGAATCCAGTGTATAAATTAGTTATTGTTATATAATTAAATAAATATATTTGAAAGTAATTTATAAATCATATGACTTATTTTTGTTATTTTAAATATAACTAAATTTTTGAAGACTCCAAATAAGTCTGATCCGTATTATGGTTTTGTTTATTTAACCTGTCGTTAAATTTATTTCATACTGATTTTATTTTTAATATTTTAATTTAAATAAAATATTTCATATTTTTTACCCGCTCTGTATTGATAAAATTCATTTTTGTGTGTTTTAAAAAAAAATTCTGCAATTTATTAAATTTAGTGTTTATGATTTCATTTTTTATATTAATGGAACTATTTTTAAGAATTTGAAACACCAGACGCGCATTTTAATTGGTTGTTAATTAACTTGATTTTATTTTAGTGATTTATTTTAATAGATATTAAATTAATTTACCTTATTATATATTTTTAGCCATTTTAAATGTTCTTACTATTCACATAGTTATTTAACTTACAAAAAGTTCTTCCGATTAGTAGGCAAGTTAAATGGTTGTTAGATCCCGAAAATATATTTTATATGGTCCAGATTATTTGGAAACAAATTGTAAGAACAAAAGTAACATATGTTTAGTTGTCCCCTACATATTCACATCTTTATTTAATTGTTGTTTAATATTTGATTAATTAAGATATATTAGTATAATTATCAGGGTAGTGGCCCCCGATTGCTAGCCGTGATAATGGGGTACAAAGGTTATCATGATTTTAAAATGGCTCTAAATAAATTATGATTTTAAAATGGCTCTAAACAAATTATGCATTGAAAGGGCATGTATACTTTTGTTTTAATTTTTTTGAGAAATTTAATTTTGGTGTTATGTTTTTTGTAAAGCTGTTAGAAAAAAGTATTTGTGTTTTATTGTAATCATAATTCAATTTGATATAAATTTTTGATAACTATATTAAATATGCTAAGTTGCATAACTATACATTTATGTCCTATACATTTTAGGCATTATTGTTAATTTTATTCCAAAGTTTGCAACATATTATATTTTTTAGAATTTGTAGAACTTTATGTACAAAGGTTATCATAATTTTAAAATGGCTCTAAACAAATTATGCATTGAAAGGGTATGTATACTTTTGTTTTAATTTTTTTTTGAGAAATTTAATTTTGGTGTTTATGTTTATTGTAAAGCTGTGAGAAAAAAAAGTATTTGTGTTTTTTTTTGTAATCATAATTTAACTTAATATAAATTTTTGATAACTATATTAAATATGCTAAGTTGCATAACTATACATTTATGTCCTACACATTTTAAACATTATTTTTCAATTTTATTCAACATATTATATTTTTTATTAGTTACTTAATATAGTTAGTCAAAAATACTCGTATAAATAGAATTGACTCGAAACCAACCCAAAAATTAAAGTCGCATAATCTATTAGCCTATATAATCAAATGGTTTTTAAAATGTTATATCAAAAAACTAATATCAAACCCAACCCGCAACGAAAACAACAATTTTTTTTTGATTAAAAAAAATGTTTGAAAAATTAATTTTAATATATTCTGTTACAAAATATATATGCATATTTCGATGCAAAAGTCAGTGAACGGCTATTATCAAAGATTATATGGCTTCGCAGCAAGATCTAAATTTTTGGATTTTTATTTCTTTGTTTCTCACTAATGGCAAATATGTAAATACTTTATCTTCTCCATTTATCAAGGTTTCTATCTTTCTGCAATTTTTTTCCATCGCCGTCGCCGCAAACGTAATTGATCTAATTTTCTTATGTTTCCTTTTCATTTATGCATCAAAATTGAAGATTTATTATTTATCACCCAGTCTTAAAACACACAAAAACTTGAATGATTTTGATAAACTTGATTTCACTGCCTAGCACTCAATGTTTTTGAACGATATATGTAAATAGATTAATCAATAATCCAACCATTGCAGTTGAACAGAAGCACAATTTCTTACCAATATGAAACCTAGACTCATAGTTTACAAATAATTGCATGAATGATTTCTGAGAGAACATGATTGTTTTTTTGCTGAATTTCTGCAACTCGGTTAAAATCATGAAAAATTGAGTGTTAATAATACTGATCGAACTGACTTTTGCAGGAAGAATCATAACTGGTTTCCTTATAGAACTTTATATAAAGAGAACGTGGTTAGTTTTCAAGTTAAAGTAAATACAGTTATCAATAGTTGTAATATTGATATTAAAAATAGTTGTTGGACACAACATATATCAATTGGTCATGCTGCTGTTTTAATAGAATAGATATATCAACGTTTCGAGAAACGTAAAGAAACTGTTTTTCTATTAAACAAACGACAAAGGAACTTTTTGATTGTAAACTTTATTTGTCGTCAACCTAAGCCACAAATCATACGTTTAATGAAAACTATTAATTTTTTTTTACATACCATGTATTGATATGAACTTGGTGTTTGTTAAGCGATAGTATAGATAAAAACTAATATTTATTTAGATGGAATGTATGTCTATGAACTTAGCGATAATTTACGGTTAGTTTTACCCTAAAAATTTAACTTCTTATAGTCCTACTAATTTTTCTGATTCGTAGAGTATGGCGTTTACCGCTCTATCACAAGCATAAGTGTAGTATTTAGACCGATCTTAGATCGAGGAAAACTATAGATTACCTGGAGATTGTACGGGTTGGTCGCAGTGTAGCTGATCCATTATGCTTGAACTTACACAGCTTGTGGAAAACAGGCGTGCGAAGATGCTAGAATTATCGCTTGCGGCTATCGAGAGGGAGATGCTGTTTTTTGGAAAGTTGTGTTGTGTTTTAGGTTTTTCCCTTTGAAAATAGGAAGTTTGTAAATGGTGGTGCAGTGAATTATACTTCTTTCCTTTCTTTGGGAGATTTTTTTTGTAATTATGGAATGTATAATGATTTTGTATTGAAGGAAAAATCTGATATTGTTAAGTTATTGTTTAGTGGTGTTTTTTTTTTAAATAACATGTAAACGTATGAGTTTGGGGTCTCGCAACGTTTACTTCCTTATAGCTAAAAAGAGAGAGGGACAGAATGTAGGCAAAATCCCAAGGAATTCCAGCCCATCTTTGTCAGATGGATGCCATTAATGTATCTATTCTTTCCTTTATATCTCCTGGTGGGAGTGAGTAAGAGCTCTGATGATTGCTACCACATATAGATGTTTAATCAGGCCGTTCTCTATTTGTCTATTTTAAGATGCATAAGTAAATAAACTTGAAGCTATGGGTTTTAAGATCTACGTATAACATTAAAATGAGCAAACATAAAAGATGAAGAAGGAAATTCGTCACCATAAGTGAAACCAACAAAGTTTGTAAGCAAGATAACTCAAATGATGCAAACAGAAAGTCTGGGAAAATTAAAGGAACAAAACGTAGTCTTTTAATAAATCAAAACAGCACTTAAAAGTGTCAGCCACATCTGGGACGCTTGGCTTCCTCTGTCTCAACCATATCACAACTCCTTTTCACCCTCTCATCTGGAGATTCCTCATATCCAATAGAAGGACCAACCTCAGGATTAGCCACCTGCAAAACTTCATCGGCCGAAGGAACAACCAGGTTCTCTTCAACGTTGATTTCAAGTTCTGGAGTCTGAGGACGGAGGACCTTAGTCACAGTTAAAGCCTTGCTCTTCCCGGTCAAATTGTAATCCGATACCTTGATAATAAACTTGTGAGTTTGGCCAATTGTATCAGTAAGAGCCTGAGGCACCGGGACTACGTGATCATCTCCCACGCTAGCATTGGCCTAACATAAATTTAGAGACTTTTTAGAATACATTCATTCAGGTATGTATGATGGAGAGTTTGTAATTACCTCAAAGTAACTCTCTACCAACTCCGATGCTTGCTTCCCAAGCAACTCAAACCCAGCATCACCAAGAAGCACAAATGTGGCATGGTCATTGGTGTCATACACAGATATCTTCGTGAGGTATGTCATGGAAGCACATTAAATAAACATGATGTAGGTGCTAGTGGGACTTAAGATATAACTCTGACTCTGGAACACCAGCTACTTCCGTTATGGCCTTTCGTTGCCTTAGTCCTGCATCCACGGCAGGCAATATAATACCATGGAGAACCATGGACAACATCATCAATGGCTGTGCACTCAAACCAAGCAACCTGGAGTATGGTAATATTAAAACATTATAAATAAGAAATGTCTATCAAATGATTAAGTTAAAGGAATGAGTGATTCTACCTTTGCTCATTCCTGCCTCATGTAGGAGAATAGTGCCCCTATAGTAGTTGTCTCAGCCTTTGTAACAATATCCGGAATAACCCTATTAGCAACTTCTGAGTTTGATCCCAACCTAAAGAAATGGCACACATAAAATAAATAAGGCCGAGTTTCCAAATCTTTATAACAGAGAGGAATACATACCAAGTCAGATAATATCTCGTTGGTTGGACATCACAGTCCAAAAACACACGTGAAGATGCCAGTGAAGAGAGACATAAGGGGCCTGTAACATAGCAAAGGATATCATAGTGAACCCAAATTAACTATTACATAAAAAAATTAACAAATTACTGAACAGCTATTCTAACTAAAGTATGTGCTTCACACATAATAATAATTTGTGTAAACCATAAACAAAATTTAGGTTATACCAACCTCCAAAGGGTTTAGGGTCAAGAGTCGTCACCAGAATAACACTTGGAGTCTTTCCATTCTGTTTAAATTTTTCACAGAAGTCTGTAGCAGCCTTGTCCCATAGGTAGAGCTTAACCAGAGGATCACTACATCAAACGTAAATCAAGTATTTAGTGAACTTGTATGTACAAATCAAAACGTTGTGAATAACTTACTCATAAGTCTGAACATGAAGCAGGATTCGCCGAGTGGAAGCTACCTCGGCTTCATCAAGCACAAAACTCTCACTCAGGGTCTGGTCATTCACCAATTTAATGTGACCAATTTAATCTGCAAAAATAAAAAAATACAACTTACTCTTATATTTTTTAAACAAACGTGAACCATGAATCAGAATAAACAACAAAGATTCAAACATATCATTATCAAAGACAACCACTGTCAAAGCGAAAATATTGTGAAAGCTCACCATAAAGATCCCCTCTCAAGTCACAGGCTGCTTCAAACTCAGTGATTCCATGGAGCCGGAACCGGTCTTCAGGAAACCCAACAGCACTATCCACTATAACAGAGAGAACAGAATTCCATGAGAAAGTGATGGTGACGCTTGGATCAGCAACCCGAAACACAACCTTGCTCTTAGATCCGTAGAACTTGTTGAGGCGGTATATGGAACCGGGAATCATGTGAGGCAGATAGGTTTGAATCCTTCCTAGTGGGATGACAGTACCCTGTTGATAAGGACATAGCAATGACTTAATTTCAGTCCATATATTTGCAGAAACTAAATAAACCAGGGAAACAAAAAGGATCGTTCTTTCCATACTCCAAAAATGGATGTTCATGTCCATTTAAAAAAATGATAATGTTGTTGTCGTCCAAATTAGACGGCAAAAGAACAACAACAGATCAACGAATCAATTACACACCAATTTTTTTTGGAAACGAAATAAACACAACACCATTTTTTTCTGGAAACCAAATAATTAAACACAACAAAAAGGAATATCGACCGAACAAAACTGAGAGAAGAAGAGTCAGAGATATCGGGAATAGACCTGTTCGTCAATGAGGAGCATCTCGAGACCAATTAGTATCTTCGATTTTGGGTTTCGAGCCTCCCAAAAATTGATAAGACGAAACCTTAACTCGCCTTCCTGTGGTCCGAACTTGACATCTCTGAAGAACACCACTGCATCGGCTTTTGGGGAGGACTCGGAGTGGAGAACCGCCTTACCATTTCGTTTCTTCGGCATGAGATCACCGGAGACAGCGTCGGTGGAGGAGGCAGAGGGTTTGCCGGTAAGTTTGGTCGGTGGAGATTTTCCATCGGGTTTCATCGCCATTTCGTGTTCTTGAGGGTGTTGAGAGGATTCTTTGGATTCTGATTTTTGTTGAACCCAAAAACTGAATGATAGATTTATAAGAAAGAGACTCTGACGGAGTTGAAACGAAAGCCATTAAATATGAGAGTAAAGAGGAGAAGAGGTTTGATTACCTGGAATGATACAAATCGTGAGATTAGGAAACAGAGAAGAAGAAGTGAGGCTAATGAATCAATGGTTAACTTACTCTTTCGGTGTGTAAAAAAACCCTAGATTTCCATCTGCAAACCGCAGATGTGTAAACTGGAGGTGACGTGTATAATTAATGTGCTCTGATTGGTGGAATAAAATATCCTATGTGGACAGGCTAAACGATGCTCGTATTCGCCTTTTACTTATTGTTAGATTGTTTTGTTCCCTATACAAATTATTTGATTTCCAGGAATTATTTTAGATTTTTATATATTTATTATACTTTTTATAATAATTTTATCAGTTTATTAAAAAAATATTTCAGACTTTCATAACTCAATTCATCCGTTTTGGGTCCTCGCAATATTGGCATATACAAAAACATTTTGTAAAACAAATTTTTTTTTTGTTTGTTAATGTTTTGAATCAATAACCATTAGAATCAATCAACATTATAATCTTTCCTTATATTTCAAAATTCTGGTGTAACTGAGGGAATCAATTCATCATATTAAATTTGTTGATTTATTCAAAATCATTGACTTATTGATTCAATTAATGTGTTTAATTCTGGCAAATTATATTATCTGACCATTTAGTAGGAAAGTTTATGAATAAAATTGACAAGGAGAATATGGAGCATTTAATTTTGAGGAGAATTACGGAAAATGTTTGAGGCCTTGCTTTAATTATTATCATTATAATTTTATTATGAATTAAATAATTATTCAAACCTTTGTTTCGTTTTTTTCTATATTCATAATAAATTTAAGGAAATGTTTTCTTAATTTTATAAAAATTTATGTTTCATATAATAGACTTCAATGCACCTATCTAATTACACAATATTTTTTTTAAAAAAACATATAAGATTACATTATATAAACAAATGCATCTATAGATATTAAATTATAATTTTATTAATTCACTCATCATGCGCAGAGCGCGGGTTATCACCTAGTAATAAGATTACAACGAACTCAAGACAGAGCATTAATGCATCGATAAAGCTTCACAATAGAGTTGAACAACAGAAATTTATCATATTATGGGACGTTAAAGGGCATCCCTCACCTACAAAATAACCCATGGTAATCTCGATTGCATCTTCTGGCCTAGTACAGACCACTACACAAGATGACAATACCTGTGATACAGTTTTTTTTTTTTAACACACCTGTGATACAGTTAAAATCAACATTTGGTAATGAGTCTAAAAGGACATGTCTTTTCATATAAAGAAGGGATGGTGGTGAAATAATCTCATTAGAAGAGGATAATGAAAGTGTACAGCTCAATGAACCCACAGATACAATCTTCGTACAAGAGGAAAATGACATTATATGAATGAGATCCAGTGAACCTACCAGAATCTTGAGAAAATTAACCTAACCCAACATCATAAAGGCTATCTTGAAAGCTTAACCAAATAAATAAGTGCATGTGGGCTAGTAACATGCTTGAAAACTGCTACATATGTAATGGATACATAATTTTCAGCTCATTGTTTTCAGCTCATTGTTTGTGGATCGCTTAAGTATAAGAGAATTAGGTATAGGAGAAAAGGCAGAGGTGAAGGGGAGGGTTATCATAGATTGAGTGCCAATGAGCATTAGACGACCGGCCAGACTTGTCAGGGAGAGAGCATTTCCTATAAAGTATGAAGGATGATCTTATCAGAATGTAGAGATACACTTATATATACAGACATGAGACATCATAGGACTAGTTTAAATGTAATTACATAGAAGCCTTTCCATATATACTTGATATGCCCCCTCAAGATGGAGATACTCTTGTAACTTCAATCTTGGATGTTTCTTGAAAGAACTGCTAGCGGGAAAGAGGCTTCGTTAGTGAGTCAGCAAGCTGGTCCTTTGTTGAGATGTGGGAAACTCGGATCATACTAGCTTGAATGAGGTTGTGAATGAAATGATAGTCAATGGCCAAATGCTTCATACGAGAGTGGAATATGGGATTAGCACATAAATAGGTGGCACCAACATTATCACAATAAATAACTGGTGCTGTAGGTAGGCAAAATCCAAGTTCAGTAGGGGTGAACAGAACCACCAAACCTCTGATGCAGTATTCGCTACGGCCCTGTATTCTGCCTCTGTCGAGGAGCGCGCAACACTGTTATGTTTCTTTGACGACCAGGAGATGGGAGTGGATCCAAGATAAATAACATACGCATGAGTGGAGATATAGTCATTAGTGTCACCTACCCAATCTTTATCAGTGAAGGTGTAAAGTGTAAGTGGTGTTCCATTCTTCATCTGAATGCCATGCGTAGGTGTACCAGCCAAGTAGATTAAGAGCCTCTTAACAGCTTGCCAATGTTCTGTGGTTGGTCGATGGATAAACTGCGATAAACGATTGACAGCATAGGAGATGTCTGGTCTTTTAAACGACACGTATTGGAGACTGCCCATTGTAGAGCGATATTGAGCAGCATTGGATAGAGGATCACCACCATGAAAAGTAAGTTTTGGAGACATTTGCAGGAGAGTTGATACTGGTTTAGCGTCGATCATATTGTTGTTTCTCAGAAAATCCAACATATACTTCTTTTGCATCAGATGTAAGCCTGTAGGAGACCGAGAAACTTCTATACCAAGGAAATAATGAAAATCAACTGGATCTTTAATAGAGAAATGATGAGCCAGAGATTGTAGTACTCCTTGAACCATAAACAGCTTCATGTGACAATAATATCATCTACAAACACCAATACATAAGTAAGATTGTTGTCTCTGATATGAACAAACAGAGATGTAACAAAGACTGAATTCTGAAACCCCATGGAAATAAGATGTTGTTTCAGTGATATGTACCAGGCTCTGGGAGTATGTTTCAACCCATATATCGGCTTCTTCAGTCTACATACATGGTCAGTTTGATACGTGTCCACATAACCTGGTAGCTGAGTCATGTAGACTTCCTCCTTGAGTTCGCTCTGCAAAAACGCATTGTTAACATCCAACCTCTTGAGTTCCACCTTTTGTTGACCATGATGTCCAACACCAATCGGATAGTTGTGGTCTTAATTACAGGGCTGAATGTCTCGAGATAATCTACACCATAATGTTGAGTATGACCACGAGCTATAAATCTTGCTTTTGGGGTTCCACTTCACCATTTGGTAAGAAATTGTTCGAGTAAATCCATCAACAACTTACAAGGTTCTGTGTGGGATCTGGCAGAACCAATTCCCAAGTCTGATGCTCGATTTGAGAATTGTATTTGACTGACATTGCATTGTGCCACCATTCATCCTACAGTGCTTGTTTGAGGGTTTTAGGCTCGGGTTTAAAAGAAGGGTTTGTGGTACATGCAGGCTGAATTTGGTTTTGGGTTTGGTGATTTTGTTTTTACTTTTGGTTTGCATTCGAGGCAGGTTTTGTGGTGGTTTGATGGGTTGTTGTTATTGCCGGAATCGGTGTGGGATCTAGGAAAAGAGACAGATTGAGTTTGAATAATGGTTGTTGGGTGTGGCTCACTATGTGCGCTTGGTTGAATTGGTAACTTTGGTTGTGTGAGGTTTTGGGTTTGATTTTGGGAGGTGTTGGGCTGAATAAAACTTGGATGCTGGGTGGTAGGTTGCGGCCCATTTTGAAGTGGGGCAGTGGGCTGAGAAATAGGTTGAAAAGAAGAATATAGACACTAGGTAGAGAAGAGAATACCTGAGTATTATTTGTTGGTTGGATCGGTGGAGGAGGAGACGATGAAACCGGGTAAGGGACGGAGCATGGGGAAGCCGGAGACGGAGACCTTATTGACTTCTGACGAGCACAAACCGGAATCGTTATCGGTGGTGTAGGCAAGCAAACATCATCTTTATTTTTGTCATCTTGTTTCCCAGAGATTTTTGTAGCAAACGGAAACATGGTCTCAACAAATTGGACATATCTCGATGTAGACACTCTTCCAGTGACGATATGGAGACACAAATAAGTGCTCTGAGTCGCCGAGTAACCAAGAAACGCACACGGCTTTGAGTGGTCATCTTATTTGTTTGCTACATATGGTCGCAACCAAGGGAAACAAAGGCATCCAAAGACCCTAAGGCGAGATTATTTTGGAGTGGCTTGAAAGAGAGGTAATATGAGATTGAAGAGTTAGTGTTGGTGTAGGTTGCCGGTTGATGAGAAACACAACAGATGCAAATGCAAAGGGCCAGAACTCCTTAGGAACAGAGGCGTGGGACAGAAGAGTCAGGCCGGTTTCAACAATGTGTCGGTACTTTCTCTCTGCGAGCCCATTGTGTTATGGGGTGTGTGGAGGCGATATGAGATTTTAGATTTTATGTTCACGTAGGTATGATCTCAGTGCTATGTATTCACCAGCATTGTCTGAGTGATATGAGGCATATTTGCATAGTTTTAACATTTAATTTTGTACATAAATCATCATATAGATTAAGGTTTAGACATCTTTAGGTCCATATTGCATTCATATGTCCTTCTAAGGTTTTGGAGTGTGCCATGGAGTGAATGGAGGTGTTTGGGAGCATTGTGATCCAAAAGAGGGTTAAAGATGAACATGGATGGAGACCTTAAATATATATTTTGAAGCTCATATTTTGGGATGACATGGTAAATTGAGTTATCGTTCTAATGGAAGTGGTTTCAAGTCATTTGGAGCTGTATTGAAGAAGTTATGATCTATCTACTCGAGGCATATCAACCCTGTAGCGACCAGAACTGTAGTGACCAGAGGATGTCGCTAGGAAGAGAGCGGAGAGTCTGTAGCAACCACTGTAGCGACCAGAGCATGTCGCTACGAGAAAATCCCCAGAAAATTCTATGTGCTGTAGCGGCCAGAGCATGTCGCTACGAGCATGTCGCTACAGACAAAAAGACCCGACTTTTATGCTCGTTTTTAGGCTTCTATAAATACATTGGAGACCTAAGTTTAGAACTTATCTTCTTTTCTCTGAAAAACACATTGGAAAGTTGAATCCTTGTCTAATATAGTCTTTGTTTCTTGAGTAATTTGAGTCTATCTCTTCTTCTAATCATGATTAGTCTTCCATCCATCATTGGTTTAAGATTAAACATGAAGATTAGTGAGTAGACTCTCTTTGAGCTTATGGATTAGGGTGATTAAGTGATGATCTAGGGTGATTAGTGTTAGATCCTTCTTGTCCTATGCTTATTACTTATTCCCAATGCTAGATTAGACCTAATCCTTCTAAACTAGATCATTAGGCATTTCCTGCCCACAAGGTGTATGATGAAATGCCTGAACCAAAGTAATAATGCTTTTTGCTTGCTTAACCAAGGATACTTCATGTTAGGAAGGCTTAGATGGTTAGTCGACTTGTTCTCAATGATTGCTTGATTGATTTTGACCAATTACCATTTGTGTTTAAAAATTGATAGCAAATGAGCTTTTACCTTGACCAAAGACTAGCTTAGAATTGTGTCTAGAACTATAGGATATGAATGATTGCTTGAAACCTCACCCTGGATAGTAACTTGATCATCCAAAGTCAATACCCTTATCCATATGCTCTTTTATCTCATTGAAACCAAAGCTTAGTTATTCTTGTTTACATATTGCTTGTTACTAGTTACTTATAAAACAAACCCTCATTGACTGCATTTAGTTTAAGCAATGTCTTGCATTCTCTTTGTTCAGTAGCTCTCAGAATTGGATTGACACTCTACTTACCTTACTACATTGATTTGCTCTAAGGCCTAAAAAGCCTTATCAAATTTGGCGCCGTTGCCATTTCTGAGTTGTTTATTGACATTGGGATTTAGTCATTGCTTGAGACTAAATCTTATTTACTTGCTTTAGTTACTGATTTCTTCTTCTTTGTATCCCTTGGATTGGTTGCAGGTGTATGAACCTGAGAAGTAGAGGAGCTGCAAACCTCTTACCTGAAGCTCAAGACATCCAAGCTCTTGAGAGAGAGTTGATAAGAAGAAGAAGAAGAGAAGAAGAGAGGCTATCCCAACTAGAAGATTAGGGGCTAGAGATGGAGAGAAACAACCACTTACCTCAAGAGGAGGCTGTTCTCCCTCAAGGAGGTATTGGTCAAGGAGCTGATAACCTTAGACCACAACCCAACCCACCACAAGCTAGAGCCATTGGCGCATATGATCAACCAAACATTCATGGGCATAGAGCTGGTATCCGAGCTCCAGATGTTCAGAACACCACCTTTGAGATCAAGTCCAGCCTTATCAATATGATCCAAAGCAACAAGTATCATGGTCTTGCCCTTGAAAATCCTCTAGACCATCTTGATAGCTTTGATAGACTATGTGGGACAACAAAGATCAATGGTGTTTCTGAAGATGCCTTCAAGCTGAGGTTGTTTCCGTTCTCTTTGGGAGACAAAGCGCACACTTGGGAGAAGAGCCTTTAAAGAGACTCTATCACCACTTGGGATGAATGTAAGAAAGCCTTCCTCACCAAATTATTCTCTACTTCAAGGACAGCTAAGCTTAGAAATGAGATATATGGTTTCATTCAAAATAACCTTGAAGGCTTTGGTGAAGCATGGGAGAGGTTTAATGGCTTCATCACTCAGTGTCCTCATCATGGTTTCAGTAAGGAGAGCTTACTTAGTACCTTCTACAGAGAAGTCTTGCCAACTTATAGGAGCATGCTAGACACTGCTAGCAATGGTTTCTTCTTGGGAAGAACTGAAGCTGAAGCTTTAGCGCTTGTGGAGAAAATGGCCAAGAGTGAATCAATTTACAATGATGAGTTTGATAGAATCAATAGAGATGGTGGTGAAGACACTAGAAGGGATCTGAAATCTCTTGAAGAAAAGATTGACAAGCTTAAGTTGCTTCTTTCACTTCTAACCAAGCAAGAGAAGGTAAACCTTGTGGGTGCTCAAGAAGATACACCTGAGTTGAATGTTGTTGAGGGTATTGAGGGAAACCAAGAGGTATACTTCATCAATGCCAATGGATCTTGGTATAGGAAAGAACCAAACTTCCATTACCAAAATCCCCAATACCAAAAACCTCCCTACAATCCCCATTACCAAACCAACCAAAACAACCAAGCTCCTCCGTGCCAAGATAACCTTTCTCCCTCTCCTACTAAAGAGGCTGACACTGAAGCCATGTTAAGAACCATCTTAGAAGCTCAGAAGAGGCAAGAGAAGCATATGGGATTTGAGTTCAGAAACCTCAATATAAAGATTGATGGAGCCTGTGGTGAGCTTAACAACAAGTTTAAAGCCTTGGAGAATCAGTTCTCTTCTATGACCTCCACACCTCAACGCCCAGGGAAAGAATATTGCAATGTTATTCTCTACAATGCTACCCCTAAGTTTGACTTGACTGATCATAAGAGAGAGGTATATGAGATTGAAAGACTATTGTATGGCTCTGAATTTGTGCAGGATGAGAACTAGAGTGTAGACACGGCTGATGTTCAGATTGTGGAAAAGGCTAAGGCTAAGGTCGTGGACAGTGGTAAATTCCAAGCTGTGGAGAAAGTTGCAACCAAGGTGGATCAGAAAGATAAGGCAGAGGTTGTGAAACAAGCTTCACACAAGACTGAAGTTCTGTTTGGTAATGAAGCTGTCCAGAAGTTGAAAAATGTTGGGCTTGAAGGATCCAAAGAGTTTGTGCTTGAAGAAGACAAGGAGTTTGAGCTATCTCCTTATGATAAGCTCCCTTTCCAAAAGAGGATCATCACCAAAGCTCAAAAGAAGGTGATCTCCAACTTTAGAAAGGAATTGAGTGATGTTGGAATCAATCTCCCAAAGATCTCCAATATGCAAGAGGCTTGTGACCAGCTAGTGCTCATAAAAGACATTATAGCCAATAAAGAAAAGGTGACAGAGCTTCTTGACATCTCTTCCTCTTTGCTGGATCCTAAACCTCCACCAAAATCTCTACCCAAGCTAGAAGATCAAGGGAAGTTCACATTGCCTTGCTCACTTGGTGATTTCAAAGTTGATGATGCTCTTGTAGATAGTGGAGCTTGTGTGAATGTGATCTCATTGGAGATGGTGCAGAGCTTGAAGATCAAAGGCATGGAGCCAAACAACTCCTCCCTCATGTTTGGGGATTCTTCTTCAACAACATCTATTAGTCTCATTAAGGACTTCCCTTTGAAGATTGGAGATTGCACCATCCCCATAGACCTCACTGTTCTTGATATGGCAAGCAAGAGGAGAATGCCATTGCTCTTAGGCACGCCCTTCCTTGCTACTGTGGGAGCTTGCATAGACTTCCAAAACAAGAAGGTGGTTCTCCATAATGTCAACAAGGAAGTCTCCTATCCGATCAAGTCACCAATGCTGAATGGAAGTTATTGTGGAACAATATTGAGAGATGCATTGGTTGTTAAGGAGGAAGAAGTTCTTGGTGAAGAGTCCTTACAGAAGAGTAATGTAGAGCACTTGGGAGACAATACTAAGGAGGAGATGAGTGAACCAACTAAGGCCACTCAAATAAAGAAGAAGATGAAAGCTCCTCACTGCCCACCTAAGCCACACACTCTCACTCTTCACCCACTACAGCTAAAGGATGGAGCCATTGAGTATAAGATCAAGTGTAAGGGAATGTCTAAGCCATTCTCCAGTGCCAGGGACATTATCTCTCCTCAACTCCAAGCTGATCCACTCAAGCTCCAAGAGTTCCTTACACATGTCCTAACCATCACCCTTGAAGGTGGGAAGGATCCTCCTTATCAATAGGTAAACAAAGGTAGTCAAGCTAAGAGACTTTAAACAAGCTCACTTGGGAGGAAGTCTCATGATTATCCTTGTCTATATTTATGCTTTTAGTGAGTTAAATAAGGTCAGGAACAAGTTTGGGGGTCTCCTCAATATGCCCAAAGGTCATGCCCAAACACCAATAGCCACAACACTGCTCATTCCCACTTGAGGTATCACTCCAACCATTCTTTGTATATACCATTGCTTTTATCATATTTTTGGTATCTCCTTCTCTCTTACTCACACAGAGACTGTGTGATTTAAGTTTGGGGGAGGTACCAAGTATTTGATCATGTTTTCTTTGTTTATTTTGAATCTCATGCATTGCATTGTACATACATATATGCATAGAAATATCCAAAAAAATTAAAAAATTTCTAAAAAGAAACAAAAACAAGCATTTTGGTTGTATCATTTGCATCTTTAGGATTGAGTCTAGAAGCATTTAGATTGCATTCATGCATTTGGAGCTGACCTAATGGGGAAACACATGCTTAGAACTCAAAACTTCACCCTAGATGATCATAGCAAGTAGCTTAAGCATCTCTTGAAAAGCTTGCATGGTTTGAGCCTTGAAAACTGTTCTTGAAACTTGTTGCTTTTGTGAGATTGACATTCTCCTTTAAACCAACTCCAAATGAACTTAAAGCTGAATGAACTTAATTCTTCTTGCATATGGAATTTGCATACTTGATCATGGATTATACACATTTGGGTTTTACTTATCCTTCATACCACTCTTTATAAAACCCAAATGGCACTCCTTACCTTTAAACCTTACCATTCTTTGAAGCCTAAATAATTTTGCTTGTGTGAGGCCTCTTTTGATAGCTTGTCATGTGCAAAAACTTGAGAGTATTAGGGGCGTCATTGGTTGTTCTTATCTCAGGCTAGCTATAGGACCTCTTGAGAGCTAGCAACTAGGATGGGAAGTTTGGTATTGTGATTCAAAAGAGTTTATCTTGGGTGTTGGGGTGTTAGATGAGTGAAAAGAATGACTAAAAGAAAGAAAAGGAAAAGAAAATCACTAGGGATCAAAAGAAAAAGAAACAAAAGCTCTAGAAACTTCAAATAAGAAACCCCTTAGGCTAAGAAAATAAAGAAAGAAAGAGTCTAGAAAAGACTTTGGGGAAGACATAAGAAAAATAAGAGTAGAGCTTAAGTAAAAAGTGAAAGAAAAAGTCCCTAGTTGGTTCACAAGAAAAGAAAAGAGAATGAGTTCATTGGGTGAGTGAAATAAGAGAGTGATCTTAATGTTTTTAGGGATGAATGGGTTTGAGATTTACACCAAGGAAAAGGGTAGATTTTAAAGATGCTAGGAAAATGGTAGATTGATAAGAACAAGCAATGTATGAATAAATTGCTCATTTTCTTAGATAGATTTTGCATAATGATCAAGCTTCTATTCTTGAGTGTAAGCCACTAAAAAAAATGTATTGAAACCCCTCTTCTTTTCTCATTTAACCATTTCAATTACCAAGCCAAATGATTGAGATCAAGTTTCCATTTGCAAGAACTCACCTTATTAGCTTATGCTTAATTGAATGTGAGGGTTGGTTGAAGAGATTTGTTGATTGGTGATCCACAACTTGTCTAAAAGAAATAGTCTTGATAGGCCTTGTGAAGATAGAGTGTAATAATTGAGATTGCTTATGCTATAGGTTATGTTTATCTAGGATGTGGTGTTGAATATAAGAAGTGTATCTTTTGGTTTTGAGTTCCCATTTTCCTTCTATCTTCCTTTGATCTTAATTAATTAGTTGAGGACAAGTAAAGGAGTAGTTTGGGGGAGTTGATATGAGGCATATTTGCATAGTTTTAGCATTTAAATTTGTACATAAATCATCATATAGATTAAGGTTTAGACATCTTTAGGTCCATATTGCATTCATATGTCCTTATTAGGTATTGGAGTGTGCCATGGAGTGAATGGAGGTGTTTGGGAGCATTGTGATCCAAAAGAGGGTTAAAGATGAACATGGATGGAGACCTTAAAGATATCTTTTGAAGCTCATATTTTGGGATGACATGGGAAATTGAGTTATCTTTCTAATGGAAGTGGTTTCAAGTCATTTGGAGCTGTATTGAAGAAGTTATGATCTATCTACTAGAGGCATTCAACCCTGTAGCGACCAGAACTATAGCGACCAGAGCATGTCGCTAGGCAGAGAGCGGAGAGTCTCTAGCAACCACTGTAGCGACCAGAGCATGTCGCTACGAGAAAATCCCCAGAAAATTATATGTGCTATAGCGGCCAGAGAATGTCGCTACGAGCATGTCGCTACAGACAAAAAGACCTGACTTTTATGCTCGTTTTTAGGCTTCTATAAATACATTGGAGACCTAAGTTTAGAACTTATCTTCTTTTCTCTGAAAAACACATTGGAAAGTTGAATCCTTGATTAATATAGTCTTTGTTTCTTGAGTAATTTGAGTCTATCTCTTCTTCTAATCATGATTAGTCTTCCATCCATCATTGGTTTAAGATTAAACATGAAGATTAGTGAGTAGACTCTCTTTGAGCTTATGGATTAGGGTGATTAAGAGATGATCTATGGTGATTAGTGTTAGATCCTTCTTGTCCTATGCTTATTACTTATTCCCAATGCTAGATTGACCTAATCCTTCTAAACTAGATCATTAGGCATTTTCTGCCCACAAGGTGTATGATGAAATGCCTGAACCAAAGTAATAATGCTTTTTGCGTGCTTAAGCAAGGATACTTCATGTTAGGAAGGCTTAGATGGTTAGTATACTTGTTCTCAATGATTTCTTGATTGATTTTGACCAATTACCTTTTGTGTTTAAAGATTGATAGCAAATGAGCTTTTACCTTGACCAAAGACTAGCTTAGAATTGTGTCTAGACCTATAGGATATGAATGATTGCTTGAAACCTCACCCTAGATAGTAACTTGATCACCCAAAGTCAATACCCTTATCCATATGCTCTTTTATCTCATTGAAACCAAAGCTTAGTTATTCTTGTTTACATATTGCTTGTTACTAGTTACTTATAAAACAAACCCTCATTGATTGCATT
>CAKOAT010127710.1:22461-43729 GCA_932364175.1 Eruca vesicaria subsp. sativa | reverse complement strand
GTAGCTCTCAGGATTGGATTGACACTCTACTTACCTTACTACATTGATTTGCTCTAAGGCCTAAAAAGCCTTATCACTGAGAATAGGGTTCCAATTCTTGTCTGAATCCTATTTTCAACCAACACCTTGTAGGCCATGACTATCTCTTTCACATGTGACTTTTGTTTCATTTGATACACCCATGAATAAAGAGAGTAATGATCAACAAAGAGTAAGTAGTGTTTGTAGTGATCATTTGAGAGAAACATCAGTTAACACGATTTCTAGAGGTCTTGTAGAAGTAATACTCGAATTAGAAAATGGGAGTTATGAATTTTATTAAGTAAACAATCTGAGCCTGACAAGGACTTAGAAGAAGTGCGAGAAACTAGAAGAGAAAAGTGAGAGATTTCTGTGTTTAAAGTTGAAAGAGAGGGGTAACCCAAACGATAGTGCCAAGAAGCTAATTTAGCTTTTGGTGATGGTGATGGTTATGAGAAGAAGACCGCAAGTGAAGATGATTAGTTGGCAAATAGTAGATCTGGTTACTGGTGCTGACGCGGATTAACTGGGTCCCGGTGCTCAGATCCTTCATCTGAAATGAAGATGGAAAGAATTCGACGGACTTGGTTAGCGTTGCATAAACGATACACAGATATTAAGTTCTTATGTACGTTAGGAACACATAAGATATCATTCAAGACAAGATTTTTAGTCTCAGAGGGAATAGTTGTTGAACCCGTGTGTGTAATCGTTTTGTTTGTGCCATCAGCTATGACCACAACCTCACCTCCTTCATATTGTTGATGCAAGGACATGTTCTGTAGATCAGAAGTGATGTGATGCGTCCCCCACTATCAAGTTACCAGTTGGCAGCATTGTAAGGAGCAGCTGCTGCGAGATTGGCTCGTGGTTGCCAAGGACTTAATGGCGTTTGTTGTGCAGCCTGAAAGCTCTGTAATTGTGGGCAACACTTTGCACTGTGTCCCTGAATTCCACAGATCTGGCACTCTCCAAGGTAAGGACGTAGACCTCACTGTTGTGAGCTGTGTAGTAGTGGTTGATGTTATGGTTGCTCCTGTCCTTCTTGTGAACTGATGTGTTACTCTTCTGACCTTGTTAAACAAGGTTCACAGTGACTGGAAAGATCGAAGAAGTTGTTGCAGTAAAGAGAAGCTTAGCCTCATGATTCGGTACCTTCTCGTGCAATTTAGGAATTGACGGTGCTGTCTCCCGACTATCCACTTGATCAGTAACCGACTTGTACTCCCCAGGTAAACCTTGAAGTATATCATCGATCTGCTCTTCGTAATCCATTGGCTTCCCAAGGATAGCAAGTTGATCAAACCTGGTAGTCGCCCCTTGAATGTAGAGATCAATCGTCTTTGGTGTCTTTTTTCCAGGTCTGTAGCTGGAATCAAATGTTATTGATATGCGCCCAGCTTGGTTTCGTATAAGTTGATTGTAGCGTCTCACATACTTGTACAGCAGAGAGTGAACGAGAGACCAATGGATGCAAAGGCAGTGAGATAGCACCCAAAATTTCACTGTAGATCAGACGGTCATGTCTCTTCCAGATTGTATAATCTGGATTGACAATGCATGGTGTCATCGTCTGTGATGAGTGTTGGAGATGGCGGCTGGACAGATCCATCAAGATGCTATCAACCAAGGCATGAACATGGAGGCTCCACATGAGGTAGTTTTGGAGAAACATTTGACATGTTTTCTGTGATTTTTGCAGGAGAGGAGTTGTTAGACACTGCCATTATGATGGCTCAGAAATTTTTTTCTTAGAAAAAATATGTTTTTAGGAAAGATAGCTATGATACCATATAGAGTATGAAGGATGATCTTATTAGAATGTAGAGATACACTAATATATACAGACACGAAACATCATAGGACTAGGTTAAATGTAATTACAATGGAAGATTTCCATATAAACTTGATATTTCCTTCGTCAAAACAGTATAAATTGCTTGAATCACAAGGAATATTGGCACAAGAAGGTCCTATCAGGAAGGAGGGGGTGGGGAAAACTTCGAGTAGAGAGCAGTTTTGAATGGTGACAAGTTTACCGAGTTAAGAGTGGAACCTAACATTCACCGGTTGTTAGGCTGTCGGGATCTATTGCGATGCGGTGTGTTTAGGGCGTGAGGGGGGGGGAGTGGCGGAGAAGGTCTTCAACTATGAATCCCTTCGTAGAGGAGATTGAAGAACAAATGCTCACAAATCTGAAACATAATGAAAGAGAAATATAGTAGAAGTGCAAAATAGAGGCACAACAACACAATCTTTGGAAAACCCATAGAATATTTCAGTTTCGGTGGACTCCTGCTAGCAACCTGAAGGCATGAAAGTAATTTCATGTCATGACAAGGTCTGCATTATGGCAAAGAGATAGAGAGAAACCTAGGAAGGAAGGAGCTTTCAATAGAATAAAGAAGAGAAGCATGAGTAAAAGATGGAAAGGCTGACATAAGCGAGCAAAATCTCTGCCAGCAACAAAGGGTTAATTTAATTATGCCGAGTAGGTAACAGTGCCTGGGAGAAATCAAATTAGGGTGTTTAAAACTTCCAAAACACGTGAAAAGAGTTTATGCTTTAAAGGAAAGTTGAATAATGTTAAACAAAAAAGACTTTCTGTTTTCTTTACCCAGAAAAAAAAATATTGGCTTTGATCATAGACTAGAATCCATTACACTTTGCTTTCATTATGTTAGGGCCTATTTTATTAACTTAAATTAAGTTTGCTAAATAATATTTTATAAAATATTTTACTTGATTTCATTATTATTTTAGTTTCTCTACATACCATTTTTTTTACAAATCTAAAAAAATAATAGTCTCTTTGAGACAAAATATTTATAATATGATTTTACAAAACAAATAAGTATACTTATACCACTACTACTTTACTGTTGACTTACAAAATAAACTAAATAAAAACACACAATAAAAGATTACACAAACTCATAGTCTATATATGAAAGCTAATCACATTGAACAAAGACACACTAATATCAAACTTGAATAATAACATTTAAATCTATAACATAATAAGTATAAACAATTACATCTATCTAATTTTCAAAAGTTAAAAATATATGATTAGAAAAAATAAATTTCAAAAGTTAAAAATCTATGATTATGAAAAATAAATATCCCCGTGGACGCACGAATCAAAAAGTAATTTTAATTAAAATTAATCATTTCTTATTAATATTCAGTTTTTCTTGATACATCCAACATTATGCATTACACATGGGAAAGAGTTCCTGCAACAAACAAAACCAGTTAACGTTTTATTCAATGTTTAGCGAACAACAAAAATGTAACATCCCGGTTTGTGGTATTTGGAAAAGGCTTAAGAGAATTGATTTGGCTACTTATGTCACCAAAGTGCACTTACCTTTTCGGGAGCACATCTAGAGAGAACTCCAGAGTTAAGTGTGCTTGAGCTGGAGTAGTCAAAGTATGGGTGACCTATCGGGAAGTGATTTGCGATACCGTGTAAGTGAGGCCAAAGCACGGGGAAAGGTCGGGTGGTGATTGCAGGGTCAGTAAAAATGACTCTAGAACCTTGGAAAATTAACGGACCGGCCGTTGGAACGGGATGGGCCCACGGGCCGAGAGAGCGGGCGTGGGTGGCCCATTAGCCGTGGACGGTCGGGGCGTTACAAGTGGTATCAGAGCCGAACCCCGACGAGTGTGGAGTCATTGAGGGCTCACACTAACAGGGGTAACGATCTTGGGGCGCAACAGGGACGTTGCGTTCTTTGAGAGGGGGTGAATTGTAACATCCCGGTTTGTGGTATTTGGAAAAGGCTTAAGAGAATTGATTTGGCTACTTATGTCACCAAAGTGCACTTACCTTTCCGGGAGCACATCTAGAGAGAACTCCAGAGTTAAGTGTGCTTGAGCTGGAGTAGTCAAAGGAAGGGTGACCTATCGGGAAGTGATTTGCGATACCGTGTAAGTGAGGCCAAAGCACGGGGAAAGGTCGGGTGGTGATTGCAGGGTCAGTAAACATGACTCTAGAACCTTGGAAAATTAACGGACCGGCCGTTGGAACGGGATGGGCCCACGGGCCGAGAGAGCGGGCGTGGGTGGCCCATTAGCCGTGGACGGTCGAGGCATTACAAAAAATTTGTCATATCGCTTTCTAATGTGGAAACAAAAGAAAAATCTTTGAAAACTTGTTATCTTTTTATAAATTTTATAAGCTGATTCGGTTGGCCCCGAAAGGCATTTAATGCTACAGAGCAGACTATCCCGAAAACAGACCACACTGACGAGTTATTTTATAGGTTTACCGACCAATAGTATTTGGTTATTTGATATTTGATATCTTTTTAAAAAAGAAATAAAATAATTAGGTATTTAATTTACATTATGTTTTTAAATAAAAAGATAAAAAATATCTAAAACATAATAATCGTTGCAAAAAAATAATATCGTTAACAAAATCAGCACAATACTAAACCCTAAACCCGTGAGTAAATCCTAAAATTTTCGATAAATCTTAAATCCTGAAAACATTAAAAATGAAATCCTAATAACACTAAATCCTAAATCCAAATCACTAAACCTTAAACCATTTAGGGTTCATGGTTTACCCAAGAATTTAAGGTTTAGTAATAAGGATTTAGGTTTTAGTGTTATTAACATTTAGTTTTAAAACATATAGATTTTAGAGTTTAGGATTTATCCCAAGGTTTAGGGTTTAAAATTTAGGGTTTAGGATTTAGTATTGTGTTGACAACATTATGAATATTGATTTTTTACAATATTACTATTTTATGTATTTTATACTTTTATTTAAAAGATATAATACAAATTAAATTTTCTATTATTTTGTTTTTATTTTTTAAATATCAAATAACAAATATTATTGGTTGGTGAATCTAGATGTTTAACCTAGAAGATGAACTTAAGAGTAAGTCTCACACTGACTGATTCGAATTTGGAATACGTTACAACTACTGTCAGGATGTATCGATCATCTTTGAAAACTTATACAAAATTAAAATGACAATGATCGATGCACCCAATGTTGTATATATCGAAGAAAACATATATTAGTACATCCAGCCTGTTCTTGGCTCCCAATTATGTGAGAAAAACATATAGACTACCACCAAAGCCTTAGCTAGAGTGGCTACATACATCTTTTTGGTTATTTTTCTGATATGAAACATGTAAGGCCACTATAACTATTACAAAAGCAACAAAAGATCAAGAGCTGAACCTTGTTGTCTGTTGACAATAGGGATTTGGTTTAACTAAGTAACCTATTGGCTTAATCTTCTAAAAGTAATTTGTAGGGATTGAATTGAACGATAAACAATGGATTAATAAATAGCTCAAATAATATGATTCTCTCTCCAAAAAAAAAAAACATGATTTTAATCTACTAGCCAGGTAAAAACATATTACACTATTTTGCTTATTTCAATAGTATGCATTAACAATCAGTCAGCGACAATTTATAGTATATACCTATTTATCTCAATGAAATTAATTTAATATACATATATATTCATCAATAAACGGATTTGGATGAAAAACATATACTGGCAAACATATATTATGCAATCAACACTATAACTATAAATTTAACTACTATTCACTATAAGTATCTGAATAAGATAGTACTGGATTAGACCTGAAAAGGTCAAAAATATAAGCCCCTTATTAGAAATATAATGTATGAGTATGTTTGTATCATAATTATATCCCTAATTGGTTCGACAATACATGTTAGCATAGTTATTAAATAAAATTATTCACGATGCCAAAAAACATCATTCACTTTGATGAGTTGTAAGTTTGAATTCAAAACATAATAAGATTATATTATCCATGCTGTCTTTTATTTGATATTTTAGATATAAGAAATACTAAAATTTAATTAGATATAAAATATAAAATATTGTAAAAGAAAATCAAAGACAACGTGAATTAGTTGACGTGGTCAGTTTTTGTTTTCGTTTCAAAGTTTTGTTTGATAGGAATAGAATAGTTGAAACTATAGTTTTATATACTTTTGCTCCAAAATAAGATTTTAGATTTTTAGCTGTCGTTTTTATGTATAGTTATTTCTAATGTTTAAATCTCTAAATAAATACTATTTTATTTTTATTTTTTGAGTTAAATTTTCAAAATCATGTTTCAACTGTAGATTCAGTTTCCAAAATTAAAATATAATTGTTCCAAAATAAAATTAAATTTATGAAAACCTCACTAGTGCCGTTGAACAGGTCTGATGGAATTCAAATCCATCAAAAAAAAAGTTCCATCAGACTTCAAATCCATCAAAAAAAAGTTTCACTAGGTAAAATAGTAGAAACTTTGTTTACCAAGAGAGAAAGGTGGGATTGACTTCTGTATGATCTATAAGTTCAATTTGGTTCTACTAGTAAAACAACACTGAAGATTAATCCAATTCCCTGACTCATTAGTGGCTTGAGTTTTGAGGAGAATATACTACAGAATGATTTCGTCTTTGCGAACACTTTCGGTTAGTAATCCATCTTATGTGTGGACTAGTATCTCAGTGGTCCGAAGCCTTCTGATTTTGGGAATCTGACATAAAGAACATTCTGGTTATGAGGTCAAGGTGTGGAAGAATCCTTGGATCCCGAACCAGCCAGAACGACCCACTCCACAACTCCAATATTGTATCCGAATATGAGAGTGAGTGATTTTATCAATAAAGAATCGAAGGAATGAGATGTGGACCTACTGGATAATTATGTGACCTTAGATGATATACCTCTCATAAAGAGCATGGCTATAAGTTCGATGCATCACCAAGACACATTCTGCTGGAATTACACTAAGAATGGTCAATACACTGTTAAATCTGGATACTGGATTGCTCGAAACTTATTGAAGAATGAGGAAGGGATAGAGCTCTACAGAACAAAGCATAACTAAACTCCAAGAATTTTCTTGGAAAGTAAAAGAACCTCAAAAGACACCTCTTCTTTTGTGCCAACTGCTAACTGGTCATGTGGCTGTTACGAAAAATTTAAATCATAGGAATATATGATGTGATAATTACTTCCCTAAGATGTGGGGAGCTAGAGGAAATGTTTACACATGCCATATTTGATGTCCTCCTGCATTGAAAGTCTGGTCACTATCAGCAACACCATCTAGCCCAAATATTTTACCGAGAGGAAGTATTTTTTCGCTGATATGGAGGAAGAACCACATTATTGAACCAGATTTAGATAGATATCCCTGGATAATCTGGTATATTTGGAAGGCTCGAAATGATAAATTATTCAGAAGGATCGATAGAGACCTTTGGAATTAGACCGATATGCCTGTTAGAATGTTAGGCATGGTTTAATGCAAGTGAGATTGTCCCCCTGTTCTACATAAGCATAGTAGCAACGAAATTAAGGTCGTAAGCCTGGAAAATATTTGTATGGTAGATGGGTCATGGACCTCCATAGCTCAGTATAATGGATGTGGTTGGTGTGGATGGATAAATGTGGGAACATTAAATTTATGGGAATGCAAAACTTAAGAACGAGAGAGATTGTGTTGCATTCAGAAGTAGAACCACTGCGATAGGCAATGGAGAACATGATTTAACATTCGTCATGTCAGTATTTTGGAACGGATTACAACGATCTGGTCGCGATGATAAAGGACCCTGGAGCTTGGCCAAGTTTTGCAATAAAATTGGAGACGATCAAGACATTGCTCATATGTTTTCAAGACTTCGAGATATATCATATCCCAAGAGTTCAAAACGTAATTTCAGACTCTTTAGATAAGGGTGCGAGATCTTTTCATAAAGAACTATGTTTTGTTAGTTGTTTTATTTCGATCTGGTTAAACAGATCACCTCAATTTTGATGTCAAAAAAATAAATTAATGTCTATAGCTTATTCATCCTCCTCCAAATCAAATTAAGTATATATTTTAATAATGTTTGATAGTGTATTTATTTCTTATTAAGTATAATTGTTTCAAAATAAAGTTATAAGAATAAAAAGGGTTGTTTATAGCTTCTCCCAATTTAGCCTGTAATTAATTTATGATGACAATTTCCATATTCTATATGCATCTACTAATATTAAAAGGGCTTAATGCTCAATTCTCAGCCTATCCACGTCACTTAATTTAATCAACCAGTGAGAAACCTCCATTTTGCCATCACAGAATTTACATGGACTGAGTATTACCTATAAATATTTTGTTTAGTCTATAAGCCCAACTCTATGTTTTCACCGATGACCGTCAATATTGTTTAGTCTCTTCCACTTCTCTGTCGTTGCCGATTGATTTCTGCAAATCTCTTTTTTTTAGAGTTATAACTATTTATGTCAAATCATCCAATCATTTCATTACTCATATCTTAATTTCAGCTTAACCCACCTTCTCGAATATCTCTTCAAAATCTTATTGCTATCTTCGTCTTCAAAAAATCATGGTAAGAAACCAAAAGTTTCATTGGTTTTCTACAAGAAGGAAAAGATGAGGATACCAAAATAGCTCACCAAAGAAAGAAATGGTAACATGATGTGTCGATCTTCAACAACAACCCTTCAAAGCTGCAGATTCTTCTGAAGTACATCTCCTTCACATGTTACATTAACATCCAATGGGCACAAGAAACGATACGGCAACGACGTGTCTCCATGATTTGAGCATAGCTGCCATGTTTCTACAGCCGCCAGAGATATGTGAGATCGTTTATGCTTATGCAAATATTATTGTAAAGATTAAAGTTTCTCCTTATAAAACTTATTCGTTCTGGAGGTTGGACCTTTAAGCATGTGTCATATAAAAATCTTGGTGATCCCGTTGTCGTTTATGTTCATTTATCTCAGGTGAAATGGCTAATGCGTTTATAAGGTTGACACAATCTTATGCTGCTTATACTCCCTTGATTATTCTCTAGATGATCTTATTATTATGTACTAGCAGTGCAATCTGGATTTACCTAGAGATTATTACAATTGGAAGCTCGAGAGTTTAAGGTTAGCTACTCTGCAATTTGCATTCTTTTGACTAGGAGATATGAAAATATCTGATGAGAACATGCTGCTTTACCATGGACCCTTTATATGCCTTGAAATGTAGTTTTTTGTAATCTTGATGTCTTCTTTTATAGGTTTCAGCCCACATAGCTGGCTCTCAAGTAGGTGTTTCGAGATTTAAAGGTCTGGATGTCTACCATATATTTCTTTTTAGTTTATATATACCTTAGACCATCGCAATAACTCATTTTTTCCAGGATAAATAAACGGTATGCAAAGTTAAACACGTTTGTCCTAGCCAATGCCGAGTCTACTCAGTTAGAAGCGTAGGAATGGTGGCCCTTAGGGTTGCGGAATCTCGGTAACACCTGCTACCTCAACGGTATCCTTCAGTGCATCACCTACACCCTTCACTGTAAGTCTCTCTCCTCCTCTTGGGTAGCTATTCGTATTCTGGCTTTGGTTTTGCGTATTATGTAATCGGAGATCTGCTATCGATGAAGACTCTCATAAGTTTTATACAGCTTGTCATTCAATTTTCTCCTATGTTTCATATAGCCGACTGCTTACAGGCTTTTTGATTTGCTATTTTGTTTGTTTGTTGCTATGCATCTTTGACATAGCTTTTTGTTTTGGTAGGCGAATCATATATTGACGTGGAGAGGAAACAAGATTCTGCTTCTCGATTCGTTGAGAAAAGTATAGCAAACCAGATTCGTATAGGTGAAAGAACCGATGCACAAACCAGATTTTAAGCTTGCTTAAAATATTTGTCAAGCATTTAAAGGTGGATCATCAGCTCATGAATTTTCATGACGATTCTTATTCTGTTTTAATTTAACTCCAAACTGTTCTAACCCGATTATTTGTTTACAGGAAGAAAAATATGCTGCTGTGCAGGAATTTCATATAATGAGGGTGATCCTCTACATGTACTTAACATCACTAGCGAGAGGAAATGATGATTTTTCAGTTTCAGGGACATTTCCTTCCCAGTTTCGATTCTTTCATGCAAAGTGAGTGAGTTTGAGTCTCCTATCCGCTATTAGGGACATTTCCTATTTGGATTCCCATGCGACGATTCTTATTGGTGTTGCCCAAAAAGGAGGTATGGTTTCCTGAATTCAGTTTAGCGCTCACTTTCGAATTGTTTGGTGTTTTTTCTTTTCATAATGGACTTAATTTTCTCCCATGAACTTCTCGAATCACAGTGGTCAAGGTTTTTAATGTAGCAGGTTTGTTTCTCTTTATTTTCGCTACTTTAGTCTCTTATAGTGTTAGTGTTACAAAAAAAAAAGTGTTACAAAAAAAAAGTCTCTTATAGTGTTATATCTGATTCAAAATTTTTGTTCTCAAACAGGTAACTAGGATCCCCATGCTCAGAAAATTCTGAATAACGCCTAAGGTAGAGTCTTCACACATTGCTCTTTTGCATGAATATGCATGAGTCACTTTCTTATTTTTGCCATCTAAATCTGTTTTTTTTTTTTGTTGTTATGTTGGGTGTAAAAGAAGCGAAGAAAGAAAAATCTACCCGAAGTTGTGCAAAACAATGAAAACAAACTCTAAGGTGTGGCATAGTCCACACATAAATCTCAGTCTCTCCCCGAAATATTTTTGTTACATTGCTTGAGGTAAACCCTATTAAAACTTAATATTATATCATAAATCTATAAGATGATTTATTCTGCCAAAGAGGTAAGGTTTTGTCAGAAACCAGATGCAACTTTGTCCTTGAATAGAGAGTCTGATGGATACCATTTCTCATGGAATGAGGAAAAAGTCGCCTTTCAATTAAGAATTCTAAACGTGTTAAAGTATCTTTAAATGGACAGATCTCTAAAAGTACTAGCTTCAGGTGATTTGCGGCATTACGTATTGTAACTTTATATCATTGAAATTCGGATATAATGTTACCTATTATCGGTTTCTAGATATACCAAATAACCAGATTCAGGTGTCCTTTGATTAGAATGTGAAAACGAGGTTCATATTCTTCCTGCCTTTTCATTGCAGGTAAATTTATATCAACCAAACATAACTACAAATCCAGCGATCAAGTTACCATGGAGCTACATTACCGTTGAGTATGAAGCTATAAAAGGTTGAGGTTTTATTCTTCTTCTGACTATCAAGTTATGTTTTATATCAGCTAAGACTTGTAGAGTTGGTTAAGTCAAATCAGTTAAACTGTACACATGTTTGGCATATCAGGCCAATAGACCGCAATCAAAAAGTACCACATCATGATGCCATGTCACCTCTTATGATCTGATCCTGAAGATATTGTTGATGGTTGGTGACTGAGTTCTCGGGCTGCTAGATTCTTTTTTGACAGTAGTGTTTTCACGTCTTTTAACCATACAAAACAATATATACTACATGGATCGAGCTCACAATATAGACAACACCAGAACATGTAAGTATCAGATTTTACTGTGCTTCTCTTCGATGCATCTTCCTAGCCACTGTACACTTGTTACTCTACTTGTGGATTTTTTGTAGCCAACTGATTTTTTGTTAGGTCCATCCCTCTTTCACGATTGTGACTTATAAATATATGATCTTTTTGTAAAGTAACTTCTGTCTAAATCCTCTAACAAAAGGTTGTATGCTTGAGTTTATAATAGATGTTACAGTTGCTTAGAAGTCATTGGAAAATTAGGATAATTATAAGATTTCAAGATATCATGTTGGTCATAAGCAGTAAATCCAAAATATAAAAATATTTACAATAACTAAATGTAAACAATATATTTTAAAAACTAATCAAAACAATGTAGTGAAATTAGAACTGGTGGTCACAATACCATTAAAATTATTTCAACTAATTCATAAAAATATAAATATCAAAGTTTCAAATGGAAATGAAAAATACAAAAAAAAATCGGGGAAATTGCCAAAACCAACCTAAAACTTCATTTCAACCCTAAAGGTGTACCCCTTATTGAGTCAAATGTAAAATCAACCTAAAGGGGTTGTGAAGTTACTACTTAACCCTTGTGACCAAACAAAAAAACAGACATTTATTTTACTGTTCTGTCCTTTGAAAGTCTACACATAATAGAGAGAAGTCTACACATTTGTAGACCTCCTTAGAAGTCTACTTTGTAGACGTATTCTATAGTCTACATCATCAGTTGATCATACAATTTAATTTTAAAAATGTATAAAAATAATTTTTGGGAAGTTTTTAAATAAATCATCAATATAAATATTAGTATGAAATATATAAATTAAAATTTCATATAAGTGAAAAATTTAATAGAATTTATATTGAATTGGTAACCATGTGAAAGCTAATGTGTTATGGTTTCCCAACAAAATGGTATAACATGCTTTGTCTTTTAGGGTTAGATTCATATATTAGGGTTAGATATTTGATTTTAATTTTTTTTTGTTTTTTGACACACTAGTGTTGAGAAGTTTATTTTTTCTATATTTAGATATTCAATATAATAATTAAGACATTTTTGATTATCAAATAAACATTTAGGGTATCAGATTTGTGGTTTAGGTTTATAGTAGACTTACAATAAAGTCTACTTACATTTAGGGTTTGCTCAAACAATAAAGCAAAAAAAAAAACGGAGTTGTAGACTTACATAAAAGTCTACACACTTATACCAAATTAACCTAACCGGATTTAGCCAAGTTCGATTTTTAACTTGATTGAAATTTAACCAAACCAATTTAACCTAACCGAAAAAAATTACACACCATATAAGTACTTTTCTGGGGGGTTTTCTGGTAAAAAAAACCCTAATTACGCCGCGTAACATAGAAGCGATTTAGGGGCGATTTCCGGCAAAAAATTTTGATTTTCCACTCCGTCTCTCTGTATCTTCTCTTCCACTCCGTCTCTCTGTAAGTTATCATGTTCGGTTTCTTGCCTGTCGTTTAATCTTGGTCCATAAAGTAACCGCCTTCATCATTTTTGTTTCAGATCTGAGCAGCGAACGGTGGTTTACCTCTTGACGGCGAAGGAACGGTGGTTCTTCTTTCGTCAATCTCTTTACTTCCGGTCAGTCTCACGGTTTCTACTCTCTCCGACGAACGAGCACTTCATCTCTCCGGCGACAAAAGGTACAAACCTAAATTAGCTCAATATGCCTTAACTTTCTTTTTTGTTTTTGGTTATTAACTTTTAACTGTTTTTTTATTTCAGATCTGAGCCAGGGAACGAACGGCGGTGCATCTTCTCTTACAAATCACTTTGCTTTCCGTGAGTCTTGTTTTGAGTTGTAGACTTTCCTTGTAGACTTCTATGTAGAATTGTAGACTTTGCATGTAGACTCACAGAAAGAATTATAGACCTCACATGTAGACTTCGAAGTTAGATACTTCTCGTGTAGACTTCGAAGTTGAATTGTAGACTTCTCGTGTAGACTTCGAAGTTGAGTTGTAGACTTCTTGTGTAGACTTCGAAGTTGAATTGTAGACTTCTCGTGTAGACTTCGAAGTTGAATTGTAGACTTCTTTTTTAGAATTCTATGTCCAATTGTAGACTTATCTTCTGTAGATTTCTATGTTGAATTGAAGACTTATCAGAGTGTTTTTGTTTTTTTTTGTTTCAGGTTTCAAAATGGGTGAACTTAAGTTTCCACGGAGGCTGTATACACTTGGGTAGGAGCCGTATCCAGTAAGGAGCATTAACTACTACAGTGATGACATCAAGCTCTTTCCTGCTCTTAGAGAAGCACTCAAGGCAGAAGAATGGGATGAGCTCAAGAACTCGAGATTGGGTGTGTTCTTAAAGTTCCATGAAATGGAGTTTGGATGGGCTTCAAGGCTGGTGCACTATATGTTGGGTTTTCAGCTTGAGTGCAAGAAGTTGTTTGAGATTTGGAGTCTTATAGGCGTTCATCCAGTAAGGTTCTCTTTGAATGAGTTTGAAAGCATCACTGGTTTGANGAGATTGGGTGTGTTCTTAAAGTTCCATGAAATGGAGTTTGGATGGGCTTCAAGGCTGGTGCACTATATGTTGGGTTTTCAGCTTGAGTGCAAGAAGTTGTTTGAGATTTGGAGTCTTATAGGCGTTCATCCAGTAAGGTTCTCTTTGAATGAGTTTGAAAGCATCACTGGTTTGAATTGTGAGTATGTGAAGAATCTGTAGAACCCTTCGGTTGAGGTAACAGATGAAATGAGAGCATTTTGGAAGAAGTTGGGAGTATCTATTGACCGGTGGCCAAGTATTAAAGAATTAACTGAGGCGTGCAAGGTGTGTGGCTCATGGTCTCGAGACGATCGAATGCATTTGGGGTATCTAGCAATCTATGCCGGATTCATTGAAGCACCAAGACCCACGTCACCCACGAGGGCTAGCCTGGCTAAGTTAGTAATGGATTTAGAGGCCTTTGAGGATTATCCCTGGGGAAGAGTTGCATTTAAATTCTTGATGAAGTCGTTGAAGAAGATTGACATCACGAAGTCGTATACTATTGAAGGGTTTGTTCAGGTTCTTCAAGTTTGGGTGTACTCTGCTCTCCCTGAGTACGCAGCTGGGTATGGATCACCTATTAAAGACCAGTCTCCACCTCTCCTTGCCTTCGAAGGCAGCACAGGACGGAAAAATGTCAGAGAGAATCTTCTGAAACAGGTAGATAATGCGTCTCCACCTCTTCATTATATGCAACTTTGTTTTGAAAATAATTTGATACTTATTTTAAATCTTTTATGCAGACTCGGATTAACAACTTTGAATACAAGGATTATGAAGAAATGTTTCCTCTCTGGGATGGTGATGTGGAAGATACGGAGGTTGATAACATACTGAAGGTGATGTTTAAGGAGGTGTGGAAGTGGGACAAAACTCATTGGCCTGTTGCTGGGATGAAGGAGTGGACAAATGTGAAGGTCGAGTACCAACAAGTGAAGGCAGAGACGAGTGAAGTGAAGAGTCGCAAGAAGGTGATCAGAAGCAAGAAGGGTCGTTCAGAATCTCCTTCTCCCATTGAGTCCAATGAAGAACCTCGCAAGAAGGCTCGTGAGTCTCATGCCGTCGATATGCAGACCATGAAAGCAGAGATAGAAAGTTGGCTCACTGGTTTTACCTCTAATATTGTTGAGGGGCTGAGCAGATGTGAGAGAACTGTGACCGCACAAGGCCACATGATCGAGAGACTTGCAGAAACGGTAGGAGCTGTTGAGAAGATTGTGCATGGAGGTTGGAAGGAAAAGCAGACCAAAGCTGGTTCAGCTTGTGAGGTACCTAAAGATGACCAATCTGAGGGAGATCAATCTGAGGGAGACTAAGCTAAGAAGGACAAAGCTGAGGAAAGCAGAACTGAGGATCCATCTCCCAAACCTACCAGACTGACAAGACCCACAACCAAAGCCGCTGAAGCCACTAGGGTTAGTACTACGAAACCAGCGAAAAGAGCCAAAATATCTACAAAAAAGAAATAACTTGTTTGATTTTGCTTTTGGAATGTTGAAAACTTTGTTTCTTGTTGTTTTCAAAATGTTGGAGCCTTTTTTCATTTTGCTTTTGGAAAGTTGGAACCTTGGAATGTTGCTTTTGAACCTTGCATATTGTTAGTTAATGATGGTTATTAATGTGTTCTTGCTATTGAAAATGAATGCAGAGTGAGAGTGTGAATGGAGGCATAGAACAACCAAGTGTTGTTGTAGTAGAGAAACAACCATCACACATTGATTATGGCTCTTTGACAAAATTGAAACAAGCTAGTAAAGTGAAAGCTGCCCACATTGTTGCATGTGCTAAGAGTGACAGACTTCGTAAACTTGCTGCTGCTCAGCAGTCTCCATTTCAAGGCAACAACATGGCGAAGGTTATCATACCTAACACGCCAAAGCGAGGACAAGGATATTACCCATTTGGTATTGTTGAAAAAAAAAACTCTCTGCTCTTGTTGATTGGCTGAAACTTGACCCGTAAGTCTCATGTAGACTTAATTGACAGAAAATGAATTAGTAGACTTCTCTCATGTATAATTTTTATTGACAGAAAATGGCGAGAGAAGGTTCCTAGTTCATCAAGTTATTGGTACTACTGCCTACTAACTTGTAGAGAATGGCTGAATGAAACGGTATGTAGACCTCTTTAATGTAGACTTCTCTCTGGAATTTAGACTTCCCTCTGATATTAACTTTTGTAAATGCAGCACATCGATGCTGGAATTAATCTCTTAAGACTCCGATACACAAAGCACCCAGAATGGTTTAGGTCTGACAAAATATGCTTCTTGGATTCTTTGTTTTCTCAAGTGTGGTCAGAAAAGTACTCAGAGTTTCTGGAATCTCCTGCCAACCCTGACGGATCAGGTAAACAACTCCCTCCTGGTGCCTTAGACTACTACACCGGCGAGGAGCCAGCGTACTGCAGATCAAATAAGACATGGGTGGTGGAGATAGAAGATATATATGCACCATTATTCGTCAAAGGAAGTCAATGGGTAGCTTGCTGGATATCAATTCCGAAGAGACACATTGTGGTTTGGGACAGTGATGTTTATTACGCTAGTGATGAAGAAATTGCTGGAGTTGTGAAGCCTATTGCGCACATACTGCCATACATGCTTCATATGTTTTGTCGCGGTGAGGAAAGGGAGTTGTACAAGGTTGATTTCACTCATGAACGGGTCTCAGCTGGGGTACCTCAAAACAAACAAAGTGGTGATTGTGGAGTGTATTGCTTGAAGTACATAGAATGTCATGCACTTGGCATGACATTCCCATCGCATGACTTCTGTGATAAGCATGTCAAAGGAATGAGGGCTAAGCTAGCGGCAGAGATATTTGATGAGACCAACATAAACGGCACAGAACAACGCGTTTACAAGCATCTGGATGTCTATGAGTAATGTAGGTTGAGGAAGGTATGAAGTTTTTTTGGATAGAATTTGAGGAAAGTATGAAGTTTTTTGGTGACTTTCCACGTCGGATATATTAGCAGACACTATTGTATTGTGCTGTGATTAGCAGACTGATGTATTAGGCTTTTGTACCAGACTTTTGATTGTAAGAAATTGATAATTGCTTGCAGCAGACTTAAGTGTTAGTCTTTTTTTTTAAGAAGACTTCTACAGAAGTCTGCTGCTCGACTATTTAATGGAGATATGATCCTTTGTAACAGAGATTTTCAGTATTGCTCTTTTTAAACAGATTTTCAACACATATTCAACATATAAGACAACACCTAACAACGTCGTGTAGACTTACATATTAGTCTCCTCTTTAGAAGACTAATACATACGTCTACTCGACAGAAACTAGACTTCTTTAGCAGTCTTCTGTAAGTGAAGACTAATAAGTAAGTCTGCACGACAGAAAGCAGAGACATGTACACACGACAGAAGTAAGACATAATAGAACATCGATAGAAATAAGACAACACATAAGTTCATTACATAAGACAACTTATAAGTTCAACACATAAGACATAATAGAACATCGATATCAATAAGACAACACATAAGTTCAACACATAAGACATAATAGAACATCGATAGCAATAAGACAACACATAAGACACTAGCAGAGGTTTAGTCTGGACAGTTTGGAGCAGTGTGGCCTGGTTTTTTGCACTGAGAGAAGCTATAATTCTTGTGCAGCTTTCGTGGCCTGTTTCCCCTCATCCTGGAAATTTCTAGCCAAGATTGCCACCTCGACTTCTTTTGCCTACCCGGACCACACTTGACATCGAGGAAGGCATTTACGGCTGTTAGAAGCTTCTTTGTCCTCACTTGGAGCTGCCAAATCCTCATTGGCAGGTGGAGCTTCCAAATCTTCATTCCCAGGTGGTGTTTCTTTGCTTATGGGAGATTCTACATCGTCACTTTTGGGGTAGATATTTGCCACGTATGCTGCATTAAGATAATTCTTTGAATAGGATGGGCATACAAGCGTGGAAACATGAATACTTGCATCCTTTGCTGCTGCAATGGCATGTGAACAAGGTATCTTCTCAATATCAAATACACCACATTGACACCTTCGATGCTCCAAGTCAACAACACAATATCGATGTCCTCCTTTCACCAAAAATCGCCACCCATCAATACGTTCCACATCCATCATATCTGCATACTCTTCACAGATAGCCAATAGAGTTTCAACTGTCCTACTATGATGTGTCGTGAGACTCAAAGCATCTTCCCTCCTTTTAAAGAACCACCTTCCCAGCTTCTCGCGTATAAACTAAAGAAGGAATGAGATGGGGAATCCTCTGGCTGGATTAAGTGCAGAGTTGATCGATTCTGCGATGTTGCTAGTTTTAATGTTGTATCTGTCACCTTGAAAGTGAACTCGTAACCATAACGAGACGTCAGCTTCCTCCAAATATGTTGCAAGGATGTGGTTTATACTCCTTATCTCGTCCATGTAGCGGTTAAAATGGAATAGCGTGTGTGCATAAGCAGCGCCTTTGACCAAGTACAACATGTGCTTTCCCTTGAACTTATTGACTATGTTTTGTTGTAGATGATAATAGCATATTCCTCGCTGTGCCCAAGGGAAAATCTTCTCACATGCCTTAATGGAACCGTGCCTGTCAGACACTATCACCAAAGCATACTCATCTGAAACACGTTTCCGCAAATTGGTAAAAAGCCATTCCCACAAAGATCATTCTCCGCATCCACAATCGCAAAAGCCAATGGAAAAATATTAAAATTACCATCTTGGGCAGCAGCAACTAGCATAACTCCTTCATACTTTCCACTTAGATGAGTCCCATCCACCACAATAACCCTCCTAAGATACTGAAAACCAGCTATCAAAGCTCCAAAAGATAGGAACAGATACTTAAATCGGTTATGTCCATCTTTCTCAAGACATGTGACGGTTCCCGGATTCGATTTATTGATCTGACGCAAATAAGAAGGCAGATTCTCATATCCATCCTCTGCTGCTCCCCTCACCAACACTTGGGCGTGTAGCAAAGCTCGGTAAGAAGTTGTGTAATCTAGCTTCAGCCCAAACATATTCTTCATCGCATCTTTGATATGCTTCGGTGTAAGCCCATCTATAATCCCCACTCGATCTATAAATAGACTAGCGACATATTTCGGAGTATACTGCTTCCGTTGAGCCATTCGATCCCCCACTGAACATGTATGAGTGTTCAAATATTTTGTCACCCAAAATGTCTTAGGTCCATGCTTTACACTCGCTCTAAGCTTCCAACCACATCCTTAAACACGACACTTAGCCACCTACAAAGTTTTTGTTGTCTTATAAGCTATGAATGTAAATTTACTTCTCACAGCCACCAACTTTATATCCATCATAAAACGTTTCATTTGCATCCTCGTCAGAATCTTCACCTTTCACTTTTCCATAATCACTGTAGTTTACACAATCGTCAAAATCAACACCAAGATCACCAGTTGCTTGAACATCATTATCAGCATTACTATCTTCATCCAACCCTTCACCATCACCAACATTACTATCTTCATCCAACCATTCATCAGTATCTTCATCAGTAAAGATATTATCATCACCATCAGGCACATTATCAGCTTCTACTTGGCACTGGCTTGATACACAGAGGCGTACCATATGAGTCTTAGATAACTCGATCAAGTTCCGCACTTGTCTATCACTCGTGACATGCACAGGGGGCGTATCTAGAGCCATTTCCTTTTTGATCACGTCTGGTAGGGAATACTTCAGCTCCACCATCTCGCTTTTCTTGTTCAGATCATAATCTTCTTGTGCCATTTCAAGAAGTTCACCATGTGTACAACCATCATGGACAAGGAACATTCTCCCTCCTTTCCGATTATCGACCTCAAACTCCCACAAAGAGTCTTTCACCACCCATTCTCCATATACAACAGGTAGTTGAACCATTTCCTGCAAAACAATACGATTTACATAATTAGCAAACCAAAATTTCATGTTTGATAAAATTATATCATAGACTTACAAGTACGTCTACAAATTTTAAGCTAACAACATAGACAAACAAAAAATTCGATAACTTCCTAATTATAACAGATTATGTTCTGTAAATCATTCAAGACACTTATGATTAACTAACACACTTTCATAAAAAAAAGTTTTGAAAAAACTTAATGAATAATACACAAATCCACTTTTGATACATTTTCATTGGTAAACTACATATTCAGTCTACAGACGTGTAGACGTTTTATTCAGTTTACAGTCTGTAGACTGAAATTAGGTCTACGTTTAGGTTGGTTTCTGCAATTGCCAAATTCACGGGTTACTTTCCGTATTTGAAAAAAATATGTGATTTTATACGAGTAGACTTACTTTTTAGTCTACATTTTTAAAAAGGTTAGTTTTGCAATTGACCAGAATTCGTTCAGAGTTTGACTTTTAGAAGTAGACCTATTATACAGTTTACATTTTAAAATTTGTTTGAAAGAGATTAGTTTTGCAATTGACCAAAGTTGATTTTCTACGAGTAGACAAAACTAAATGTCTACGCAACTGTAGACTGCGATAAAAGTCTACATTATAACCCGACAGGTTAGTTTTGCAATTGACCAACATAAAATAATAGACTTCTTATGCAGTCTACTTTTTTTTTCTAAGTTTTGTAGACTGCATATGAAGTCTACACGTAAAGTAAGTTTTACTCAGCTTCTAAATATTTTAGTCAAATACAAAAAAAAATCTATTCAACGAAGTCAAGGTTTTGGTCAAATGCAAAACTGACCTTCCGTAGACTTACCTAGCAGTCTACAAGTGTAGACCTCCACGAAAGTCTACTATGGTGAGTCAAAATTTTGGTCAAATGCAAATCTAACCTGTTTTATGTAGATTTCTTAGTAAGTCTACCAATTTTTTTTGTTTTTGGTTTCAAAGGTAAAGACGTTGACGTACTTGTAGGTCTACATTACAAAAAAAATTATTTTGGTCAATTGCAAAAGTAACATGTGCGTTGACAAGTAGACTGCATCGTAAGTCTACACGTATGTGTAGACATATAATAGAGTCTACTTTCGCGATACAGATCAGAGATATGACGAAAAACATGTAAATAGTTACCTTGACACCAGTTTAAAGCTTGTTTCCAAGCTTTTCCACCGTCCAGAATCCAAATATGAGCAAAAGAAGCAACCTTTACGATTCATTTGTGGATAAATCAAAACTATGAAGTTTGTGTTTATGAAAATGAGAGTTATGAGGATTGTTTAGATGAAAATAGAGAGGAAATGAGAGGAAATGAAGTATTGTTTGTTTAGAAAGTGAAATAAGTGGTTGAAAATTCATAAACACAAGCTTAAAGAGCTCATCAATGGTGGTTTTTGGTGGTTGCAAATATTGATGACAATGGCATT
>CAKOAT010127599.1:86749-114828 GCA_932364175.1 Eruca vesicaria subsp. sativa | reverse complement strand
GTTCATTGAATATTAACTTTAAAAAAAAAAAAATTATTTTCTAAAAATATATATTATTTTAATCTTAAGAACCCCAATCTCGAGTTCACTGATGGAGGTACACTTTTCACCAAGGTTCAACACTATTCCTGGACCCACCAAAAAAATAATAAAAAATACTTATGAACCCCAAGGGGGGGTTCATTGGTGGACTTGCTCTAATTGTGGGTATCTATGTCAAAGTATCTAAAAAATACATTTATGTGTATGTATATACTATATATGTGTACGTAATTGTGGGATTCTAAACTTTATAGGAAATAACCCAAAATATTTAAAATCAGATATTTTGGGTTACGTTTGTCGTAAAATTTAGAACTCCATAATTACATGCACATATATAATATATACATACACATAAATATACTCTTAGATACTTTGGATGCTTTAACAGCGTAACGCTTTAAAACATGACCGGTAGCATGCGTTTGAACTCCAAAGCATCGAAAACCTCGAGGAAAAGCAGGCCGAATCCACAGGAGAAGATGGAGAAAAAGTCATAATTGTACATGTCTTTGATAATATCTTTCCGGAGATTACCAAAACAAAAACAAAAAAAATATCTTTCCGGATAGTAAATTAATTTAAAATTTTCATTAGAAGAACAAATGCTAAATAAAAAGAAGAATCACTTGTGTTTCAAAAAAAAAGTGTTAAAAAAAAAGAAGAAAAACTTAATAGAATGATGCATACAGATCGATTTATTTTGACAAAACATGTACAGAATTCAATCATACTGACAATAATGATAATCTTTTTATGAAATACATCTGCTGTCATATATTAAATATGTATTGATTTTTATATAATCAAGTACGAAAATATCCTAATTTTTATGATTATTCATAAAAAATGTGATAGTAATAATAAAATGTTATCAAAACAATTAGGATACGATAAATAATATGACAAACAGATTTGATGCTATGTGGTTTATTGGCAATGGATGTATCTGTTTTGGACAGCCATTTTTCTTTCTACATCAATTTTATAAAGTATATACATTTTAGTTTTACAAAACAAAATTCGAAAATTTTAAAAATGTAATATATTAGCTTTCAAAAACAATTTTTCTACCGATTTTATTAAGTGCTTTGAAAATAAATTCACAAAAAATCAAAGCAAAAAAACTCATAGCTTATTTCCTAGGTGATGATTGTTTTAGATTTTGGTTTCTGGTTTTTTGTTTTTTAGGTTTTGGTTTTTAGATTTAGATTTTAATTTTAGTAGTTTTTTTTTTAGTTTGGAGTAGATTTTAGTTTTTTGAAAACATGAAAGATTGTTTAAAATTTTGGTTTTCAATTTTCGGTATTAGAATTTTAAATTAATAAATGAATTTTTTATTAGCATAATTTTTTATCTGATAATATTCAAATCTTATAATAGTTTTACTACAATAAAGCATTGTTATGATTAGCATAGATGTTAATGTCTTAGGATTTTTTTGTTTAGTAGAACAAAAACTAACATAGGATTAATGATTTTTTACATATATTTGAAATAATAAATAAATGTAAAACTATTTTCAAGAACATACTATGCTATTTAAAAAAAAAACAAAAAAGTATTCTAAAACTAGTATAAAGGAATATTATCACTGAAAACAGATAAACTTCTTTTATTAAATTATTTTAAAATAAACATCAATATATACATAATATTTTAATAATAAACTTTACATCATTAAAATTATTTTATTGATAAATTAAAATTTTAATATGAATTATAATTTACTTTTTATATTAAAGCATAATGAATTATGTGAACCCAGATTTTTAGAAATTAGATTATTTTTGTGGATAGACTTCACTAAATAGAAAATCTTTGTGTAATAGGTCGGAACCATATTGTAAAAACTGAAGTTGCAATATGCACATATATAATATACTAATATTGTTATGTGTAATATACGACGTAGTACCCTAATTTGTTGCGTTAAACAACCAAGTAAAATATATAGTAGCCTTGTTATTGATTTTTAAGTATCATTTTCCATTTCCTTATATTAATATTTGTTTAATAACAGGTCTTATAATAAAAGATATCAATACAAAACCATTGCCAATTTGGATTTAGGTTTTGCTTGAAAAATAGATCTTTATTCTAAAAACTAATTTCCCTAAACTTTAAGAAAATCCTTTTTCAAAAAATTTGATTGGAGAAAATGGTTTTAATTAAAAAAAAACTAAAACTAATTGAAAAGCTTTAAACATTCAATCTTTAATATTCTTCTTGGTTGTATTATTGTGTTTAGTATAAGAAAGTTCAATTCTACATAAAGACATATATAAATATCAAGGGTTTAAAAAAGAAAAATTGTAACTACATATGGTGGTCTAATAGTTTTCACTAGATAAGGAATCGTCGTGTTTGACGAACCAATCTTTCTATAATAAAAATATCACCATCATTTGTGAATTTTATTTGTTTGACGAACCAATGTTTCTATATAAAAATAACCAACTCTTAGAATCACATCAACCCTCATTATTTTTTTCCTAAACTTTAAATTCCAACTTTGCTAAATATATTTATTAAAATTTGGAGTGCCAATGAGACTTACATGTGATACCAACGTGACGTCCAATTAACAACATCTACCGTTTTTTTAAAAGATGTACCTACGACAATAGTTGGTTATCTTCGAACGATGTAACTTAAAAATAATCCATTATAGCATCATTAACGCAAATACCCAATTGGGTTTTCAATTTTTTTTTTGCTTTTTGTCTGACTAAAAAAAAGTTAAAATCAATCATTCACATGTCGTCACGTATCAGTGAAACCTGCAAAACAGTACAACACATGTATCTTGTTTTACGACAGAAAAGAACGTGTTTTATTTTTTGGTGGCGCCCACAGTCACGTTTTCTCCTTTAAAAACCCACTAAAAGACGAGCGTTAAAAAATGCTCTTAGTTGGCTATCTTGTAACGTAAAAACAAGTCTATACTATATTCAAAAGATATGATCATTTGGCCATTTCTCCAATATTGTAATAAACTTCTTATTGAAGTTATAAAATGCGCTTGGTAAAAAATAATTATAAATGTGCAATGTGACAAGTCATTTTCCCTATCCTCAAAAGTTCAACAGAAATTGAAAACAGATGGAGAGTAAAACTCAAGAAGAGGCTTCGATCATCAAAGTTTCGCCCCTTCATTGCATAGATCTCGCAAACTCTGATTTTCGCCAATTAGCTGTTTCACTTAAACAGGCATTTCCCATTTGTGTTTTTTTTGGTCTCGATTATGACTACAATGCGATCACTATAACTTCTGACAAAAACATTGATACGTTGTGGTTGATATTTGTTCCAGGCATGTCTAGACTGTGGGTTTTTCTATGTTATAAATCACGGTATAAGCGAGGAGTTGAAGGACGAGGTTTTCAAGCAGAGCAAAAACTTATTTGCTCTTCCTTTAGAGGAGAAAATGAAACTATTAAGAAATGAAAAGTATCGAGGCTATGCACCGCTCCATGATCAACTCTTAGATCCTGACAATCAAGTCCGGGGTTCGTGGTGTAACCAGCTTTCATTGCTCAGTAAAAAAAAATCTTGTTGATGTATCTCATTCTTGTTGTAACATCATGGGTTTTTACCTTTTAGGGGATTACAAAGAGGGCTTTTCCATTGGAGTCTTAGGTCCCAGGGATGATTCTCACGACAACCCGTTCTATAGCCCCAACATTTGGCCTGATCCTGGTTTGTTGAATTTTTCCGTATTAATTATTGCTTCATAAATTTATTGTTGTTTCTTATAACAGATTCTGATGTTTTTGGTAGATGTTTTGCCTGGCTGGCGGGCGACCATGGAGACATTTTACCAAGAAGCATTGTAAGGCTTAAGTTTTTCTTTAGAAGTTTCAATAGGGAAATTAGGTGGAAGAAATTACTTTTCCCAATGATATAAATATATCGGTTATTGTCCAGTGAACGTGACACCTCTCTTTCTCAACCAAAACAAAAATATAACGAAATCTTTTACAGAATTTTATTACTGACAGTTACTATTGGTCAATCAATCTCACAATCAAATCTTACAATTTTATGACTGAGAAAGAGTCACAACAGTTATTTGTGAATCTCAATCAATCTCACTATTCATTCTGTTACAGACTGATGTTTTTTGTTTGTCAAATATATTAAATAATGCATTTATTTTTACTAGTTACTTTTAGAGAAAAAATAATAATTACTCATAGCTCAACCAGAACAATAATTGATTAATATGAAGCTTGAATTTTCAGTTTTCTTAAATCAAATAATCATTTTCTTATAAATAAGAGAAAAAACTGCAAACATTAATTTACTAAGAATAAAGAGAGTATGTGGGAGTTCAATTATTTTATTTAGTAAACATATTTTTTTGTCGACATTTAGTAAACACATTATTTCACCAATTTTCGCTTTATTTTCCTTTGTAAAATATATATAAATACTAGAATTTTTTTAATGAAGTCATTCAATCAAATTTTGACATGTATAATTTTTATACAAATTATATTAAGAAAATCTAAAAATTAATATATAATATTTTGATTAAAAATGAAGGCTTTCATATTAAATAACTGAAAAAAATAAATAAATACTTTACTTCATTCTTCTATTAAATTAACTAAATTATACTATCAACTAGTAATCATAAAAACAAAATTTTATCATTACTCAATGAAAATAATTATAAATCTTTGATATGACTTTTGAGTAGTAGAAAATAAAAAAGAACTGTGTGGTGTATCAAAGCTGGTAGTTAAAATGATAAAAATAAATCAGTTAACCGATGATGGTTTGAAGGGTGTACAAATTTTCATTTAAAAATAAAAAGGAAATAATTTGTTATATATAATTTAAAAATCAAATATATTTAAATAGAATTTATAATAGGAATAAATCTTAATTATTAAAATATAGATCTGAAATCAATTCATCGTCATTTAAAAGAATAGGAAATATTTAAATAGGAATAATAAAAAATAAATATGTAGAAAATTTAGTTGACAATATATAAGATAAAATTAAGAAAATAATTATAATAATTGTTCATCTGCTATTTATTTGTTTTTTATTTCGTAGCAGCGATTCCAATCATAATTTATTTATTTTCAAATTTGATATGCATTTTTTTTTATGTTTAGTTTCTTTTCTCGAGTTGTTAAATATTTTAGTACAAACTTCATAATTTTGTCAGGAGTTAGAATGGTGAACTCTCCTATCATGTTATAAATTTAGATATTCATCATCTTTTTTATTCTCTGTTTCCTGCTATAGAAGGTCTCGTAAATGTTTCTTACTGATAAACAAATTATCCAAACTATATACTTATGATGAGCATTTATGCATGCTTAGGAGAGTTTGTAAGGCTATTGCGAGTATAATGGCATTGGCGCTTGATTTGGATGTGGATTACTTTGATAAACCAAATATTCTTGGAAATCATAATGCAGTAATGCGGTTACTTCATTATGAAGGTGATTTATTTTCTTAATTGCTTAAGCTTTGTATGTCAATGGCGTATATTCACACCCTCCAATTGTCCATTTAGGAAACTCTGATCCCTCGAAAGGAATATATGCATCTGGAGCACATTCTGATTTCGGAATGATGACCCTCTTAGCGACCGACAGTGTAATGGGACTCCAGGTATTGTCTGGGTTTTGGTAGTTGTTATTTTATATAACTTTGTAATGCGATTGTATTAGTTAAGATAACTCACTAATATCTAACTGTAGATATGCAAAGATAAGGATGTGAAGCCTAGGAAGTGGGAATATATACCGTCGATTAAAGGGTATAATGGCTCCTATAATAATTCATATATACATTCATAATGCTATACTGAATCCTTATGGTTGTAGTTATATTGAATAATTGTTTAGTTTTGATACACTTTATTGTTTTATTTTTGTGTATAGTGCCTACATTGTTAATATCGGTGATTTGCTGGAGCGTTGGAGCAACTGCTTATTCAAGTAATTACATTTTGTTTGAGCTTAGTTTTTCTAAGACTTTTTGCACATGTTTCTTTATGCAAGTAGAATTTTTCCTCGTTATATTTTTTTTTTCCTATTGTTTTTATCGTGTAGATCCACATTGCATCGGGTAATTGGGAATGGTCACGAACGATATTCCGTAAGTCTGTTGCAAATCCACATCCACATATATCTTTACAATTGATTTGTGTGACCCACGCGGTTATTGTGGTCTAAGTTTTCGCCATATGCTTGAACGTTGTCACTATTTCCCTACAATAACATATTTAAAAGTTATATTACACCGAAACTGTATATATACCTAAAGTTTTCTTATCGTAGATACCATTTTTCGTGGAACCAAGTCACGAATGTATAGTGGAGTGTCTTCCTACCTGCCAGTCCGAAAACAACCTTCCCAAGTAAGGCGTTAGCATCTTTACCTTTTTACATTAAGACCATCAAACAAATATATTATCTTGAAGATGATTGTGGTTGTGTTTAATGAATAGATATCCGGCGATCAAATGTTCAACGCACCTCACCCAACGTTACAAGGAAGCACATGTGGATTTGAGCATTTACGAAAAGTAGATCCAAGTGATTTAATAGTCCATGACTAATGCTTTAATACATGTATGTTTATTTTTTCTCTTTTTATCACAAAGGAATTGCTCTTTAATTTGTCCTGTTTCCTAATATACACCACCGTGAAAGAAAGGATCCAGAATAAAGCGTACCTATCTATCACTGATTTATATAATAGATTGTGTATCTAATAAGACGTGACGAAATAGTAAGCAGTTGTATGCAATCGTCAAATGAACAAATTAAAGCTGTTATAGAATATAATTCTGTATGACGAAATGATGAGCTAAAGTTGTAGAAAGATTATTATTCGTATTTAGAATAATAGATCCATCTTTTAGAGTAGTATTCATTTTAAATTCATGCATAGGCATAATCAAATATCAGTTTGTGACAGTGATTTATTTTAAGAAAATGATTGTTAGCTACATACACAAAGAATACGCCACCCCATGGCTATATATCTAAACAAAAATGATGTATTAAAAACTGCATTAGCTATATGAATCATATAATAACATCACTGAACTACTATTTTTATGTTGTTAACTTCTTCAACAAAGTATTTATAGCCATAATAGTGTATTGAACTCGTAACCCGGAAATTTTCGATTATGTTTTAGCATATTTTAACATGTTGTAACATTTTTTTGATGTATAACATTGCATTTTAAAGTTTAATCCATATGTGTTCATTGATATCACCATTTTCTTTTTCTCTGAGGAGCTTCCCTTCCGATCTTATGTGGAGGAGTTTGATAATTTCTAAATTTAGTAGTTATAACTAAAATAAATTAAATTTTAGAAAATACGATGTTTATTAAGCTAAAATCAACATTTTATTTAGATAATAATGCTTTGAATAAATCTTTAATTCAAATGGTGTTCAGAAAATCTTTAATTTAAATAATATTATAAATTTATAAAAAGAATACTGAAGTTAAAAAAAATAAGGTAAGTTTTCAAATTTCATAAATAAAAGATATTAATTATAAAATAAAATACAACAAGAATTGTTTTACAGAAAAAATGAAAATACAGTAGAGAAAAACATACATTTATCATTAATTTTTAATTAAGAAATACATTGAAAATGGTTTACTACGAAACCAAAAAAAATAACACTTAATTAGTCTATTTGGTTGCACAGAAAAAAATATTATATAAAACCAACTTTCACTTTCTACGAACGTACATAAATGTATTCCAATAGGTATGCAGGGTCTCCAACACGCATTCTATTGATAAATTTTAAGTTTCTAAGAAAAAAACAAATAACATCTTTAATCATTTAGGAAGCATTATACTTGATAATTCAATTTAACTAACATACATAAATGTTCTAAAACAAGAATCCGAGTGAGTGATTACTATGATCCGGATATATGTTGTTTATGATTAAAAACTAATATGTTTTTTTCCGAAGAACTATAAAAAATCAATCTAAGGATAAATAAATTAAAAGCCAACATCTAAAAATCATTATGTTTCTTTGGAAATACAATTAAAAATAAATCTAAGGATACATAGATTAAAAGCCAACATCTTTCTAATTTACAAGAGAAGAACCATTGCGACTTTGATTTCAGTTTTGATTGCGATTTGAGTTCTCGTTTTGAAGTGATATCTATACAACTTGCAAAGGCGTAAGTAGGAGAACTTGCTTAAGAAGTTCCTACGTGACCGAAGAGTCAATAGGGTCAAAGAGTTAACAGTGTCCTGGTCGTACACGCGAGTAGGGACACTTCTTAGAATCTTCCTTTTGATTTAGTCGTGGCCACGAATCGAGCCATTGATCTTTTCTAAAGCCTACAATAATAAACAATTAATAGATATTGACTCGTTTACTTTTTATGGTCATATGATAATTGGATTCATCGTAAACTCCTACTACCTCCGTTCCATAATATAAGATGTTTTAGAGAAATTTTGATGTTCCAAAATATAGGATGTTTTGATAGTTTTAAGGTACTTTAACTTTATTAAAAATTGATTGACCAATAAGATTTTACTGTATTATTTATGATTGGTTTATCCACCATAAATATCTATTATTATTTGGTAGAAAGTAAGTTTCTTGATTCTTGTGTTTTTGGTAAAACATCCTATATTATAGAACGGAGGTAGTATTAAGTTTCTATATATAGGGAAATCTTAGCAATTGCAATTGTCATCAAGAAGCTTCAACGTCTCAAATCATCTCTCCTCTCTGTCTCTCTTTTTAAAATATATCTAAAAGTTCTGAAGCCCTTAATTTTTCTTGAGCCATGACTGCGCAGGTACATCTTTTCTTTCATATATTATCTCTCAAATAATTAATAATATTTAGTTTAACTGATGGTTGATTAATCACTATATATATAAGCTAATCAATCGATCATACTTAAAATAATATATATATATATATAAATTACAATTAGCCATACTGATCTCCATTTAAAATGGCAGAAATCTGTGTTGCAACTGAGTGTTCACGAGGAGAGGATTAGAAAGAAAGCGTGGAAGACCGTTTCTAAGTTTTCAGGTATCTTCATAATTTCAAATTTACGATAATTATGATGATTATTTTTTATAAAGTTGGGAGAATAAACAATTTTTCATATTTTGTTTCATTTTTAGGTGTTACTTCGATAGCAATGGATAACAACACCGGCAAAATGACGGTGGTGGGAGAAGTTGATGTACCGAAACTTGTAAAGAAGCTAAGGAAGATATGTACGGCAGATATCGTTTCGGTAGAGATTGTTAAACCACCTGAGAAAAAGGAAGAGAAAAAGGAACCGGAGAAACCGAAACAACCCGAGGTTATTGCCCACCCGGTTACCTATTGGACCAACCAATACCAATATCATCCTGCTTCATATGCAAGTGCTTACTATCCACCATGTGAGTATTCTAGAGTTGTGGTGGAAGAACCAAGGCCTTGTGTGATTATGTAATTTTTCCTAGAATTATTTCAGATAATATTAGTTATGTTTGCATTTAATTTTGATGGAAGAGTGTGTTTTTCGGGTAATGTAATCTACATTTCCCGTATGACCTTGTTCGATAAAAACAGTCAACTTATGTATCATGCATGTATGACGAAGTTGATTTTACATACGCTTTATTATTATTTTTTTATATGAAAAAATAAAATCTCTTTTTTTGAAAATCAGTTTGAGAAGTTGCCGCTGGACTGTAAGAATGGATTCTCACTTCGGAGTTAGATTCTGCCATATTTATGATAATATCTATAAAATGATTAAATATTTTGAATTATCAATCTGCAATGTAAATAAAGATGATAAGATATTTTACGTATCATCTTAATACGCCAAAATAAACTTACACGATAAACCAAGAATTAGAAAAGTTAAAATCAAATCAGCGGTCTTCATGCTTTTCCAGGAAGTTCAGTAAAATGTTTTTCAATTATTGAAATTAATTTGCTATTTTGTTGTTATTGTAAAGTTTGTACCGAGGTGTCAAATCTATATACAGTAGTATGTGTTTTAACTTATGTTACAAAAGAGTTTATAACCTACAACGGTCCGTGGGATAAATAAATACTACATGTAAACAAAATTGTGGTCAGTTACGTAACAATGTTTGTTTAAAAATATTTGTTGAAGTGTTACTGTAACAATAAATACTACTCAGGATCCGACTGGTTCAAACGTAGCGGTTGCGGTTATAGGAGTTTGTGGATGCGGATGATTGCGGGTTTAAGCCTTATTAAGCGTCCTGTATAACTGGCGCAATGTTTAGAAATTGTTAGGATTACGCTCGATACAAAGGATGGCTTCAACAGCTTGGTCATCGGCATCAATCATCTCCATGATTGTGTTCAACTCCACATTACTTGTTTCCTGAAACAAATTAAACTTGCCACCTAAGTTTCAATAAATAAATAATTAACCTAGAAGACATGTGACCTGATATACAAAAATATTCTTGTAGTACCATGATATCAATAAATAAATAATTCACTTAAAAGAATCCAATGAAAACTATTCTCAAACAAAAACAAAAGAAGACACTTATTGTCATAACTACAATGTAATTATGAAAACACAATTCCCATGAAAAGAACTACTAAAGCTAATTATCAAAGAAGTCGTTACGAGACTCCTATAATTTGACGTTTCAAAAAAGATAGTTTCTCATCATTAGGAAGAGTCAGAAATAAGCCTCGCACAACATCATTTGTTGCAATAAGGTCAAGTGATGCCCAATATAGCTCTGTCATGGGAATTAGATCAGGTACTTCCCTCACACATTTGACAACAAGAGCCATACGTTCCTCAGTTGAATTTGTTGATTGGGTCTTAGATGTAGATGATGCCATCTGTTCTAGAATACCATTCCGGTCTTCCATGGTTGCAGCAATTCGATCGAGTGTGGAGTCCATTGGATTGCACTTACGCTTTCGACGAGATGTATCTTTCATTTGAGATCTCTCAGTTGCATTTTGTTGTGACATCGTTGCAGGATCTGTCTCGGTCACATTTGGAGTATGGTTCATAGGAGTTTGTAACCAGTCTGGATCTTCTTGTTCCCTTTGATCAAGATCATGGGAATCATTTTCCATCTGAATTTCTCCTTCATCACTTAACTCAATTCTTGGAGTACGATGATGTACACCACGTCTTGGTTGCCATGACTCCTTAACCACGACATTTTCATCTCGAAATACCACGTCAAGAAGCGATATAAAACGCAATGGATGTGAGCGAAGTTTTGAAACTTTGGGGTAAGCCTTAGAAACCAAAAAAAAATAGTCATTAAAAACCAATTTTTAAAAGAGGAATTAACGCAAGATGAAAACATGACTTTTCGTGTACCTTAATTTTGTCTTTCTACCAATGCTCAGGTGCATCGATACTGCATGTTCTACTGTTAAATCCAAGACCAGTGGACCCAAACGTGATTCTACGGTAGATTTCTTACTGCCTTTTCAAAATGTCAAATCTGTTTTTGACTTTGTTCCAAGTGAGAGTAATCAGAAATTGTTTTTTAAATTCTTTGATAACGTTTTGTTTTCCCTACTCACTCAAGCTTTTGCCTTCAGAATCTCCATCTTGTTTTTCCAACGTTATTAGTTCTAGCAAGAAACGAGTAATATCGTCCGACTATTGGATTTTCTATTCAAACATCAGTTGAAACATATATACAATTACAAAAACACACCAATATATAGATATGAATCATGTTCTCACGATTCATAAAATTTGAACAATGAAAACATATCACGAATCATCAAAAAAATAAAGTGATAGTGGAAAAATCATAATTACTTAGTTTGTGTCGTGAGTTTCATCTTGTGTGGATGCCATGATCTCGATGTAGAGAAACTGAGAATTAGGGTTAATGTCGAATGTAAATCGTCAAATAGATATAAGGTTAATTAAAAAAAAAAGAATTAGCTTGCACGTTAGTTTAGGATATAAGTAAATTTTAGGATATATGTAAATTTTATTTAAAGTAAAATATTTTTTATATCCAATCGTAACCGTCCACAATCGTAACCGTCCACAATCGTAAACGCTTGCGGGAAGGAGTTTTTTATTTTGAGCGATACAAAGTGGTTCGATTTTTGTGAATGTTTCGAAACGCTGTCAACCGCTAGCAACCGCAAAAGCTACGTTTATGGGTGGTAGCGGGGAAATCAGTCGGACCTTCAATTAGTCATTTAACATAAACATAATAAATATCCAAAAATCTTTACGCCATGTATGTGTCTCTTCGTCATTATAAATGTAATGCTTTTGTCATATTTCCTAAGATACACCACTGTAAGAAGAAGGATCACCGTGCAGCTGCACCACGAGCTGCAGTCGTGGTCGGTGGTCATCACATGGTTCCAAGCCAAATTAGTGGTTGCTTGGGAGAGAAGAAACGTGGAGAGAGAGTTTATGCACCGATGCATGAGTAAGCTTTGGGGGTTGTGATATCCAGGCCCGGCCCTAAAAATGATTGCTGATTGGTTATCAGATTCATCATCACGATTTCAAAGAAGATGAATGAAAGGATTCGTTGCAATAGAGACATCTCACGCTGATAAAGAGGAAATATCAGCTAATTCTATGTTGATATGTCACTAGTGCTGATTGCTGAAGAAAGACAGAGTCATGGTGAAAATTTTCATTGAATGGAGATGGTTTCAAGAATCTGAATTTATGGAGTAGAAGTTAATCTCTAGTCTATTTATCAAAAAAAAAAAGTTAATCTCTAGTCTTTCTTGGTGATGGAGCGACTATGATTGTTAGGATCAAGAAGGCTTAAAAATGGGTCAAGCACAAAGAAGAAAGACTGCATTTTGTGTTTTTGTTCAAAGCTGTTGTGAAGTGGATGTTCTAACAAGCTAAGAGTTGGTTTCTGAGTGAGAAGACTAAGATCATTCAATACGAGGTTGTGGAATCAGATTCAAACGATCGACCTTAAGACTCATAAACGAATACACATGAAATAAATTATTTAAAACATCATGATCTCATCTTATAATGATTAAAAATCAATTTCAACAAGGCCACATAAAACAAACAAAAATATTTAATCTATATTAGTGACTAAGTCGAAAGCAAAGGTTTCAACACTTAGATAATTAGTATATTAGGTTGCACAAAATAACAAAACAAAACGATAACAGTCTACTCTAACATATTTGTCAAAAAATTAAAACAGTCTAAACAATATATAAAAACCACCTTCGCTATCTATGAACGTACCTAAATGTATTCCGATTTTGGGTATGCTCTCCAGCAAAAAAATTATTATTGGTTATGTACTTATGTTTCTTTAATCTTTTTTTTATCCTTAATCATCTTTATTTAAGCAACACACAGACAACATTCTAAAAAAAAAATCCAAGTGGATGATTGGTTGAGTAGTACCATGGTATGCTCCACATTTATGTTTTCTTATGATTCAAAAAATAAGCAATCTAAGGACATAAAGAATAAAAGCCAACATCAGTAAATTTATAAGAGAGAACCATTGTGACTTCAATTTCAGTTTTGATTGCGATTTGAGTTATCGTTTTGAAGTGATATCTATACAACTTTCAAAGGCGTTTAGAGAACTTGCTTAAGAAGTTCTAACGTGACCGATGAGTCAATAGAGTCGAAAAATTAATAGTGTCCTGGTCGTACACGCGGCCTTATGAGTAGTGACACTTCTTTGAATCTTCCTTTTGATTTAGTCGTGGCCACGAATGGAGCCATTGATCTTTTTTTAATGCCTACAACAATAAATAATTAATAGATATTGACTCGTTTACTTCTTATGGTCATATAATAATTGGATTCATCGTAAACTCCTATTAAATTTCTATATATAGGGAAATCTTAGCAATTGCAATTGTCATCAAGAAGCTTCAACGTCTCAACTCATCTCCTCTCTGTCTCTCTTTTTAAAATATATCTGAAATTTCTGAAGCCCTTCTACAGTTTTTCTCGAACCATGACTGCGCAGGTACATCCTTTCTCTCATATACTCTATCTCTCGAAATAATTAATTATATTTAGTTTAACTGAAAGTTAATTAATCATTATATGTAGAAACTAATCAATCATACTTAAAAAAAAAGATATATAAAATACAATTAGCCATACTGATCTCGGATTTAAAATGACAGAAATCTGTGTTGCAACTGAGTGTTCACGAGGAAAGGATCAGAAGAAAAGCGTGGGAGACCGTTTCTAAGTTTTCAGGTATCTTTATAAATTTCAAATTTACGATAATATGATTATTATTTTTATAAAGTTGGGAGAATAAACATTTTTCGTTTCATTTTTAGGTGTTACTTCGATAGCAATGGATGATAAAACCGGGAAAATGACGGTGGTGGGAGAAGTTGATGTACCGAAACTTGTAAAGAAGCTAAGGAAGATATGTACGGCAGATATCGTTTCGGTAGAAATTGTTAAACCACCTGAGAAGAAGGAAGAGAAAAAGGAACCGGAGAAACCGAAACAACCCGAGGTTATTGCTCACCCGGTTACCTATTGGACCAACCAGTACCAATACCATCCTGCTTCATATGCAAGTGCTTACTATCCACCATGTGAGTATTCTAGAGTTGTGGTGGAAGAACCAAGGCCTTGTGTGATTATGTAATTTTTCCTAGAATTATTTCATATAATATTAGTTATGTTTGCACTTAATTTTAATGGAAGAGTGTATTTTTGGGTATTGTAATCTACATTTCCCGTATAATCTTATTCGATAAAAACAGTCAACTTGTGTATCATGTATGATGAAATTGATTTTTGGATGCTTTATTATTACTTTTATTTCGGGTCATGCAGTAATCATTAATCTTTTTTTCTCGCGGCTTCATTCAAGTAGACTTTTCTTTCTTATGTTAAACATGTACTTTTAGCTAATACTAATTCAAATATGTTGGGAGGGATTAGTTGAATCGGTTCATAACTGAATAAAAATGCAAATACATATATTTATACACAGTTTTTTTTTATTATTAATCTAGCATACCCTGAATCTATAAAAAACTCAAACTAATTCATAATAGAAAGTGTACTCCAAGTATATTTACATATAGCTATGTAGTTATGTCGCTTTTCAAATGATTTGTTTGCATCTAGATTTCTACATAATATGTAGTTAGTTTATATATTCGACTGTACAAAAATAGAAAAATGAAAAAAAAGAGTCAATATCAAAAGTCTTCTTTAATAAAAAAAGCAAATTAAGGTAAAATACAAAAGTCTACATTGACTTGAGGGTTCCACATGTCGAATGAGGCTTACGAGGACATTTCGTTTCTTGACCCAGTGATGGCAGAAAATCCAAGTCTTCTTTGAATTTTTCTTGCAAAACTAATCTAAATTATTGTATATAATACACAATTAAAAAGAAAATGTTGAAAGCCAATCTATTAAAAAATAGGTTACCGAAGCTTGATAATAACTTTTAAGCTAAACCTAAAAAAAAAGTTTAATACAGACTAGGTTTTCAGCATATAAAACTATTTGAAAATTAACAATTCCTTTCATAAATTATTAGTAGAATATCCCATTGATATATGTATATATATATATATATATATATGAATGAAATATTTGATGTCAGCGTACTGGTTATTCTACATGGGATATTCACCATTTTCATTAATTATGTTTTCTCTATAAATGTCAAAATAGTCACAACTATGCAATAAGGCAATAAATCTAAACGTGAAACCTGGGACACGCTGAAACTTTAGCTCGGGTGTACTCCCATTTTGGAACGAAAGATTTTTTTTTTTTGGAACACTAGGACGAAAGATTGTTTTAAACTCAAAATATGTAATGGTTGATTCTGCGTATAGAAGAAGAAGGGTCCAAGATCTAGAAATCCCACAAAATAAAAAACTATATGTATTTTGTCATCAAAATTATAGAATAGCATGTTAGTAACATGATGTTACCATCGCATGATCTCGATCGGTGTCACTTTCATTATTAACAACGATTACTAAAACTCCTCAACTTGTATTAGTTATGTTTCGCCTTGCCTTGCCAGCATTTGGATAGTGAATGTTTTGTCTCGTTCTCATAGAAATCATACTTTTATCTGAAACTGAGATTAAGCAAATCAGCACATACATTGAGTTGGCCACATGATATGGTCCCGACTCATGATTCACGAATAGAAAACAAATGCTCATACATCTAATCTATTAATTTAGGGATTGATTTTTATCTACTACTTAAAATTGTCATTTAAATTTGGATTTTTTCATAGTTGTTACTAGAATATATCATGTCTCCTATAAAATACAATCTACCAACTTAAATTAAACCAAATCTTAACCGATGTATATCAATTGAATTTAACTAATTACATCTTTAAAGTATTTTTAGTTATCTCTTAATCTATACTATTATTTGCGAAGTGATTTTTCGCAACGGATCTCTCACGTTAAAAGTTGGAGTTGTTAATATCGATTATACCCTTAATGAAACTTTTATATATAACTAATTTTATAATTAAAAACGAAATTTAAAAAATTAGATTAGTATGTTATTATCTTAGATAACTTAGAATAATTAATATAATAAGTTTATAAAAAAATCAAAAATAAGATAATTCTTATATATGTTATTATCATCTAAATATAAATACTATTATTTGCGAAGTGATTTTTCGCAACGGAGCTCTCACGTTAAAAGTTGGAGTGGTTAATATCGATTATACCCTTAATGAAACTTTTATATATAACTAATTTTATAATTAAAAACGAAATTTAAAAAATTAGATTAGTATATTATTATCTTAGATAACTTAGAATAATTAATATAATAAGTTTATAAAAAAATCAAAAATAAGATAATTCTTATATATGTTATTATCATCTAAATATAATATTGTAACAACATGATAATGCTTATATATCTTACCTTTAATGAAATTTATATATTTATATATAAACTAGTTAAAAGTGAATTTTATGTTAGTGATAGAAATTTATATGTTATTATATTAGTTAATTTATTATAAATTAATAGGATAATTATCTACATTCATGCATATTTAAAACATAAGATATCTTAGAGAATATTATACAATTATCTGGAAAATATTTTTTATTATGAAAAATAAAAATTTAGTTATAAAAAAATTTAAAATTAAATATTAAGAAAAAATATAAATATATTTTCAAAATATTTTATTATGTGGATGTTTTTCAACACTATAATAAGCATATGGATTTTGATGAAAATTCATATAAAAATTATTTTAATGATTCATTTAGGTTTTTTAAAACTATAAAAATAACTTATAATATTATTTTAAAATTAATAAAATAATAAATAATAAATATTCGTAAGAAAATTATGCCCGCATATGCGGGCACAACACCTAGTATAAATAAATTGTACAAAACTGAATCATAGGAGAAAAATATCCAACTGTTTTTCAACAAAGATTAATAAGAGGTTCAACATATTATATATATGTCAAATATATATATTACAGAAACATATATATAATACTATATACACATATTATATATAACATATATTAAAAATAAAATTTGACAAAATAATTTTCGCCCTTTAGGACGGGTTAGAATCTAGTTAATACATATTTAAAACATTCTATTTTTTTTTGGTCAATCTAAAACATACTAATTAATTGTTTGAATTTAAGCATTTAATAAAATGCTTAAAAACAAGGCCCATACAAAGAAAACCCAAAATATTCAATAAAGGCCCATACTTAAGCCCATTTAAAAAATCTCGCTTTCGTAAAAGTATGAGTTTGACACTGTAAACACAACAAACAAACCTTCTGAGATTTCGCCGGCGAGAGAAGAGAGAGAGATCCATCGATCCAACGGTTAAGATGTTCCTTCGATCAATCGGACGGCCACTACTGGCCAAAGTGAAGCAGACGACGGGGATCGTGGGTCTCGACGTCGTACCGAACGCAAGAGCGGTGCTGATCGATCTGTACAGCAAAACCCTAAAGGAGATCCAAGCGGTGCCTGAGGACGAAGGATACCGTAAAGCGGTGGAGTCGTTCACGCGCCACAGGCTCAATGTGTGCAAGGAGGAAGAGGATTGGGAGGCGATTGAGAAGCGGCTTGGGTGTGGTCAAGTGGAGGAGCTGATTGAAGAGGCGCAAGATGAGCTCACACTTATTGGGAAGATGATCGGTGCGTAAGATCTTTCTCTTTTCTATTATCATTTCGATTCATTTGGTGTTGGAATCTGATTTTGTGGATGAGATTTTGAGATTAGAATTGCAAAGTGTGAAACTTTGAGGTGTAGATTTGGGCTTTGTGTTGGTTTAGGGTTCTTTGTTAGGGAATAAAGTGTGTAACTTTGAGGTGTAGAGTGATTTGTTTTAAACAGAGCATTGCAAAGGTGTCCTCTTTAACGGATATCAAGCTAAGTGAAAGTAAGTATTTGTGAAAAAATGTAAGTAAAGGAATGTGAAAATTCAAGGTTTTTGTATTGTTTGATAACTTAGGGGTGTGGGTGAATGTTTGTGTAGTTTGCTTAATTTTGGAACGGTTTTTGCTTCAGTGTCACATAGGTTTGGTCATGTTCTAAACCTGTATATGCTTGTTGAAGCTCTTTTTTTACTTTTATGATCCGTAGTGAGGTTTCAGGCATCTTATCCTCTTTTTATCTAATGTAACCGTCTTTTTGTAGAAGTAGATGTTGTTTGAGCTCCTATCACATTCTTGTGTTGATTTTTTTTTATTTTTTCATCTTTATCGGCTATATCAAGCTAGTGGAAAGAAAGTATGAGTTGAAATTAATGATCATTGAGATTTCAAGTTGAAACTGAAATGCAAGTAAGAGAATGCAAAAGTCAAGATTTGCTAACTTAGGTGTGCGTATGGGTGAAAGTTTGCGTAGTTTACTTACGCTTGAAAAGGTTTTTGCTTCAGTGTCATATTGGTATGGTCATGTTCTAAACCTGTATATGCTTGTGAATGTGTCTCTCCTTTGACCTTCATGATCCTTTAAGTAACGAGGTTTCAGGCATCTTATCTTCTTCTTATCTAGTGTAACCGTCTTTTTTCTAGAAGTAGCTATTGTTTGAGCCTTTTTATATACTAGTGTTGACTCTTTATGGTATTTTTGTCCTGATATTTCCCTTTTTACAGATACTTTCTTGATGGAAAGAAAGTATTGAGTTTATTCTTGGTCATTTCAATTTCATGATGAAATTGAATTGCAAGTAAGGTAACGCAAAAGTCAAGCTTTTGTAAAGTTTGCAAACTTAGGCGTATGGGTGAAAGTGTCAAATAGGATTGGTCATGTTCTAAATCTGTATATGCTTGTGAAATCCATCTTTTATCCTTTAAGTGAGGTTTCACAGGCATCTTATCTCTACTTATTGAGAAGTGTAGCCGTCTTTTGTAGAAGTAGTTTTTGTTTTAGCTATGTCACATACTTCATACTTGTGTTGACTAGAATTTATGGACCCTTTTGTTCTGAGTTTGCCCATTTTACAAATACGTTCTTCACCATGGGGTCTTAATTCGTTTGATGTGCATTTGCAGAATGGGACCCTTGGGGTGTTCCAGATGACTACGAGTGTGAAGTAATTGAGAACGATGCACCAATTCCAAAGCACGTTCCACAGCACCGACCTGGTCCTCTCCCTGAGGATTTCTACAGAACCCTTGAAGGTCTAATTTCAGATTCCAAAACAAAAATCCCAGCTGCTGCTACCTCCACTGATCCTCAGTTGAAGGAGTAACTTCCATTTTTCACATTGTTTGTTTGTGTACTTTGTTTGGCTACTGTTCAGAGACAGCGAGCCTCTGAATAAACTGCTTAATAATCTTGAAAACTAGCACAATGTTTACTCTTTTCATAAATGTTTTATCTTTCTTCTCAAAGACAAGCCTATGATAATACAAATGATGTTTCATCCCCTTTGCAAGAGTATTTACCTTTCTTAAGAACATGTATTACAGTTGTATTCTTGAGTCACGAGGGACACGGAATCATTGCAATAAACGTTTCCTTGAACCTCTATGGTATTGCTTAGTTTTGGGCTAACTCCACTTTTTCAGATTCTTCTTGTAAGTATGCCAAAAGAATGTAGAAGCCTTGTGAAAATGGTGCAAGTCTTAAGCATTGTGAGCCATATCTTCATCCTAAGATAGATTCCCATGGTGGCTACAAGCTCTTAACAATTTTTTGAAGATAAGAGCATTTGGTCTCGACGGAATTGTTCTACCTGTGGCTTTATATTTTGAAATTTCTATTACCCATCTCTCTCAATCTTACGTTACTACAAGCAGAAAGCAAATATGTGAAACTTTACTGAGGCAGAAAGCATTTAGTGTCATTTCGTGCTTAACCAGCTCGTTAAACCTCGGAACAAAGCTTGTGCATTTGATATTATCTGTCTTGTCCTGACCTTGCCACGTTCCAAGCGTAAGCCATCTCATCCATGAATCTCGTATACCTGCCTGATAGATTTCAGTATGCTTCAGGTTCAGAGAACACCCGGTAGAGTAACAACATTTGGTTCTACTCCTAGTCTTAGCATCTATATCAACACTTCAAAACAATTGTGTTCAAACTCGTAATGAGCTACACCTAAGATTGACGTTGTCCAAGAGACAGACGTTGTATGATGTCTAGCACTTCATATACATTATCTACAAGTGCATTTTTGACATCAGTGATGTCCTCCGAGCTGACCTTAATTGCATGTTAAAGAGTCTTCTTCCCCTATCCACCGACTGGGGGAACACAAGATCAAGATGACAAAGTGTGTATATTTACTTAGTTTAGAATCTCATGAAATGTCGCAACCTTGGTTCTCAAGTTTCATACAAACCCTAATACCACAGACGTCCAAAGAAACACTTCCTGTTCTTCCATTTGACAGAACGATTATGTTGATATGAATCATTTTACAAATTCCAAACCGAGAAATGAATAATTTTCTCAAGCTATATGATACACGTGCAATAATTAAAACAAAATTATAATCTATAATAAATATAACTAATCTACAAAATCTAACATAGTGTTTTATGATTAGTATTCAGCATCAATTTGTTTATTTTATTAACATGTTTAGCTTATGATTAGAAATAATAAGATATTATCAAAACGTCAGTCACATGCAATGCATTCAAAGTCCCATGATATGCATAGAGACCTCGAGTAATGTAAAAGTACCTCAACTCAAAATTGCCATCTTCGTTAATAAAATATAAATATCAATCAGATATATGTCTAAATACAGATCATTTGTATTTCAGTATGTGATGATCAGCTCATTGTGCATATACATAAACAGACAGTTTGAAATTTTCGCGGGACAAACAGACTTAAGAACGACATTAAGCTAAGTTGGTCGGAGACATGTGCTCTACATTAGCATCTAATGAAAATCTCAAAAGGGGACAATCAAATCTCTTCTTCCTCTTTTTGTTTTAAGTCTAGGAAACTAAACTAAAAGAGACTGAAAGAAGTTCGTTTTGTTCTGTGTAGTATAAAACGGAGAGTGTCGCTTCTATGGTGCAACGTATTCTTCCTCTTCTGGGGCGCTTTAACATTGCACGTGTGTGGTTCTCCGGCTTCGATTGCTCCTTGCTTCCTTGTGACGTGAAATGTTCTCGACATGATATTGATTGTGTTCATTATTTATTGTGTATTAAGTGACATGATTGTGATGATTATTGTTTAGACGAAGAAAAAAAACAAAAGAGAAATGGAAGTGTTGATTATTTGTTTTTTGAGTTTCGAGCGAATCTTGTATTGTGATTCTTGTACATATAATGTTATGAAGGTAACTAATCCATTGATTCTCTGAATCATGGAATAAATAATTACATCAACCTTTGTTTTTCTTTGCGTGGTTACTATGACCGTCTTAATTCTTTATGCTTCGTCGAAGCCAAGTTCGATAGTATTATTGTGTGATACTGAAACTTTGTAGTTGTTAATATGTTTACTAAATTTATTCCATTTCCTGACGAATAATCGCTTTATTATTCATTCTCTATGTTTTAGTCTCTGTTTTGTGCCACTTATTCTCGTGACCTAGATCAAATGAACTATGCAAGGTTTGGTTACAATTTTTTTTTAAATGATGGATATTCAAAAAAATATATTACAGTAATTTTTTCTCTTGAATCGGATCAGGCCAATATTTGACTCATCCAATTATACACACCTCAAATTACACATTCTAACAAAATGCACCGGAACTATATGTGCTATGTCAATTGGATTGTTTTGAGGGAGAAAAAGAATGAGAAAAGGAACTTTAATAAACTAATGACAAACTTGGTTGATTGAAATACTTATAGTAACTAAATCAATTGATATTTATGGCCGGTCCTCCACTATGTTCTTTTTGGTACCTTTTCCAAATATGAGGATTGGGGATGAATTTAAAGAAACTGAAAAAGTTACAAAGAGAGAAGTAGGTCAAATATTCATTCGAGTAGTTATCATCTCTGCCTAGACTTTTAGGCCCAGCACATTTGAGTCTCTCTACCTACAACAATTTCACACCATCGATCTCTCACTATCTCTCTTTTATTCCGAAAAAAATAAGACATACCATATTTAACATACGTTAAAGAAAAAAGATGACCATATACTTTTTAATGTCATAAACAGATCACTTTTGAATATGTATTGACATTAACGTAAGAATTATTGACATGTTTCTCAAGTTAATATGGTTCATACACGGTGGCAGTTTCCTTGTAACTTGAAGGATTGGTAAACTAAAATATAAAATCCCGAAAAGTGAAAGTAAGTAACGAGGCGGAAAATAAAATACTAATATAAGCATGAGTGGATATGGAGGAGGACACGATGGCCAGAGCTTGAAACGAACGCCAAACTGAAGTGGAGAAGTTGCAGAAATTTATGAAACGCGTAAAGATGTTTGTATAATGATGTGTTTCTCTTTCAACACAAGCATGTATCTCTCTCACACAGCCCCATATACATGAATGTCATCACTCTTGTTGAAAGTTCATATTCACATTTATTATCCACCTAACTGGTACTCAATGAGTCCAAACATTATATTTCTACTATCACCAAAAGTTACCCAACAACAACCCATCTCAGTAATTTAGCTTTGACTGGTTCCATTGTTTAATGGCTCCCCTGGTGGCTCTACGTACCCATCTATATGCGAGCCTTCTCACGCTTTCTTTTTAGCGTGCTTCGAAGACCACGTGGTCTTTGTTAAAAGATCATTCTTTCTTATTTTGTTACTTTTGTTCTGTAATATTAATAGGAAGGAAGGCTAGAATATGATTTGAGTTGAGCGTGTTTTACGAAATGAACATATTTACTATTTTTGTGAAATGAATATTTTTATGCCAATACTCAAGAAAAGTAAAACCCTAACAGCAACCTAAAATCCACTGAATTTGTTGAAATGGCTTGTTTAATGTATCTTAGTTTAGTAATAAACATGTTTCTTGAGCAATAAAGGAGTTAATAACATATTTCAACTAGACACATGGTCAAACCTAGTCAATTCTTGTCGTCTCATGTTTTCTGGTTCTACACCCATTAATTGAGTTGTCATTGGCTAATAGCAGAATAAAATGGTCGGGAAAATGAAGTGGAAAAGAGAGGAAATATTTTTTAAAAGTTAAAAGAGTAAAATTTTCCACTTGTTTAATGTGAAGGAATTATTTACTCTAGTTATCTTCATTTTTAGAGTAAACTGGATGGAGAGTTATTTCATTTGTTTGGCAGAAAAAAAGAGAGTAAAAACTGAAATGAGAGTAATTATTTACTCTAATAGGTATATACAAACACACCTATTATTCTCTTGGACTTTAAAAGTTTGTGTTCGAACTTTGTTAGGTAGCTCTGGTCGGTTGTTGTGGTGAGATCTGAAACTCTAACTTGCATGATTCTGCTAATATCCTCAACCAATACTAAGTTAAGGATATATATATATATATGTGTCACTCGTTTTGGTCGTTTGTTAAATCAAGAGGTGGAGTATATCCCAAATTTACTACTTTTACCATTTCATAGAAAAAGATATTTAATCTAACATAGAAAGTTATGAACTTATTTTTAAATGCTATTATCAATAATATATATCTAAGATGAATTAACCAATTATAAAATATCATAGTAAAATATCCGTAAAACATTATTGGTCAACTAATTTTCAATAAAGTTGAAATTATTTTAAAAGTAGTAAATCATATATTTTGTAATATTGAAAATTTTAGGGAAAATTCCTTAAAAATAGACCAACTCAGTTTCTTTTGCTAAAAAAACACACTAACTTTTAGACTTCCCAAAAAATACACAGAGTAATTTTGGTTGTCCACAAAATACATGAACTTTTAAAATTTGAAGGTTTCACACCTCGATTTTAACGGCGTTAACTCCGATTAACAGAACATTTAGACGTCGTTAGACGACGTTAACTCTGATTCAAAAGTTTATGTATTTTGTGGACAACCAAAATTAGTCTGTGTATTTCCCGGGAAACCAACAAAGTTCGTGTATTTTTTCAGCAAAGAAAATTTAGTATGTGTATTTTTAAGGAATTTTCAAAAATATATTAAGGTGGCAAAGACATTGTTTTTTTTGTTTGACCGAAAAATGTAATTCTTTTTAATATATTTTGTTCATATTGAGGTCGGTTTTTCTAGGGTCAGTTCGGATCTATAACTAAAATACGTGTAAAATACCGATAATTTCGGATATGTATCATGTAATAGAGAATGTGTTTTTGTTTGGGTCTTTGGGTCGGGTTTGGGCCGGTTCTTTTCGGATCTAAGATATCCGGATTTAAGAACCGACCCAAACCCGACTGAAAGACCTGAACAAAAACACATTCTCTTCCACATGATACATATCCAAAAATTACCGATATTTTCTACGTATTTAATTATAGATCCGAACTGATCCTAAAAAAACCGGTCTCAATATGAACAAAATGAACAAAATATAAAGAAGCCAAAAAAACACATTGTTCATATTAATACACACATTGTTCAAAATATATTAAAATACCTGAGTATTAATATGAACAAAATATATTCAAAAAGAATTACATTTTTCAGTCAAAAAGAGTTACCTTAATATATTTTTGAAAATTCCTTAAAAATACATATACTAAATTTTCTTTGCTGAAAAAATACACGAACATTTTTGGTTTCCCGGAAAATACACAGAGTAATTTTGGTTGTCCACAAAATACATGAACTTTTGAATCAGAGTTAAGGTCGTCTAACGGCGTCTAAATGTTCTGTTAATCGGAATTAACGCCATTAAAAACAAGGTGTGAAACCTTCAAAATTCAAAAGTTCATGTATTTTGTGGACAACCAAAATTACTCTGTGTATATTTTGGGAAGTCTAAAAAGTTGGTGTATTTTTTAAGCAAAAAAACTCATTTGGTGTATTTTTAAGAAATTTTCCCCATAAACATATCTTGCATTATGAAATAAAAGGAAAATTATTACTATAAGGATGTAGGTAAAAAATAAATCCGAACATCGATTTATAGATTAATGGATTTTGAATGATGAGAGATTGAAGAGAGCAAAATTATACTGCTCCATATTGAGGTCAAGATGATGAATATTAGCAGTGCCGTCAGATTTCATATAGATTTTCTTGGAAAGTGGGCAAGTGTCTGTCAAGTCACTTCCAAAAGCACAAGTGAGGATATTTTCCATTAATATAAATATTTCTTTCTAACTTTTAGAAATTTTAATAAAATTTTGCTAAACTGAAAAAACTGTTTTGCAGTTTAAAAGGAATATAACCAGGAACATGCAAATTCAGTATTATTCTGAATTTATATCAATGTGATAGTTATGTCAAAATGCATAATCATATGCATCAAGAACGTTCAGTTTTCAATATTGAACCTTTGTACTCTATTACTCCCTCTCATAATAATATGGTAATCAAAATCTCAAAGCAACAGTTCTCTACTTAAGTAAAAAAATATTTCTAGCTCATTTCTGTGAAAATTAACCATGGTAAGATTGTGAGATGTGTGACAGACGAGGACGACAGAGATATGTAATAAACATTAGTATTACTATTTTTCATTTCTCTAGGTGTGTCAGGAATCACATAATGATCCATCACTGTACAAAGGCTAAAACGAGACCCTTCACTAATCTGAAACACTACTGAATCCTGCAACAAAATTTCCCTGTTTTGCCATGATCATCGTCATTTAAACTTTTTAAAACTATTTTTAAAAAGAAACTAAAATTCTTGTCTTCTAAATTCTTATTACAAAAAAAAAAAACTAATCGCTAATCTTCTCCATTTGTTCCTTGATTGAAGTCAGGTTATCGAACGATTTCTCCGAAGACATTGATTCGCTTGATAATCTTGAAAACAAATACGAATCTACAAAAATAAACACAATAAGAATTTTAATTAGCATTTTCGGATATTTCATATTTATCCTTAACTAAATAAAATAATTAAAATACATAATTTACCTTCAGACGACGAAGTACTGAGTTTCTCTAGTGAAGAAGATTCACTGCTAGATCGCGGTAACAAATAAGATTCTGACCCGTGAAAAGATTTCTTGCAATGAAGAATCGCACTTTGAATCCCATCTTGTTGCATCTGTAAAGACTCGTCAACCCTCTTCGCCGGAGACATCACTCCGACTGTCGCAGACGCCGACCGGCTCTTCCAAAGCCCTGACGGTTTATTATTCCTCTGTTTCTCCCTCGCCGTCGTCGGTGAAGACGCCGGAGATGTCGTTACACTATTGACACTCTGTTTCTTGGTTGTTTTGTATAAAGGCTTTATGAGATCAAAGAATCTCTTTGAGGAAGAAACAGAGGAAACAGGGGAAACAGAGTCGTCTAAGAACATCGTGTCGGTTTTGAGCAGTGATTTCGAAATGGGGGTCGTTTTTCTGAAGCTTGTAGCTGCTGTTTCTTGCTTCTTGAAGGAGAAAGCACGAAACTTTCGACCGGAGTTTAGTGGAGTGGTCGGAGATTGAGGTTTTGAAGTGGTTTCGACGAAAGGGATGACTTTGCTTTTAGAGACAGAGAAAGTTGTCTGTTTTTCGTCGTGGGTTTTGTTTTTCTTTAAGGAGAAGTCGGAGAGAGAGATCTCGAGCTCGAAGAAGGAATCATCTCCGTCGCAGAGTTCAAATTCGGAATCTTCTAATGCTGGTGAGGATCCGACGGCGGATTCTGAGATTCTGGTTTCACGGCGGGGTTTATTGTTCGTTAGCCAGAATTTCATAAAGGTGAGAGCTTCCATTTAGAAAGAGAGAGGGAGGGAGAGAGAAGTACAGAGAGATTAGAGATGAAAGAGTAAATAGCTGCTTGCCTTTGTCAACGGGAATGGGCATGATGTAAGGTTTTAAAGGAAGAAGAGAAGGTGGGCTTTTCGAAATAAATCTTTTTATTAATTTTTTTAGTAAAGAGAGAAAAAAGTTAAATGAAAATGGCATTAAATTGTTTTTTTTTCAATTAGTGATTTTCTTTACTATTTATTTTCGTTCCTTTCTTTGGTTCTTTTTTCTCTTTTATTTTTCTTTTTTTACTTTTGCTTTATTATTTTTATCTTTACATGCACATGCTAAAACATTTGTTCCATCTATTGTCTTCATTTGTTTATCATTAGAACCACAACATATATGGTAGTAGCTTTTGTAAGCTTAAAGTGCTTTATTTTGTTGTTTTTTTGCTGTCAAATAAAAATATTTACATTTCAAACAATGAATTATATTTACAAAGAAGAGCAAACTAACCAAATAAGAAGAACTTTAAATATTGGAAAAACTTGGTTAATCACAATAATATTGATAAAAGTACATTAGCCAAAAAAACATAACTAAAATATAGTAGTGATCATTAAGGATGGCTTATTGGATTGATGATTTAGAGAATTTCAGTTTTTATCTAAATCTCTCCCTTTTTGTGCACAAAACGATTGCACTAATAGTTAAAGATGGCTACATTAAAAAAAAAAAAAAAAAAAAAAAAAAAAAAAAAAAAAAAAAAAAAAAA
>CAKOAT010127599.1:36842-86396 GCA_932364175.1 Eruca vesicaria subsp. sativa | reverse complement strand
AACAATTCTATTCATATTATTACTTATATAAATGTATTACATAAAAAAAGAAAAACAATTATGACAATTATATTTTTTGTTCTTAACTTTTGTGTTATTATAATTGCAACTTAAACTTCAAAAATTACAAAATGTGTAAATTCACTAGTTCTTTTAATTTTTATTTTATATATCACGCAAAAAAAATATTTTTGCAAAGTAAATTTATATCAAAATTTTAAGATTAGTTGTATTAATCAATATGGATTAGATATCCGTAAATATTCGCAAATATCCGCAAATATTTACTTATTTTCCGGATATCCGTTTTTTCGGATATCCGTATTTTTCCGAAGCAAAGCAAATACCAAAATTAGATATCTGTAACATTCGAAGCAAATCACAAATACCTTGAAAAATCCGGATATCCGATCCGCGCCCACCCCTACGTATATGTGAGCTCGATCCTTTTTTTTTAATTTTACATGCATGATATATATTATCCACAAGCTATACATATTCGAGAAAGCAAATTTCTTAATAACTCTATTCTGACATGATATACGATAACACCAAATATCATGTCAGAATTGTCAATAGTTTGATAAAATTTTGGATTAATGTAAAAACCTTGAAACATAGTTAACTATAACTATAATAAGGAAAACATAATAACATGTTCTGACTTTAATACAGTTTGAGAGTATATAGAACCCCCACGATCTCACATCCTAGTAGCAAAAAGAAGAAAAACGGAGAACATGGTTATATCGAAGTTAATTAATAAGAATGACAGAGACATATTTACTCAGAAAATGAAGAAGAGTTCGGCTCTCTGAAGTGCCTTACTTTTGTTAAAAGATAAGTTCGTGTTCTTTCCATGACAAAAAGTATAATTGGCCCATTACATAGTTCAATTTTCCTTTTGTCTTTACTTGAAAGAATACGTTGTTTATTGTGTATGTGTTTATATTATGTATACCAAAGGTTTTAACCTCAAAAGCTTTGACTTCAAAAGCTGTTTCTATTGTGAATTTCAAAAATTTCTACCTTCTTTCACTTTAAAGTCTAAAGAACGGTTTTGCTTTTTGTAACTTTTTTTTGTCTAGAACATTTTCTTTGAACTTTAATACAAATGAGAATCAAAATATTATTTTTAACAAGTTATTGACTAGCCTAACAATGTTTTATACCTTTTTCAGCGTTTTTTTAATGTTTTTTCAATTCAATTTAAATTTCTATTCTTGTTCTTATTTTTTTTGGTCAAAATTTATATTCTTGTTCAAACATTTTTGTTTTCACTGCAGCAAACGTATGAACTGAGAAAGCTAAATAGTTCAGTTTAGTGAAGTTGCTCGTAGCTTACTGGTAATGGGTACCTCCCAACTTCTTTTACAAAAAAAATAATAATAATAATTCAGTTATGTTCGTTCCATACTTAACTAGCTAGTTCCATTAGATTCATAGCTGTGCTTGACCACAAGCTAGTCAAGCATGTGAGGTGTCTCAAAAAAAAAGGTCAAGCATGTGCTTGGGGTCAATCTAGTTATATACAGTTTAGGGGTTAAAATGATAAGAAATATTGTTTGTTCAATGGTTTAGATTGAAGATTCTTTGGCCAATGTCATGTTTTTGAACAAGCATAATATCATTTTGGGGCTAAATTTTTTTCATTGCTCTAGTCTTTAGAAAGTCAGGCACGGCCCTGATCAAATTGCCTTTTTGTTTATAATTAAACGCAATTGTCTTGGTTTATATTTGGCTCTACTTAACTCTGAAACTATAAGTGACAAAGTGCAATAAGGATTCTAAGGAAAGCGTTGAGCAATGCCGAGTAAAGTGCGTATAGAAATGCCTACACGTGAATAACTAAATTCACGCAATTGTTATGGAATGTGTGTATGCAACATGCATCATTACATCTATCTTTATTAGGTATTGAATGAATTGGGCTATAAAAAGGTGATAATGAAAATAAATTAACAACATAAAGAAAGTTGAAGATTTAATATAGTATTAGCTTTTTTTTTCTTTTTTTTTTTCAAGTAATATAGTATTAGCTCTAACCTTAAAAAACTACTGTGCTTCGCAAACTTGAAACACAATAATAATGGTTTCCACGGCTAACTATCATTAGGTTGTTTATAATATGTACATAATGAACAATGCGTAGACTTGCATTTATTTACCTATTTTGCTTAGTCAAGTTCCTCATTATCTGTCGCCTACGGGCTACAGCTTCTCTCTTTCATCAATAGGGTTCAACTTTGGCATGCTAGTGATATTCCACTGGATCAATCAACAACAAAGTGTTCAGGAAATTTCTGTTCTAAAGAGTTTTGGAATACAATAAGTATTTTTAAAAACTTATGTTCCTTTGTCCTCCTTCAAATTTGAAATAAAGTAGTTATTTCGAATCACTCGATTTCGGTGTGACGATTTTTACTAAACAGATATCCAATTCTTGAACCTATTTGTCTGTTATATTGCTCCACAAACAATATTCAATTTCGGTGTGACTATTTTGTTGCACCCAAAACTATTGTGAGAGTGCCAATCAAGGATTGGGGTAGTTATTGTTCCCTTTTTCCTGGATCATGTTCTCCTCTAGTTACAAAATGTCGTTCAAGGCATAACTTGGAGCTCAATTTATTGCAAGCAATTGGGTATGCTTTCTTCAGTTAAATTCCAGTTTTAACATTTTGGAGTCCAAAATTATATGCGAGGTAAAGATCCAACATTTTCAGAGTTTATGGCTGGAGGTGCTCCTAAAGCACCAAGCACCAACTACGATGACATAAGTGACTATTATCCTTATTTTTGTGTAAAAGGAATTGTAGATATATTATATTTTGAATTTTAAGTTTTAAGGAATTTAATATTTCATCGAAAATTAGTATCAACTTTTATTAAATTAATTTCTATTATAAAAAAAAACTTAAAAAAAAAACATTTTGGAGTTAGAATTTAATTTTCAGAATATCAATCGAGACTAAGAAGACAATGCAAGTTTGCTACGGACATTAACTACAAGCAAAGACCAAGCAGGCAAATATTTATGTAAATATGTTTACCACATACATAAACTACACTCTCACAATGACATAAATATGAACTTAGAAAGAAAATAAATCACAGTTTTGAGAAAAATTGTAAGAAACCCAAAAGAAGAAAGAGAAGAAGACGGACTTAAATATTTGATATGAAAATGGAATAGCCTAACAAGTAAGACAAGATTTTCTGTTTTGAATATGCCAAAGACCAAACCGATCGGTTTGATACTTGTGCACCAAGAAACATACATTCACAATTTTAGGGGTTTACAGTTTTCAGAGGAAGTAAGTAAGCTGTTCCTTTTTCCTTGAGCCTCCTTCTCCATACAAATCATTCCATTGCTTCAGCTCATTCATTCCAGATCCTTCTGATGCAAAACTTGCCCCTACCTGCAAAACACACAACATATCTTAGTTAGGTTTGTGTTATTGCCTTTTCTTGTCAAAGTGAGATAAGATGTTTGACCTGGTTTTTAGCTTTTCTCATGTCTTCCATGTTCAAAGGTCTCAAAATAATCTCTTTCTCCTCTGTAGCTTCTTCTTCTCCTTCTTTTGTTTCTTCCGTGCCCTTTCCTGCTTCTTCCCTCTTTTTCCTCTCCTAAAACCACCAAGTAAATGTCAAAATCAGTAGAGAATTTGATCAACAAAGAGCACAAAAGAGGGTCTTATCCTCTTTTCTTACCTGATCTTTCAATCTCTCCTTTTGAATTAGCTCTCTAACAGGTCTGTAAGCAGCTGTGATGCATAAGTTCTGTTGCAGAAATGTTTAACAAACAGTCAGTTTCCATATGACACAAGACTTTTGAGTTCTGGTTAGAGATGTAAAAAACCTTGAGATCACTTCCACTGTAACCTTCTGTCATCTGTCCAAGCTCATGAAAATCAAGGTCATCTGTCTTCTCTTTTGCCAACAAAGTTCTCAAGATCTTCTCTCTGCTCTCAACTGAAGGAAGTCCCACCATTATTCTGTTATTCCCAAAACACAAAACACAAAACAAAAGATCAGTCACAATAGTATATTCATCAAGAATAATGATAGAGATTTTTTTTTTCATTTTACTTATAGTACTACCTCCTCTCAAACCTCCTGATGATAGCTTCATCAAGATCAAAGGGTCTGTTTGTAGCTGCAAGAACCAGAATCCTTTCACCAGGTTTGGTCATTAACCCATCCCAATGAGTCATAAACTCATTCTTGATCTTCCTCATAGCTTCATGCTCTCCAACTCTTGTTCTTTGCCCCAGCATACTATCAACTTCATCCACAAATATAATCGTTGGAGATACCTTAGCTGCTAAAGTAAACAAAGCTCTCACATTCTTCTCATCTTCTCCAAACCATTTAGAAGTGATTGTAGACATTGATACATTGATGAAACTAGCTCCAGCTTCATTTGCAATGGCTTTTGCAAGCATTGTTTTCCCAGTACCAGGTGGACCAAACAGAAGGATCCCTCTACATGGCTTGAGAAGACCTCCTTTGAAGAGATCTGGTCTTCTAAGTGGAAGCATTACAAGTTCTTGAAGTGAATCTTTTGTTTCGTCTAAAGAACCAATATCTGCAAATGTCACACCAATCTCATTTGCTGGTATAACCTCTGGTCTTATCCGCTTCTCAAACTCATTGTCAGGAACAACCTCAGGCGCTTTTGGAGGTGATGGATTATCATTCTTGTTTGCAGGAAGTGATTTGTCTAACTCATTCTTGTTTTCAGGAGCAGATGATTCAGGTTTAGACTCACTCTTTGAACTCACTTCTCCTCCTTTACGCTTAGAGTCAGTGTTTGTGTCTAGCTCAAATGATCTGCTTCCACCTTCTTGGAATATACTCAGTCCATGAGACAAGCTGTTAACAAGATCATGTGAATCAGTTTAATAATCTGCTACAAAAATTGTAATAAACCCATTATAGTAACTTACCTTTTGGAAGATATAACAAGCTTTCCGTTTCTGTATTCAGGTTCTTTGGTGTGTATCAAATGATAAGTGATTGCAGAAACCACAACTTCATCAATGTGGCTACTCAAACACATTGTATCAGCATGGCATATGGAAGCTAAGTCATCGCATTCGATGTCATTAGCAGCAAGAACCTCTGCGATGTGGTTCTTATTGTCTTGAAACTGAATCATCTTCATGTCATCTTCTAAACGACTTTTCCAGCTCATGAGCTGAGACTCATCCTCTGGTGGCCTGATCTCAATGTTGTAAGGAAACAGAGCGGAAGTTCTTTCACTTACTTCTTGGCAATCATCTTCTGGTTCTAATACTCTTGAGCCAAGAATCAAGACTGGACCAGAGAGCTTGTTCAAGAGCATTTGGAACAACTTGTAGAATCTTTCTGACTCAAGAAGCTTCTCAATGTCCCTGAGGTATACTATTAGCGGAGTTGTTGCTGACACAGAGACCAAAACCTGCCAGAGAAAGACACCAAATTGTGGAAAAACCGTCGAAAATATTTAGAATACTTAAGACAAAAGTTTGTCTGTTTTACCTTGTAAAGTGACTGCAGAAAAAGTTTCTCGTCAAAACATAAATTTGTGCTCCGTTTGCTACTTCCTAAAAAGCCATAAAAAAGACATATATGAAGCAAAGAGATGTAAGAACTTGAAGATGAGTACAATGTATAAAGAAGATGTAATGATAAACCGTTTCCAAACCTGAAACAGAGGATATGCTAGGAGCAGCAGAAGCATTTCTCTTGTGTTTTGGAGAAAGATTTGAGCTCTCTATGCTCCTGCATTTAAAGGAATTAGTGAGCATTTCACAAACACCAAATAAATGATAGAATAAAGAACCAGAGACAAACCTTGTTTTAAGATCATTTCCACTGGTATGTCGAGGCAATGTCCCTAACATTTTACAAGAATTTTTGTTTGAAGTAAGAAAAACAAAAATTAGAGAGATTATGTTGTGTTTTTTACCTCTTGGATCAACTTCGCGTTGAGAGAATATCGAGTAGGAACCCATCAAACTCGACACTTTGTTTAATGTTAACTCAGAAATAGACCTCTTGTGAAACTATTAACCAAGAAACAGAGAAAAAAAACAGAGTCATTGCTCTGAAACAATCAGCATAACAAAACATAGATAGGACAAGAAGTAACTTACTGGTTCCTTCTTGGTGCATCCATATTTACTTTGTATCTGTTTCCCAAAAATAGAATAGAGAAAGCTTATGAAGTTGGAGCTATTCTGTTTTATTGTGGGAACTAAGAAAACCATATGTGGTTGATTTACCTTAACAGAAAAAGCAGTTATATCTAACAACAATAGCTTTGATTCACAGTAATGAGACAAAGCTTTTGCAAGCATTTGCTGATAGAACTCCGCAGGACCAGAAAGTAAAATTGCTTTACTTGCTGGAGCAAGATTCCGAGTGTGCTTGGAGATATCAAACTCTTTTAGATGAACATAAGCTGAACTTGTCAATAACTCTCTTGTCCTCTCGCTGCTCAAACAATAAACATTTCTTGAATGAGTTATAAATTTGCATTCATCTTATTACCAAGAACATGAAAATAGACATTTCCATGTCTGCCAAATGCATGATTCAGGTTTTTACAGATTAGAATATATCTTCAATCTTATCACAAAAGGGACAACTCAGTAACTTAACTGAATCTTGATAGTCAAGATATTTCATTTCTTGATAGTATACAAGAACTTGCTATATTACATTTTCTCAAAGAATTGTAAAATTGATTCCAGTTAAAAACATTTTTTTATAGAAATGTAATGTTTGTGTTTATATTGATTAAGATGCAACTAGAAAGAGTTTAAAACCATGTCAACAAGAAAGAGCTAAACTACAATTTACAACAGACTATATATTCAATAATATGAAGAAGTGAATCCAAAAACAATGTTAGCAGAAAATATAAAAGCAATAATGAAAGTTGATAAACAAAATTAGTAGAATCACATGTAAGAATCTTTCTATTTCTCTGGCTGTCTCTCTCTGTCTTCCTTTGCCAAATCATCCACATGCTTGTTGTGCAACTAACCTACCCCACTGTACATCATTTTTCATTTTCTAAATATTTTCTTGGAAAAAAAACAGAAAAGCAAACTTTTACTTCAAAGAATTTCCCATCTCTGTCATTCTTTGAACCTGGATATACCCAGAGATTCAAAGATCCATTCACCACCAATAAAAAGATGCTAAATCAAACCAATGATTCTTAGTGAAAAAATGATCATCATTTTTCCAAAGATTCAATCATTATTTTTAATAGCCAATATTAAATCTGTTTTTCAGTAAAAAAAAAATATTGAATATTTTCCAAAGAAGATGTAAATTACAATCAACTTGCCAAGTTGGCATATTTCAAGCACACTCTTTATCTCAACTCCTTAGATCTGAAAGTCCCTAGAAAAGCATTGAATCTTAGATTGAACTCAAGATTTTTTTTTATCATCATGAAATATGAAACACACAAAGAACAAACAAAAGAGAGCTTTGTTTGAAGATACCTTAAGAAATAGGGAAACTCATCGAAGGTAACAGTACTCTCTCTTCCATCAATAATTTGTCTCACCAACTCTTGCTCAATATGTTCTCCTGTGAGATCATCTTCTACAGAACCCGACCCGTTTGCCCATCTACCCAAACTCTGACCCGATGCCAACCCAATCCCTAAACCAACACCAACACCTAAAGCTGACAGCAACACGCTCTTCTGCTCCATTTTTTTCTTACCGATCAGAACAAAACCCTCGAAGCTAAATCACAAGATATAGGAGGGATTCAACGTGCATTCCAAGGTAAGACAATAGAGAGTTTAGCTTTTTCGGTTTTTGTCTGAAAATGGAAGAGTTTATTTTTTGGGTTTGGGGTAAAAAAAGATTTTTGGTGGTTGGACGACGGAGAAGAAGATGAAGATGGGTCTCTATTTATAGCGACGTTTGGGTTAGTCTTATAGACGTTAACCCTTTCCCGGGAAAAAGCAAACTCAGATGGAAACTTTTTGATAAACAAATTATATTATATCAAAAATAAACCAGATAATTTACCTTTAATTAGTTTTTTTGTCCAAATATATTAGTTAAGTTTTCTATCAGTGGAAATAAAATACAATAAAATAAAGTAAGAAAAAAAAATTTTGACCGGTAACCGGGTTTTCTTGTTTTTTATGTCATTTTTCTTGAACTCTATTTTTGAATTTTTCTTAGTTTATATTGTAACTGAAACTACTCAGTAATGGACCAATTGGACATATGTATTAATGTGGACGTTTCTGTGGTGAAAGTCACGCATGTGAGGAGTTACTACTACAAAATTAGTTCTTGTAAATAAATTTCTTTCTCCTTCGACAAAATTTAATTTATAGTTGGGGCGGTTGGTTCATATACGTAAATCTTTATACATATAACTGGAATTTATTTACGAGAACTCCCTTCGTTAATTGTTATAGTAAATATATGAGAAGGCTGTGAATCCTTATTAACTCGGAAGTAGCATGAGTGAGTGAGCTAAAATTTACCCTCCAACGATCCTTCTTTAAACAGACGTGCATCATCAAGGAGAGTTCTATCTATAATATCCAAAATAAACTTAAACTAGAATGGAATTATGCCGAGATCAATGGGCTATAAACCTTAATTTTTAAAGGGTGTGAATATAAACTCTTACGTGGGACTTTTAATCGTACATAAGTATTATATAAGGTCAGTTCAAAAAAAAAATATTATATAAGGGATTTTGACCATTACACTTAATTACCGTCAATCTCTCTTATTAAAACAAAATACTTCTCATAGACCTAATATTTCTTTTGTAAGTTTTTAAATTAAATGTATATTTTACATAGTTAAACCATTCAAATTAACTAATGATCTCTTCTTTATACTATACTACTATATGTGTTTCCAAATAGCACAATAATAAACTTGCATCTAAACAATAAAAATGATTAGGTCATACTCTTTTAATAATTTTTGTATTCATCTCCTTTTCAATGATCTACCTAAAACACTCAATTCAATTATGAAATAAATTCAAAAATAAGTATAAACAATTTTCATGGGTTTAGATACTGAAAAATAATTCCATTTAATGTAAATTAATTATATTAATGAATTATTATTTTTTATCTTTTCATATAAAATTATATTTATTTAAACTTTTAGATTTTTTTTCTTATATTTTTTTTATTCTTACCAGCATATAATTATTAAAGCGAGATAATGTTTGGTTTAAGTTGACATCGAATCAATTTTATTCAAATAAAAAGTTAAAAGGGAGATCGATATGAGTCAGTTTATCTAGTATTTTAGGAAATGTTCGGGATAGATTCACGTTTTCCCGGTCTTTTTGATAAATCGACATAAAATAAGTTTTCTATTTTAATTTTTTGCAAATTCACACAATTATTATTATTTTTTTCATCATATCACAAAATTAATCAAACCAGTTACAGAAATTTTATTAAATATTTATAACAATTTGTGAAGTAACTTAAAATCAAAATTAAGTAATATAATTTCATATTTAATATAAATACAAATTATATAATCATATAATTTCAATTATATTAAAATTAAAATGTTTAAACTTTACTTATCAAAAAATGTTAAAGTATTTTAATTTGTAAATTATATTTAAAAAAATATTTTTGTGTGTTTTAAACACGGATCAAAATCTAATTAGTTTCAAGTTAGAAACCATGAGACTTAGCATGTTATCAACGCTCATAAACTTAATTACAAAAAAAAATTAGTATCCGTGTTTGGGTTCACGGATCCGATAATAATGGTCTATAAAATTAATGGTTAGAAGAATCATTATAACTTAATTTTTAAAAAGTGTGTAAGTATACTTTTTACATTGGAAATTTGACTAGGACATGAGTAATATATCATTTAGACTATTACACCATAGAGTTTAAGTTGAAAACTCAGTAAGTTAACAAAACTGTTTTATACTTTTATTTTAGTGTTCGTTCTTTTTAAAAACGAATCTTTTGTTTGTAGAATCTATCATCTCATTAGCATGTGATTTCAAAGGTCCCTTTTCATATTAGTAAGATTCCTTAGTCTCTAACGCAAACGATTCGGGCTTTTTCATGCTTATTTTACTTTTTGTTTGTCATCTTGTAGTGATTGAAAGGTAAAAGTTATAACCAAACACTTTAGTTCCCAACAAGACAACCTTCTTACTTAGTTACAATGACAAATGTCTACATAGTGGGGAACTCTTCTATTCCATTTCTTTTTTGTGTTCAGTACTAGGTCTGGGCACTGGGTAGAAACGGTTCGGGTCAGAACTTTGGGTTGGATTTGTTCTAGTTAAAAAAGATTTCAAATAATTTGAATTATAAATTTGGTTTAGTTCAGTTCGGTATATGGAAGCAAAAAAGGTTCAGTTAGGGTGTAAGAAACAATATTGATAAATCCCTATTACTCAGCTCAAACTCGACATAGACTCCACATTTATTCGTTACAATCCTGAGTGCCTAGCCAGGGCCAACCCTTACTTCAACTAGGCACAAACTCGACACAACTCCGTAATCAACCCAGAGACTGGTTCGGATCTTAAACGGATTAACGCAAATCGGAACTCCACACGATTTGACATCGGCTGAAAAGATTAAACCAAAACTGTAATTATAGTCATCTTATCGTGTCTATTAAACATATCTAACTTATAAAATAGAACAATATATTTCTTACACTATTATTATTTATCATTCTTCTAATTATTCTATCTTTTACCCTATCACTTTAACTAAATCATCCACCAATAGTCACACTATAGAACGATGGCGATCTTTTCATTGAAAAATACTTTTATGTACATTTACATGCACAAAATGGCGATCTTTTCGTTTAAAAATACTTTTATGTACATTTACATGCACAAAAAGAGGGATGAATATATATATATATATATATATAATCTCAAGTGTTTAGAAAAAAAACAGAAAAGACTTTTTCTCTCCCAGACACAGCTATCGAGATAGTTTTTTAACCGAAAGGCTAAAGACTTCCCTCCCCTAGCTCTAGCCTTTTACCCGCTGTACCTTTGTCAGATAATTCGAATTGTTTCCCTTTTTGGGTTTATCTGGTGGTCAGTCCGTCGTCTTGCAGCATTACCCACCGGGTTCTTCCCCCGACTATGGTCGGAGGGACCGCCGCTCCTCCCCGGCGTTGAAGACTGAAGAAGATGGAAGCCTCTACTGCTTCACGAGTAAACTAAGTTCACAGACGATACTCAGATACGAACAACTTTACTCACACGAGCTCCGACACAATTTTCACATTCTATACTGGGGATTCCTGGTTCTGTGTTTTTGCAGCTATTTGACTTAGGGGGATTCCTTTAAGCGATATTGTGCTTACCAATCTAGCTACCTGACCCCTAAGCCATCTCGAGCAGAACCCTTCCTTAGAAGAAGCTACCTCTGCACCCTGAGCGGTGTAAACTATGGCACACCGACGACTCTCCTCTGCAGAAAAAGGAAAGGGCCTGGACCTAGGGTCTCCACAACCACTCCGCTCCGCCCGAGTCAGAGTTCCCTTACCTGATAACTCAGCCCTTCTCCGCAAACACTCGTTGACCCTTATTGGCAGAGTCACAAACAAAACGGTACAAAAAGTCTGGTCTTTAATCCCTTTCTTCACCGACCACTGAAAAACAGAGATCAAACCGATAGGGTCGGACCTAGGAAACGGATTATTCCAGTTCCAGTTTGAGCTTGAATCCGACCTCTTAGCTGTCTTGGAGAAGCGGCCATACCACTACGCTAGGTGGTTAATCATTCTACAGCGATGGGAACCAACAATCTCCCCTAACTTCCCTTCTTTGATTCCTTTTTGGATTAAAGTTCAGGGACTCCCTGTTCATCTCTGGACAGAGACTACAATACAGTGTATTGGAGAAGACATTGGACACTTTGAAAAAGCGGAGATAACAGCTCTTTCGGTGAGGATGCGTGTCCATGTCAATGGCCTCCTCCCTCTAATCACTAGTTCAGTGGTAGAATTCCCAAATGGTGATGAAATTCCCACCACCCTGGTGTATGAGCGTCTTGATAAACATTGCACTAAGTGTCTAAGGCTTGATCATGACATAAAAGAATGTCTGGTGGCCAGAGCAGAGGCACGAGAGTTAAAAGCATCCCAAGGAGACGCTGATACTAAATCAAATGCAAACCCAAAGCATGATACTGGTTCCAGGAAAGATATCTCATGGTCCTCAGCTAATGATGACCAAAACCGTGGAGAATACAAACATCAACAACAACCAGCTTTCCACTTTTCTGCCTCTAACAACGGAAAAACAAATGCACGAAGACCTGCCAGAGAAACTAGGGACACTGAGTATCGAAGACCCTACAAATCTCAACCAACAATCTGGCAAGAAAGAACCTCCCAACGTCGATCCTACAATCCTAGAGAACAATCACGCAGAGAGTTTGAGGGAGCAACTAGGAAGCACCGAGATTACTCTAATCAAAGATACCTTCCTGCCCCCCATAGTGGTAGCTACTACCGGGAAGTTTCTAGGAAAACTCCGGAGGTTAAAGACTCTGACTCTAGTGCCCCTAAAAGTCACCGCGAAACTGCAATAAGGGGGACTCCCCAGGAAAATAGAGTGAATACTTTACCTCAAGAAGCGGTTGAAAAAGCGATGGGAGAAGTACGCGATGCTATGCTGATATATACCAAAAGTTCTGATCCAACGGAAAGTGCAGCACGAAGGGAAAGAATGAGACAAGCAGAAGAACAAGGGGAAATGGAACAAGCTGCTATTGCGATGGTCAAAGCAAACCAAGTGGTAGAAACTGAACTTGTGAGACCAGACCAAGGCGCTATCACCCCGGAGAGAATCCCAGCGATACTGAGACTGGGACCTGTGGAAGCATCGAAAAACTCCTCCATGGAACGTATCCCTGCAACCTTACGCTTGGGGTCTGGGGGATCAGCGGAACAACATATACATCAAGAACGAGAAAGAGAAGAAGCACAAGACTTACCTGTGCGAATTCCAGCAACCCTGCGTTTAGGAACAGCAACTGGTGATACAGCTCCACCAGAATCGAACGAACCTCTGCTGGTTCAGAAGAGGAAGCCTGGACGTCCCCCAGGACGAAGAACAACGCAAGGAAGCCCAAAACTGTTAAAAGGCTCTGGATCAAAAAAAAGAAAAGTCGCTCAACAAAAACCTCCTACGGTAAGGAGAAAGCTTGTCACAGACTCCAGAACAGAAGCAAGAACAAAAACTACAACGGGAACGCAGAGAGGAAAGAAACAAGCAACATCGTCAGCTACAAGCTCGGAGAACAGACCAATCTGTAATATGATACCAGCAACCACCAGGAAGAAGATGGATTTTCGAACTCCATCTATTCCCGGTCCTTAAAAGTAGCGAGCTGGAACTGTCAGGGGTTAGGGAATCCCCGGACAGTTCGACGTCTAAAGGAGATCAACAGGTCGATATCTCCTGACATCATTTTCCTAACGGAAACAAAAAATCCCAACCTCTTCGTGCAAAGCAAAATCGATCAGCTGGACTTCGAACACCATCACCTTATCCCACCTACAGGGCATGGAGCTGGTGGACTGGCAATCATGTGGAAACAAGAAGTGAAACTCCATATTCTATCATCTAATGCAAACTTCATTGATACTTGTATTGAATATGAAGGAAAAACTTTTTTCCTGCATTTATCTATGGTGATACTGACTATGGAAAGCGACGTGTTTTCTGGAATCAAATGGTTTCTCTCATGAATAACAGAGATGCTCCCTGGTTCATAACTGGCGATTTCAATGATATTTTAAATAATGACGAGAAGGAGGGTGGACCTGAGAGAGCAGAAGGCTCCTTTAATGACCTGAGATCGTTTTATTCCGAGGGAGACCTTTATGATCTACCACATTCAGGCGATATACTCTCTTGGAGAGGAACGAGAGGAGACCACTTGGTTAAATATCGGCTTGATCGAGCTGCAGCTAACAGCACGTGGGCGGAACTCTTTCCAACAGCCAGAAGTCACTATTTGCCCTTTGAAGGATCGGATCATAGGCCCTTGATTTCTGTCTTTGAACCAGAGAACAAAAAGAGAAAGGGTATGTTCCGTTATGATCGCAGATTAAAAGATAATGCAGAGGTCAAAGAGCTTGTAAAGAAAGTATGGAATGAAGCAGGGCACTCCCCCATCAGAACAAAAATATCTCTCACGCGCACAGCAATTGTGGAATGGAGTAAGACTCAGTACCGCAACAGTAGACTCATCATTGAGGAGAAAAAACAGGAACTGGAGGCGGCGCTGATTGACCCCAAAAATGATGGAGAGCTGATCCAAAAGATTACAACAGACCTGGAAGCAGCCTATAGTGCAGAAGAAGAGTACTGGCGCCAACGTAGCCGGTTGCTCTGGTTAAGATTGGGAGACCGAAATACAGGGTACTTTCACGCTGTAACAAAGAAACGCAGAAGAGTAAATTCGTTTTCAGTGTTAGAAGACAGCAATGGCAATATGGTCTACCGCGAGGAAGAGATTACAAAGGTCATCGTGCAATATTATGAAGATCTATTCACGACAATGGAGGGAGAAAGAGCTCAAACCGTCACTCATGCACTCCAGAGAAGAGTTTCCGACGAAGATAATGAGAAACTGATTTGTCGACCATCAGCTACGGAAATTAGAGATGCTATTTTCTCTATACATGCAGACAAGGCACCGGGGCCTGATGGTTTTTCAGCGAGCTTCTATCACTCAAATTGGGATACCATCGGACCAGACATAATTAGAGAAGTCCAGGGTTTCTTTGATTCCGGATCCCTGCCGCCTAGGATTAATGAAACAAACATCAGGCTTATCCCGAAGATAAAAAACCCACAGACCGTTGCTGATTATCGACCCATTGCACTTTGCAATGTGTACTATAAGATCATATCCAAGATTCTCACAAAAAGAATGCAGCCGCTTCTCTCGAATATTATCTCGGAGAATCAGTCCGCCTTTGTACCGGGCCGAGCAATCTCAGATAATGTGCTGATCACACATGAGGTACTTCACTTTCTTAAAACATCTGATGCTGAGAAGAGGTGCTCAATGGCGGTTAAGACGGATATGAGCAAGGCTTATGACCGCCTTGAATGGGAATTTATTGAATTAGTACTGCAGCGATTGGGCTTCCATGCCACTTGGATCAGCTGGATTTTGGAATGTGTTTCCACTGTTACATACTCCTTCCTCATCAACGGCTCGCCTAGAGGAAGGGTACAACCGAGCAGAGGCATCCGTCAAGGAGACCCTCTTTCACCCTACATATTCATCTTATGTAGCGAAGTGCTCTCGGGACTTTGTAACAAAGCAAGCGAAGAGGGTTCCCTAAAAGGAATCAGTGTTGCAAGGGCATGCCCCCGAGTCAATCACTTACTCTTTGCGGATGACACCATGTTCTTTATTCGTGCAAACAAGAAGAGCAGCCAATGTCTAAACAACATCCTGCAACGATACAAAGAAGCCTCAGGCCAGTCAATTAACACTGACAAATCGTCCATCACATTCTCTAGGAGAACACCAGCCGCCTTAAAAGATAGTGTCAAGGCGGAGCTAAACATCCAAAAGGAGGGGGGAGTGGGTAAATACCTTGGGTTACCGGAACACTTTGGAAGAAAGAAAAAAGACCTCTTTACGTCCATTGTTGATCGGATAAAGCAAAAAGGAAGCAGCTGGTCAAACCGGTTCTTATCAAAAGCCGGCAAGATGACAATGATCAAGAGCGTTCTAGCGCCAGTACCCTCGTACGCTATGACGTGTTTTAAACTACCGGTGTCCCTCTGTAAAAGAATCCAGTCTACTGTAACACGCTTCTGGTGGGATGATCGCGATGGGCAGAATAAGATGGCATGGACATCATGGGATAAAATGACAAAACCGAAAGCAATCGGAGGACTGGGTTTCCGGGATTTCCAAGCCTGGAACGACGCTTTTCTCGGGAAACTGGCATGGAGAATTCATAACAACCCAGATCTTCTGCTCTCGAGAATCTTACTCGGGAAGTACTGCAACTCAGAAAGCTTCATGGATGTCACAGAGAAATCTGCAATCTCACATGGCTGGCGGGGAATTCTACTTGGCAGGGACCTGCTAAAAGAAAATTTAGGATGGGTAGTAGGTAACGGCTCCTCTATCCGAATATGGGATGACCCGTGGCTCAGCCTCAAGGCACAACAGAGACCAATTGGACCTGCGACCGAAGCTTCACGACATCTGACTGTGGCTGATCTGTTTCACGAAAACTCCAGGAATTGGAATGGTGAAAAAATACGAAGCTTGCTGCCCCAGTGGGAAAACACAATAAAGACCATCAAACCTAGCATCTCCGGGGCTCCGGATAAGCAAATATGGCTGAGCACACCCTCTGGTGATTATACAACAAAGTCAGGCTATCATACTGCAGTGAAGAGAAGAATGTTGGAGATAGAACCAATTGATGCAGATGAAGCTGGTATAGAATGGTTCAAGGGGGTCTGGAACTTAAATACCTCACCAAAAATCAAAATGTTTCTTTGGAAAATTTTCCAAAAAGCTCTTCCGGTGGGAGAAATCCTTGCAGCGAGGAAAATTACAACGGATAATTTATGCAGGAGATGTGGAACTCCAGAATCTATTGATCATCTTTTCCTACACTGTCCTTTTGCAGAGAAAGTCTGGAAAGCTGCACCTTTTGCAATGACAGTTGAGATAAGTGGATCCATAGATTTAAAGAGTATATGGTTGAATTTGTGTGCAGGAAAATGCTTACCACCAACCGGTATCGTTACTGGACCGCTAGCGCCCTGGATCCTGTGGCAACTTTGGTTTGCGAGAAACCAATTAATCTTTAAAGGAAAGATAATCTTTGAGGAGGATATTCTTACAAAAGCCATAAGCTTGGCAAAAGAATGGATGAACTGCCAACAAAAGGAAATCACTATGCCGCGTAAGAGTGCAATCCAGCCCCCGATGACACCAAAATGCTCAGTGATTAACACTGATGCAGCGTGGAGAGCTACGGACCAACTGGCGGAACTTGGATGGACGGTGAAAATCAGAGGAGCAAACACATTGGCTGAATATAAGCTTGCGGTTCCCTTTGTAGGGTCGGCTCTAGCAGCTGAAGGTCTAGCTATAAGAGAAGCTTTGGTGAAGTGCAGGGAACTAGGGATAAAAAGACTATACTGCGAATCGGACTCTACTCAATTGGTGAAAGCCATCAACTCAAAGGAGCCTCCACCGGAGCTCTATGGAATTCTATCTGATGTGTTTAATCTATCTAGTTTTTTCGAGGAAATTTCTTTCTTTTGGATCCCAAGGGGAAAAAACAATGCAGCGGATGTGCTTGCAAAACAAAGTCTGGTTGAGGGTGATGCCTTTATGGCCAGCACCTAACCTTTATGCATTAATATAAGTTTGTGTTTCAAAAAAAAAATATATATATATATATATATATATATATATTGAATATTCGTTTATAAAAAATATTGAATATTCGTGTGTAGTTGCTTTAGAAGGCAGCACATGGAGATGGAGTTGTATAAAAATTAGTTGCGGGATAATTCCACTTCTCAATATTTTTTGTTTCCATCAAAAACTACTAGCAAGATGTATAGCTTTACACGCCAGTTTCATCTTTTAGAGGCGGCTTTAAATTATAAAAACAAATTAAACAATTAAAGAGTCAAAATAAAAAGTATATGTATAATAATACCATATGCTTTTTGTTTATTCTTGTGGCAAATTACTACACTAATAGAGCATAAAAATGATGCCAAATGATTAAGTGCACCTCTAAGCATATACTTTATATGTTTAGTTTACAAGACATATAGAACCCACAAAACAGATATATATATATATATATATATATGTACATTGAATTTTTGTTTGAAACGGGAGAAAAGTTCATCAAATATATCAGCAGCAAGATGCGTTTATGTATCTTTCTTGTTTATAATGCGATTGAATTGTATGTTGGCAAATGGTAACTGGGTTAAAGAAAAATGGGACTTTAGTTCTAAAGTATCTCATGTGTTAAATTATTTTTTTCATTAAAAGTAAGTTGGTTTACTCCAATCTATATATTTCATTTTGGAAGGAAAAGTAGATTTTAAGAAAATCAACTTCATTTATGGAATAAACTCATCTTCTCTACTAAAAGAGAATTGAAAGAAAAGTATAATTTTTTTTTACCATGAAAAAGTCATAGCAGATCTCTTTAATATAACTTATTTAATTATTTACACCAATCAATTAAATATATAAAATTTCTTGAAAATATTAATAATTCATAAAAAATATTATAATAAGTTATAACAAAATCTGTTGAAAAAAATCTTACAAAATTTTTCTAATAATTTCATTTTTTTCATATAACAATGTGTAAATCAATTTCTTAATTAGGAATATAGCATATGATAATTTAAGGTTAATTAAAACTTACTATAAAATGAAAAATAAAAATTTTCTTACTTTAGAGGAAAAAACTTAGCCCAGTCCTCAGTTTCCACTTACCAATGAAACCGATCATTAATGACTAGTTCAAACACCAGGAGCGGAAAGAGGGACGTGAACCCTCAACCTTAGTCTTGGCAAGACTATCTATTTTATTACTTATAAATTTATAATTATAGTATATATATTTTATTAAAATAGAATTGCTATTTTTATCTACTATTAAAAGTCATAATAAGTTCATATTCAACTAATATAGCTTATTTGATTATTTCATTTATAAATTAAATATATTATATTTTATAAAAAATTAAATAATTCATAATAGTATTAATAATAAATCAATTTATCTATAAATTATTTTTATAATATTAACAAATTAAATTAGTATAAAATAGGTCATTACATATTAATAATATTGAATAAGAAATCTAAGCAATAAGATTATAGAGTGCCTTAATATATAACACTAAAATGAATTATATACTTAAAACATTTACGTTAATATCAAAACTATATTTTTATTAAAAAAGATATCCACATGTGGGTTAGAACATTTCTTATTCTAAATTCTATTTTAACTGGATTTTATGCTAACAGAATAAAAAATAAAGTGGATTAGAACATTTCTTACTCTAAATTTTATTTAGAGTTATTTAGAGTGAAATATAGAGTGAGATTAGAAATGTTCTTACATACGAATGATTCACACGTTAAGTCATAAGTACAAATATGTATACCCCTTTTTTTTTTTACAAATATGTATACCGAGTCCTGTATATCTACATCATCTCACATCATCCGTACAAAAAATTAGGTATATAGGATTATTAATGATTACACTAAATCACTATTAACTTTTGTTAAATTAGGTCAACAACTATAAAAATAACAATCACAGAACCACTAAACTAGATGCTATTTTTCTAAATGCCACACTGTTTTCTTAAAAGAAAAAGTTAAATTATTAAAATGCTCACCATTCGAGATTTTCATTCGAGCTAGTTTGGTGGGATTATTGAGCACCATTGATTTTGTTTGTGCTGTATAATATGCTTTACACATGTATGCTATTATAATGTAATAAAATACTATATGTGTAGCCAAAGAGAAAATTAGCCTTGACATGGATGACAATTGGCATGTTTGTTGGTACTAATTCAAACCACCACTCAATTAAAGCCTACCGAAAACTTTTGAAAACATTATATCTAAGTTTTGTAACTGCAAATTATCAACTTTAACCCCATCAAGTTTACCATTATATGAAAATCTTATATTATAGTTTCCCCTCGCCATTTTTAGTGATTTTTTCATACGAAGTAATTTACACATTTGACGATACCCAGTAAGGATGAGTATTGAGTAAACACGGTGAAGGGCTGCAGTGATTTCCCATTTAAAAAGAAACCATTTTCGGGTTTTCGGAGGTAGGACGAGTGGGATACACATACACATCGTATGGTCAATGTTCTTAATTTGTCTGTTGTGACAAGTGGGATTACACACTTTCAATTGCTTTCAGTTAACAATTGGGTTTCTTTTGAATTCATTGTTAAAATATTATGTTTCCTTTTTACTTTTCAAACATGTAAAGATGGGATTTCGTGTTGTGTGTGTGTGTGAATCTTTAACTTTAAGTATGATCACATGCCGAAGCTGGTGACAATACGAACAGAAGAATGCTCAATAAACTATATTCTAAATGTTCACTTAATTCATATAGTATTTGGTATTGTCTAATTAGTTTCTTTTGGGCAATGGAGATTTATTAAAGCATTCACATTGGTAGAGTTTTTAAATGGAATTTTTATTTCAACAATACTAGTATTTTATTTTAATTAGTTATTAATTAGTTTAGTTTTCAAATAAAATTAGGGTACTAAATAAATATGTGTTAAGCTTTCATGGCTACCTTAAACTATTTTATTCGAAAATTTACTTGAAAAAACTCTTTTCGATCTCGTTTACCTTTTCTATATATATAATATTATTTTTTAAATAGTGTTATGATATAAAATATGTAATAGTTGACAAAAGAAAGATATAAAATATGTAACAATGAAAATGCTCTTAAAAGTGATACCTCAGACACATAAAAAGAAGCCCTTCAAACATCTGAAACAGAAACTTCGGTGATTTTAGACTTCACACGTTGCCATGTTGACAACCTTCATTACGAATATTAATGTATATTACGAATTGAGTGCCTATTTGTCCACTAACTTATGAACGAATAGATAATAGTTGCACATTCCTAGACGTTGCCTTAACCAATTCGTTTTTTACATGCCTTTATTAAAATCTCCCTTTCCAACAGTTGTGACATAATTTTCCAAATCAGTATCACATGCTTTCTTTCTTAAACCATTTTATTTTAGGAAAAATGTGATTTAAATATGATAGAGGCAAACAATAAAATGTATTTTAACTTTGGATGGCACACAAGACGACCCAACCTTTCCTATTTTGCCACTAAGTCACAGTCTCATTCGGAAAGCAACTCCTTGATCAGTTTTTTAAAAACTCATTGATCAGATTCCTCTTTTTCTGTTAAATTAATCAACCATAGTTCATGCATTGGATGTTGATTGTGTAAAATATAATAGTTTAATCAACGATTTTATAACAGTTTCAATAAATTTATTTCAATATTATTAAAAAAACATTTACCCAGTCATCCATTTTTGCTTAAATATATATACATATATATATATATTAGTTAAACTTGATGTAAAAAATTTGGACAAACAAACATATAACAAAGAGTGAACCAAAATACTTTTGATATTCACTCCTTTTATAAGCAAATACTTATAAAAATACAGTTAAATCAACACCAAAAAGACTTTCAAATCCAAAAAGAAAGAATATTCTCAAGCCAATGCCACATGAAATCATTTAACCTCACCGAATTACATGACCAAGAAGTAACCACAAAGATTAGGTAATAGTCAAAGACACATTCAAACAATCTGGACCAAAGCCAAAGCTTCATCAACTACTTGAAAGAAGTTTAGCGTCATTGCACACCAAAATCTTGATCCAAAAAATAAAGTAACCGACTCTAGCCTACAGATCCAATTCTAAGAGCTTTTTCTTAACTCCGTTTCAGTTCTCTAAAAAAAGTTAATAATACAAAGCTTAAAATCCTTACCACCTAAAAACATTTTCTTATCAACCAATACTTTAAATTTAAACTGGAACCTTAAAAAGGCTAGTTCAAAACGTGACCCAGAACCACCACAAAGCCGAGGTAAACCCAAGAAGAAGGCTGATACAAAAAAATAAAAAGAAAAGAAAGACGGATCCTCTCATATTACGGGCAATAGATTTGGTGAAGGCAGCTAGGAAGAAGTGATTTTCTCAAGCGAGAGAGAACATTTGCTCGGATCGGATATCAAATTTGACATACTTTGAGCAAATGTTTATATTTATTTGATTATATTTAAACACAATATATTGTATTGAACATATATAACCAATCGCCTATTGTTGAATTTATACAGTATAGTGTTTACATATAAATATATGTCATAATAAAATAAATTTTATACAATACATATTACATGGACAATTTAAGCTTTAAATTAGTCAGTCTCTTATATAGAAGGGTTAATCTATGGTTGAATCTTAGAAAATACAAACTAATCACAATATCAATTTTCGTACAAAAGTAACAAATAAACTTAACTAACATATATAAACTAAGCCTCAGTTACAAAAAAAAAAATATAAACTATGTGCAGCTATTTATTAATAGTTTCGTTTAGTTATATTAATACTAAAATCTACACTATGTAATGAATTTACATATCATATAAGTCACATATAATAACGTGGAAACAAAATTTGAATATTATTATTATTATTTTTTTAATTTTTTATTATACTATACATTTAAGATAATTAATTAAGAGTCGTTCATACAAATGTGTACCTAATAAATTCATTCAAAAAAATGTGTACCTTATAAATATATAATGATCATACATTTATTGTGAGTATTTCTAAATACAAAGTAAAATTGAATATTATGCATATAGATAAATTATTTTGTCATTCAAAAAATGATGTAGCTACTGGTACACTAAAAAATATTCACAATTACGTAATAGCAGTTTATGTGCATAAAAAGTATATATAAATATTTAAAATTTACACTTTATATTGTATAGATATAATTTATACATTTATTTTATTAGCATAAAATAGTAAAATGGTACCAAATTTATAAGAAACAAATATTATAGTTTTTTTTTGGAAAAACTACACATCCTATTTTGAATAAATCTTCATAAAACAAAATTTATGCATTATTAAATATTAATACTCTAAAATTATTATAAAGTTGAATTAAATAATCAATATAGTAAAAATTAGTAAGAAATAAAATTATTTCCAATTAGAAAAATCGAGATTTGATAAGTACATTGGTTCCTAACAAGTAAACTAACAACAGAAAATAACAAAAGTAAAGAGTCCACGTACAAATGGTTGTGCATGTGAAGAAATACCAATGCCCCAAGATACAACCAAACGTGTAATTATTTAAAGCAAACCTTCGTGGCTAATAAACGAATCATCCAACGCATAGGAAATCCAAATCCCTTGCCCAGAACATAGAATATAAAAAGAAGCTATTAGATAGATCATCTTCACAATCACCATCCTTCGTTTATTTCCCCAGTAAAATTAGAAGCAAGAGGCAGATTTTCAGCAGTATTTTGCGTATTTGTTGCATTCTTTGATATTTAAAGAATGGCAGTAACTAAGGAAGGTGGACCGACACACTTTTATGAGGAAATCGAACCCTTTTGTCGATGGAGGAGAACGGAAGACGTCGACATAGTTGAGCTACATCTTCCTTCAGGTACATCAATTAATTAGTTTATAACAAAACAAAAAAAAATATTTTTTAAAAATCTCTTCTTAGGTTAAGAAATATTATCATCACCATAATTAATTAGTTTTAATAAATATTAGTATTTCCATAATTAAGTAACTTTTTAATTCAAAAATATCTATCTTCTAACTTGCAAAAGTTCCTCTTGGAAAAAAAAAAAGTTCCTCTTGGACACTAAAACACACAAGAAACAATACTTTTATTTTAAGTCCTACATAAGTAAATTATTTATTAAACTATTTGTAACAGTTCATACAGTATATCCTTATATTTTAAAACTGCATTGCATTCTTACATGTATATTTCAATCAATTTTAAATCAATCAAATACATTTAAATTAACAAATTTTACCCAGCGAATTTGGACTTTTATTTTTAAATTTCTAAATATTTCAATTAAATTTATCTGAACTTCAATAATTATTACAATCTAACAAAAATCATTAAAATAATAACACAGAGTTTACTACTATGTATAATCATTAAGCTGATAGCACCTGATATTGGTAAGATTTAGAAATAATAATCAAGTAAAATATGATTTTGCTTCATTTTCCAAATCAGTTAAAATCTACTAACAAAACTTTAGACCATCGATTACAATTTTCTATCAATTAAAAAGGGAGCTGGTGTTTGTATAGGTTTAAAGAAAGAGCATCTCAAAATACAAATTAGCAACACCGGTATACTAACAATAACAGGAAGCTGTCCTGTGGACAAAACCAAATCAATTAAGTTTATGAAAGAAACGAAAGTTGCAAGAAGTTGTAACAGAAATGAGATTCGTGCAAAGTTCTCAAAGGGAGTTTTATACGTGACAATGCCAAAGACAAGCCCCGCAGCAGTGGCTCCTTATCTTGGTGGTTCTAAAGGAAACACATCAGGAAGAGACAGTAAAGTAGATGATGATGGGAGTAATATAGCCAAGTGCGGACGTGAATCTCATAGTAAGTTTGGCTCATTGAAGGAAAGACTATGGAGGAAGCCAGTCATTGAGGGTGTGGCAGCTGTGGTGGTTGTGGTTGCTGCTATTGTAGGAGCGGTTAAAGCCTACCAATGTGTTATGGCATCACCTGTTTGATCATATTTCACTAAGTCTATACATTGTTTCCAATGGTATAATTAAATAAATAAATTTCTTTTCACTTTAGAGAAGTTATTCGTCTTTAATATTAAACTGTATTAGCGTCAGCAAGATACGCAAGCATTTAACATAAATAAATAACCATATTTGAATTTACCATATGTTATTATTGTGTCATTTTAAAATGTACATATTTCTTGTTTCTTGCTTTGTATCACAACGTTTCTTTGTACATGTTCAAGTGTTATAAAAAAAATAATAGATAAATTGATCTAATGATGCAAAATTTTATCAAAATTTTCATTTTAGACATTTACTAAACAAAAAATAATAAAAGTGCACTTGATTTTTGAGCCTGACCACATAAATTTCCTTTTTGCCGCAGTAGAAAATTTATACCTTTTCAGTTATAGTATATGGTTAGATTAGATTAGTTGAACTTTTGTTTTCAGTTGACACTATTAGTGAATAAGTACACTTGTTTAAAATCTCCAGAAAAAAAAATCTCCAGATCTCACGAGGTTCGTAAACTCAATAACAGCTTAAACTATTTGGTTACTTTAAACTCAATATCAACAATATTAATACTGTATCATTTTTGTAAGTGATTTTCTAATATTAAACTAAAAAGTATATACTTCCAAGAAAATTGAGTTGTGATGGGACAAATAAAGAAACAAACTAAAGTTTAAAGAACAAAACACTTTTCATTGTATTAACCTTTGAATACCGTCAAAGGGCCAAGCCAGTAACTTTTGAGATCTCATTTCTTTTTGGGATACGTCTTTGTCTTTGTCCAGATCTGAACTCAACATTACCTGGTTTTGGACCTACAAACATTTAATTGGTTTCTCTTATTTCTGTTTTATTCGGTCAACAATTTCTTTTAATGTTATGGTTTATAAAAAAGCGACAGATACTTGATCCACTAAAAAATAATTAAGATATGAATCTTAGTTCTACTTCTAACTCATCACAAGGAAAGAAGACATCGATAATTTTCCAAAAGAATTTGTAATTCATATATTCAATTTGTTTCTTTTTTGTACTTGTACATAAAACGTAAGGACATGTTTATTGGGGTTCTTCCGATGAGTTTCTTAACTCATATTTTAATTTTTTTAGTTAAATTTAAGAAACTGTTCTTATATTATGATAAGAAATCCATCCTAGAACTTTTCAATAAATATGGTCTAAGAACTTAATTATCTTTTTTCCTGTAAATGGGACTGTGAAAGAACCTCTAAAGTGGTATAAATGCAAAGGCAACATATTTAGCCAAAAGTATATAATGTGTATTGTTGGCAAAAGAGAAAAGTAGAGAGAGGCTAATAAGTTTTCTAACTATTCTAAGTTTCTTAAACAAAAGATGGAAAACAAAAACTCTTCAGTTCTGATTTTCTGAATGATACAAAAAAAAGACTACTTTGATCTTGCAAACCACTTCTCAAGAGTCTCGGAACCCATTTTCTTGTGGCCAAGCTCTAGCTGAAGCTCCTCTGACACATCATCATCGACAGAAGAAACCGGTTGTTCATCCATTCCACGAGTAACAGCTTCTTTAGTAGATTTCTCATCCTTACTTCCTGATCGCTGAGTATCATTTTGAAAGAGTTCAAGGCTTAGCCTAGTACTAGTAGAACCTCCAGCGTTTGAGTCTTTAGATGAAGCACAAGCTTGTCTGTAACTGTAACTGCTGTCTTGCTTGCTGCACAAGCTTCAGTGGCAAACTGTTGCATCAGAGAGAGGGTTTGACCTTCAGGCTCAGTGGGTTTATCCTCTGAAGAAAGGTCCAACAATATATTTCATCTCTGTATCCATAGGATGATGATTCCTACAACTACAGATTTTAATCCATAAAGACACAATAATATCAATAATCAACGGAAACTTTTCCGTTAAACACTCACCGCTTAGGTTCGAGATCGGAGGGAATCACTTCTTTGTTCGTCGCTTCACCTTCCTCTCTCCCTCTCCCTTGGCGCGTTTCTGTTTCCGGGAACGTGGAAAAAATAATTAATATTTATTTTAAAGTTTCTTATATGGGCCAATACATGGTTTACTTTTAAGCCCAATAAAGTCTATGCACATATGATTTGAGAAGCCTTGTGGTCGTGTATACAATTATATTCATTTTCTAAAACGTCTAGTTTTAAAGCCTTTGACGTAATTTCAGAACAAGGAAAATAAAAACTACTTTACATAATCTTTTTTTACACTTGCGTATATTTGTGTGAGAAAATTTCGTTAGTAAATCAGAAATTCTTAAATTCTGATATAGTTTTTTAGTTTTTCATTCATATATCGTTGTCACATCACATCCTTTTCTATGATTGATTCGTTGAAGAACTGGTGTAGATGATGCTCGGATTACAAAAAAAAAAGGAAGAAATTATGTAATTTTGTCTGGCAGAATATATGCCAAAACTAATTAATATCTTATCCACATCTCCTTTCAACTGATTCTCTTGGTCTACATATTTTTGCATAAATAAACTTATGTGTATGTATGCCGTTACACATTTTTCTTTGTTTATAAATCACGTAAAGCTGTGAGATGGTATACATGTATGTATGATACATATAAGGTTGCTTAATCGAATATTATGACAAGTTAACGAATTGATTCCCGCCCGACGAAAGGCATGGATTAAGATAATGGTTTTTGTTGGCTTATTATTTGACTATTATCAATCTTTTCGGCCAAATTTAAGTTAGTAAAACAAGACTTGACCAGTAAGCAACATAACGCTTGCAGCATTTCAAGTACATATTTACGCATTTCATGTTTGACAAAGTAAACATTTTTTTTTGGGTCAGCGATTAATTAACTTCCAAGTACATTGACGTAATGAATGATGATGATCTAGTTAGTTCTAATGTTTTATTGTCGGGATTTATCGGCATAATTATAACAACACATACATTTTGTTCCTTCTCAAATCGATTGTTTTTTGGTTTGTTCTGTCCATAGATGATAGATATGTTTAAATTAGGTCACTGTAGCCTTGTAGTCTCGAGTTCACTGTCAGCTAGGACTGGACACAAATGTTTGATACTCGGTTTGTATTCGCTATTTGACTCGATTTGATTTGAAAAAACAATTACTTGATACAATCAACAAATATACAGATTTTATTAATTGCAAGTACAAATCAAGTATCAAATTCATTTTTATTTTTAACTACTTGGTTTGTTACTTGTTATCGTATACTTATACCATTATTTATTATATATTATTTAATTTATTAAATACTTGATATCTATTTTATTAGTTAATTAAAATTTATGTATTATATTTTATTAGTAACTATAGTTACTCGCTATTTACTTCTTATCCGCTACTTGATAGATATATAATCTTTAAAGATTAGGGTTTGTGTGACAAAATTAAGTATTAAGTAATATATTAAAACTATTTGTAAGTACAAAATACATATTAAATATTAATAAAATTAATTACTTGATGTTGTTTTGTTTGTTATTTGTATTTGTTAATGAACTAAAGATATATTTTCTTAAATCATAGTAAAATAGTTCATTTCTATTTATATTTTCATAAGTACATCAAACATAAATGCTATATTTATATAAATATCTTGAATTTTTTATTTTTATGTAGTCTATTTTCCAAATGACTTAAATAAAAAAATTGACATATTATTTATATAAGAAATTTATTTAATTTTACATTTTAATGAATTATCAAATAATCTACCAATAATTATGAATGAATTTGTAAATAATTTACAAATAACAAGTAATAAAATAAGACAAGTAATTTATAAATCCATCAATTTTTTTGTAAGTATTTGAAACTGCAAGTACACATTTTTAACAAATCAAGTCAAGTCGAAATATTTACTACTCGTACAAGCCAAACTGAGTACTAAGTATATAAAAAATACCGAGTATTCGGCTTGTGCCCATCCCTACCGTCGGCTAATCTTTATCAGCTGTACTCTTAAATATATTTTTTTTATCAGATGTTCTTGGCTATAATTTGAAGACCATTTTTATATTTTATAAGATCCTATCTAAGGAAATCTTCCTAAAGGTTATATACTGTATGAAAAGTCATTTACTTAATGATTCGGCCGACGAATGGCTAGTGTTGTAGATGCTACTTTCTGTCTGATTTAATTTTACAAGAAAAAATGTTGGTCCGAGACAAATATTAATTGGTGTATTCTGGGACTTGATTAGCTGTGATGTTCTTGCTTATACAAATACAACTAGAGTTTTCGTATAATTTATTATCTTACAAATACATACAACGTAAAGTTCAGTAACGGTGTAGGGGTATTGGGGAATATGCATGCTGGCAAGACTGATAGGCAACACAAGTGCACCAAATACATAACGTGCAATAATGTTTAGGTCATCATCCTTTTTATTTGATTACTCGCGCTAGACCAATCTCAAGAGTTACTGAATTGTCTTTTGACATTATTCAAAATCTTGTATCGGTGGAAACAAAATACTTTTCCTAAGGATTCCGTTAAATAGAAATAAAGAACGAAGTAACTAGAAAGATTGTTTGAGTTCGCCTTTTCTATCTTCTAGAAGGATCATCTATAAAGCAAAATCTACAATAAACTGTGTACTAGTAAAGTAGTAAAGGACATCCATTGCTCAGCGTTAATGAAAATCTACATATATTTCTGATATAAACATATCGGGTGTTAAAAATTGATAGACAGATACCGAAAACTTAAATACAATCAATCTAGTATATCTCTCAACAGATTATGACAAAAGAGAAATGACCTTATATATGTTGAAGTGTTTTTGGTCCCCCAAGAAGAAGGAGATGAAATAAGAAGAGAATGAAAAGGAAATGAAGATAGGAGAGGGGAACAGTGTCACGAGGAATGCTTTGGATCTTATCGGAACATATCTTGTCTATGTCTCCTTGTTTTGTCTCACTAGCACGTGAGATTATAGTTTCTTCCTCATCGTTTACCCAATTATATTTTTCTCAGTTCTCATTAAAAAAAAGTTTTCGTTTGTGACACTGGTCAAATGTTTAATCGGCTAATCCTAACGAAACTTCAGCTATATTGCCTAATTTTCCTCTATTTGCATTTTTGTCGGATATAATTCGGTATATATAACAGTTCCTAGGTGCATGATGTTACGGACATCTTGATTTTAAATTTGTCTCCACTATGGAGTGGTTTAGATTGAAGAGAAAGATATTTGTGTGGTCCTTTGTTAGTGTATAGTTTATACAGGTTCACATTTAGTTTGTTAGAACAAATTATTCTGGTTCTAAATGTCAACACTATTATAAGAATCAAGCAAACTAATAACAAAACAATATCAACACTGTTACAATTTTGCTTGTTTTATAGTATCTGAAATAAGCAATTGTCAAATGACCCGAAACATCAAAATGGCCAAGAGTAAGATAAATAAATTGGGTTTCAACAAATAAATTGTCCAATTGGTTGTCCGTATGGTCGTTCTATCGTCCATAAGAGCTATGGATACTGGGTTGAGCAAGTCCTTTAGATCTAAATAGTAAGTAATATGATTATAACAGAAAGTTATTTAGTCTTTTAAATCACACTTGGAGTTCATCATATAATACGTGAGTGGTGAGCTTACATCAAATTTTGGTAATACGTCGTACTATGAAGTGAGTTGTTTTTTGGTATGAAGTATAAATTTTCTTTATTTACTTATTTATGTTGTTTTATTGGAAAGAGATATACCGATCGAGTTCCATATACATCTTCTGTGGGAACCAAAACTCCTTTAAAGCAAAGATTATTTAAAATGCAGCTTGTTTCAGAAAGTTAAAGAATGACGACGACCAATAGAACCAACTAAACTTGATTCAAATGGTAACTTTAGGAATATGGTCATAGCTCATACGGACATGTGATCATGGCTATTTTTCTAGCGTTCCAAAATCATTATCTCGCTTTACAAGACAAATTAAATTAAATATGTAAATGCTTTGTGATTTTCATTATATTTTGGTAGTAAGATTTGGATCCAGATGCAGTGTAACTTACTGAGTCTATCTGTGCATGTACCCCAAATCTTCTATGACTTATCAATTTAAAGAATAAGAAAGTAAAAAAATGATGCCTAGGCAAATCTTTTGCCTGTCTTTTTGGGTGAATATGTACTTTGCCACAATAGTTTCAACTTTCAAGCATTATAATATATGCGTTTTATATAAATATAAGTTTTTAATACATTTGGGAGGCCATTCTTCTGCAACAAAGTTGCCCCAAAAAGCATGGGCGGGCGTAATTTTGTTTTATAAAAGAGAATTGCTTTAAATCAGTCCTTAGTAATATATTGAACTTAAGGCACTTTCTTCTATAGCAGCATCCAAAACCATAGGCGTGTCCCCTTCCAATTATAGACTATATTTATGCAGCTTTGGTTGAAATGCGATAGATATATAGAATAGTATTAGGCGATTTTTCTGTATTCATTCACAGTTATAAATATTTAAAAAATAATTAATAATTTATATATATATATATATACATATCTCATTATAATTAATTATTCTTTTCATTTTTCTTTATAAAGTTTATCTCATTTGAATTTTTTATATATAGCATAATTAAATATGATTTTAAATAAGATATTTTATTTTAGTTATATCTGTAAACTATGTTTATAAATTTGATTGATTTACTTATCTATTTTTTTGGGTTTACTCAGTTGCATTTTTACTACCAATATTTGAATTTTGAGAAGGTAAAATCATATTAAATGTTATTAATTGTACTTAGTTCTATTTTTATTTTACCTTTGTAGATATATTTTGTAATTTATTAGGTACCATGTTGATAAAAATACTTAAAATAAATTAAAACTGTATTAGTTTAGAAAATATATCTTTTGGATCTATTTACGAACATAATTTATTAATTCTTAAATTAGTTATTTCTTGTAAAGTTAGTTGTAATATTAAAAATAAATTAAATGATCAATATATAAAGCATACGGTTATGGTTGATTTATATTAGTAAAAACATTTTGGCTCCAGTGTTAATCTTTTGATCGAAACACACACACACACACATATATATATATATAGCAAATATTTTGGTTTTTTAGTATTTATCATCTAAATTATGGTAAAATTTTTCTTTTTTTAAAAAATACATTCATTATTATTTATTAAATTATACATCAAAATTAAAATATATATACATATAAATTCTGTATAATAGTAATTTAAGAAAACATTATGATAAAAAGAAACCTAAAAGCAAAAAATAATGAAACAAATAAAAAAATAAAAGTAGAAATTATAATAATGGCATTATGTATAATATTGTTAATTTATTAAGAATACTATTGTAATTGACCACTCTAAAAATTAACGTGAGAACCAAAGACTGACTTCTCAAATAATATTATAAAAATATAATCATAATTTAATACTGACTCAATGTGATTAATAGAATTAATTAACCTTTGATGGTTATCTATAATGCATGGGTTATTTTGCTTCCTGAGATTTTCCCTCTATCGATTGGTCGTAAATTTTTGATATTCACAGATTTGGCTTCAAAATTACCACTGATCAGTTTAACTAAATTTATATATTTTTAATTTTTTTTCAAAATGATGTTTCTCAAAAAGTTAAAAAGGTGTTTTGATTTTTCTTCAAAATTTCCACTGATTAGTTTAACTCTTATTATATTATTCAATATCTGTAAATCTAAGTGAAAGGCAATAATATACATTCTACATTTTAAATTGAAAAGAAAAAAAATCAATATGGGGTTTCAATCCCCCGCCCCCTAAAAAATGATGTTTCACATTTTTTTTAACAAACAATAAGAAGGGCATCATTTAAGTTCTAAAACAGATTAGTGTTGATTACCAACAATAAATGGACCATTTCTAATATTTTTTTAAAAAATAAAATAACTAATTTTATAATATATGTGAATTTAATATAATATTTTTATTATTTTCTTTTTCTCTAAATACAAATCAATACATTTCTTCTTTTAAATATAGAAAATATCAATTTAATTTGTCAAAAAATTAATAAGAGGAGTTGGGGTAGGTTGTTTCTAATGGCATTTGGAGTTAGATTATCAGTGAACCAGAGATAATTTTACAAGCCAATCGACCTTGATGTACTTCTGATTCTTGCAATATTTTGCATAGACTAAGTTTGTAAAAGAGCATCTCAAATTCATTAAAAAAAACTAAAAATAGGAAAAATAAAAGAGATTTGAGATTGTTTAACTTGGAAAAAATAACAATATAAAAGAAGTATTTGAGATAGTTTAACTATGTAATTTACTTAGATTCTAAAAATGAAAGGAAAACAAAATAAAGTCTATAAGTGGTTTAATTGGTAAGAAAATATTAGAATTTAAGTAAAGAAATTTTTATTAAATATTAATACTTGTAAGTTTAGGTACTTCTTTATATACCTGGGCGATATCTATATTATTAAAATTCAAGTACTTTTTGGTACTATTTGGAAACAAAGATAGTTATATTAAAAAGAAGTATGTTTGGAAACATGAATAGCAAATTAAGTACTTCTTTTTTACTTGCACATTTAGCCATTCCTTTTACAATAAATTAAAGTCTTTCTTTTTGTATTTTTTTTTATTTATTTACAGATTCTGCCATTACATTTAAATTAATATAAATTAATCAATTACAATGGTTTTTTGGTGAAAATAAAAACACAAATTGAAATATAAATATAGTATTACCTTATTTTATTTAGTTAAATATAAAATTTTGAGAGTTCAGTTTTAAAAAAAAATTTCATAAAAATTAATGATAATTCATAGAAAACAAATGGAAAAAAATAATTTTTAGTATGTTGTTTCATTATAAAATAAATTAAGAAAACAAAACAACATGTTATACATTACATAAAATTGCATAAAGTTATAAAATTTCTAATATAATATTATGTACAAATAAAAAATATATTATTAAACGTTTAAATTATAAAATAATATATTTTATTCTATATGTAAATTACTGAACATAAAAACATAATGTTTTTATAAAACCAATGATTTATGAATTTATATTGAATAAAGATTAAATCAAACACCCGCACGGGGATGCGGTCAAGTTCTAGTAGAAGTTTATTTCTGACTAAAGGCTGTGATATAGATGACATGTTCTTCTTTCAGTTTTGGATAATTAGCCAGCCATTCATATTTTGTGATTAAAAAAACAATAGAAAGTAGACGCATTGAGATCTTAAATATCCTGTTATGGATTTTCAAAGATTCTAAATTTATGTTTGCATATGTATTTATTACAATTTGGTATGTTTAAACATGTGATAGATTGTAGATTGTCCAGTATTTTAACTAATCCTACAGAAAACGCTAAAGGTTCCATATAAATGACAAGCACAATCATACAAACCAAAGAATATATAGATCACGAAATCCACCTACTTACTTTTATCTTTTAACAAAAACATTTTAAAATTCTAAAATATATTCCGAAATCAAAACTAATATTTGGAACATACATACCTGGTCTTGATTTTATATTAGGAAAATTAAAGATCTACTTGCAAAAATTGATTACTGGCCTCAACTGTTAGAGCCATAGGACTATCTTTTCTCAACGTGTATATAAATATAAAGTTTTGGACATGAATTCCCTCTTTTTCTTCTCTTTGTTTAAATTTCAAATAATATATTTTAAATTTCTAAAATATATTCCGAAATCAAAACTAATATTTGGAACATACAGACCTGGTCTTGGTTTTATATTAAGAAAATTAAAGATCTACTTGCAAAAATTGATCACTGGCCTCAACTATTAGAGCCATAGGACTATCTTTTGTCAACGTGTATAAATATAAAGTTTTGGACATGAAGTCCCTCCTTTTCTTCTCTTTGTTTGATTTAATTGATTGAGTTACAGTTATTATAAAAGAAAAGGAGTTCAATCATGCAAATATATGATGACATCCCGTATGACCTCAAAGACAAGAAAAGACAAAATTTGCACAAAAAGTAAGAATATTTAAACACAATTGGACCAGAAAGTAAAACATGGGTAGGCACATAGGATTACATATACAAAAAAGAAACTATTTAACTTACATATATGTAGAAAAACAGCCAAGAAAATCTGAAAATTTCTTGATTCTGCTAGCTGCCATATAACCTACATATGTGCCCACTCATGTAAAAAAGACATTCTTGATCCACATCAGATTGACACATTCACATGGATCACCACATCATTCTCTTTAATTCAAGAGAGAGAAACAACAAAAAGACACATCACAAGTTGCTCTCTCTCCCACTCCATGTGTAACGTGTTAATGCAATTTGCTTATTCTTCTCAATCTTAATATTCTCCACCTCTACTTCTACCTGCTCCTTTTCCATTGATTCTTGACTCTTATTTCTCTGTTAAAACTAACAAATTAATTAACAAATACTCAAAAATTATATAACTAAAGAAAAAATGATATCTATAATGCAACGTACCGAAAGATTTCTTGCAATGAAGAACGGCTTCGTAAATGGAGCTCTCTGAGTCACAAGACCGTCTCCAATAACAATCATCTGCAACAGTACTTATTCTCGGCGACGACGTCGTTTCCTCAGAATAAACTCTGCTTCTAGACAACTTCGTTAAACGGACCCTAGCGTCGAAACCGGTACCTCCTGATGGTCCAGAGGATTTACATCTCCTTAACCTTTTACACAATGGCGTCAAAAAATCAAGATACCTTAACAAAACGCACTTTGACACTCTCCTAAGCTTTCTACAAGGAGACTTGCTCTGAATGCCACATGTCTCCATCTTCTTCGTCTCCGTTTTCGTATCCAACGGCTCATATTCTTTCTCGGTAGTTGCTGACGTGGCTTTTGATATATAAGGCATGACGTAGCCGTCACGGAAAATCTCGTCAGCGTGAACTAAAGTGTGATCTTCGTCGGCGAAAGAGACAAAGGTATCGAACTTGAAGCTACTTTCATGGGCTTTGTTGATGAAGAATCTTCTTGAAGGAGGCAGTCTTGGATCCATCTCGATGAAGGAAGAAGAAGAAGAATCTTCGTAGGTTTGATGATCATCATCAATGGAAGCTTCTAAAGAAGGAAAGTTAACTAACCAACTGTAAGAGAAACTCTCTATGGGAACTAGTTGATTTTCTTCCATGGCAGATAATTTTTATAATAAATTGGGAGGAGATATATTTGTTCTTGAGAGTGTTCAGAGGTTTTGTTTGAGACAAAAATATGTTTTGGGTGGAGAACATATGTTTCGGTGTATATATATAGAGAGAGGAAGGGACGTACACACATAGAAGCAAATATATATTATACTTTAATTTTTATAACGGTAATATATTATATTTATGTGGTTTGTTTGGTAAGAAACAAAAGATATTAATATTTGGAAAGGGAAAAGAAACATAAGAGTTTGCGAGCCCATACTCACCTCTCATTATGTGCTGTTGCCTTCACCCCTTTCCTCTCATTTCAGTTTAGTTTATACTCTTTTCCATATACAAAGTTATTTTAGTTATTTATTATTCCATTGCGGCATCGTATTTATCTTTTAATTAGGAATATCAAAACACTACGCATGATTATTTATAATTTGGTCTGAAGAATCATTAAAAAGAACGATGCATGTTGACACATATCTCATGGGAATAATTGATATGGAAGACAAGAGAACAAAATAATATACATGAAACACATATGAAATAGCTGTATTATACGTTTTAAGATGAAGAGGACCACGCATTAGAAATAAAAGAATAGAGCGTAAAGAAAGAAATAAAATAAAGAGTCATTTTCATAAATAAGAAAAAGTTAAAAATATTGAAATGGGAGAAGAGGAGAAAGATAGGGGAGAGAGTCGAGAGAAGGAGGTCCAGGACGTGTGGGGTGAGAGATGAATGTTGTCGAAAGTTTAGGGGACAAAAGCCAAAAACAGAAAGTGACGCGGAGACTCATCAAAGTCTTATCTTTGGGCCATTTTGCATGGTCTTTTTATGAGTTACGTTTGAGATACTCAAAATAAGTTTTTTTTTAGTGTAGTTTGAGAAGTGCATTCAATGATATGAATCTCTCAAATCTCGAAGAGAATGTTTGTTGGTCGTCTATTGATTATAACACGAGGTATAATTAATAACACTGAGACATAAGTATCTCCAGACATTAGAGAGGGTTTTGTTAATTATGGTTCTTGGTCTTTTTGCTTGTCAGCAAATATCCATATATATATATATATTTATCAGACGGATTGGTCAACCAATTATGAATACTATAGTTTACGTATACAATCTTTACGTATTCAGTAAGCTTTTAAATTAAAGAACGTAGAATACAAATGGGCAGGCCCGTCGTCTCATAGGAATTTAGGGCCCTGATCCAAATGTTTATTAACAAGTCGAGCAATGTACTTTTGCAGTGTGGACACAATCTCAAAGCTGACCCTACAGTATCTATTCTATTAAAAGAGAAGTACAAACAACACTTGTCTATTTTTAAGTGGGTTTGATATGTTTTTTCCCTTTTAAACTAGTTATAGCCTCTGTTCAAAAATGCGGGCGCCTAGTCGTCTAGGCGCTCGGTTAATCACAGATCGGAATCTCTCCGCCGCGACTTTACCCTAATCGGACTGAAAAATCGTCAGCCAATTAACAGGTCGAATAAGCCGATTAGTCGGTCCACTCAACGATTAGTCGGCCCATTAGTAGATTGATCGGTCCACTAACATATTTTAATAGAAAAAGTTATTAACTGTGAAGATATTTTTGGGGCTAAGCCCAAATATCTTATAAAGATTGTGAACAAGTAGGAAGCTATATATAGATCAAGATTTCCCTTCTTTTTTCGTTAGTAACCGATGTGGAACTTTCTCTAATGAGATCAATAATCAAAAATGATGAAAACGCACTGAAGGGAGTCAAACTCGGGTTGGGTGGCGATATAACAAGGGTTCCAGACCAATGGGAGACATCAGTTTCTCTGTTAACTTACAAATCTGTTAATATATATACGCATATAATATTATAAAAGTACAAAAATTAATTTTAATCTCCGATTAAGCTCCGTTTTTTTTTATAACTCGCTAGGTCCGGAATCGCCGCCCGACTAGCGCCTAACATAGTTTCAAACAGAGATTATAACCAGTTCATTTATTGTTTTTTTCCAAATAAATATAACAATTTCATTTATTACCTTTTCCAAATAATCTTACAACATTTATTACAAAAATACAAAAGAATAATTAATTATTTAAGTGTTTTATTATATTTATTTTTTCACTTTTCCTGACTATTTTATTAATTTTATTTAATGCAATAATTCGACCGAATTTATTTTATATGTTAAACATTACAATTCTACAGGTTTGTGAAAGTGTCTATTCGGAATAAGAATTCAAAACGATTAAAATATATTTTTATTACATAATCAATTAGGCATGTGCATTAAGATATATGTTTGGATATGAACCGTTTCTTTCAAATATTGGGTTTTGGGATTGTAAATTAGACTTTGTTTAGGTATTAATAGGAACTCAAAAATATTTAAATAACCAATATACAATTAATTATATGGTAACACATCTAAAATATATAACATTAATCATTATAAATAAATATTAATTAGAAAATTAAAAACTAATATCCGCGCGGACGCGCGAATCAAACTCTAGTATATGCTTAAAATAAAATAGATAAACCAGATTTAAAACAAAAATATAGATCTTCACTTTATTGCATGGTTGGAAGTTTTAAAACAAATGATCAACACCAAGTTTAGAGAAGAGAATGCTTAATCTTACAATATCAATTCAAAATTCTACTATGAAAGATTATTGGTAAAGGAACACACATTATACATATTGACACATTTATAAAAGTTTTATGATATACAACACCAATACCTTAACTAACAATCAAATGATTTAATGGAGTTTGAAAATAAACTACATTATATGGAGTTTCAAAATAAACATGTCATTGCTTTTCTAGATATAAACTTCTTGTTTGAGATCTGTGTAATTTTTTTCTGGGAGTCTAGACCTTGATGAGCATATATGCTGGAAAATCCATGGTCACTGATTCTCCACAAGTGGAATAATAGCTGGGATTCTTACAAATGAGAGTTCGTCTTGTTAACCAGGTTAATGAAGGATTAATATAACACAAGGAAATATTTCCATTGTCACTAGAAATTTTTAAAATCCTTTTAATTGTTTCAAGTCTTAAGTTTTCTCCTGTAGTAAGAGTTTTGGTTGTTTATTCTTTAACAAGTTTCCATGAGTACAAGTTTTGGTAACACCAAGCATTTTAAAAGAAAATTGTTATTCAAACAAAGCAGAAACTTCATGTACTCAATTGTTAAGTTTAGCTGATTGTCTTAGAAAATCCTTCAAATCTTCCATTAATCAACTATGTTATATCACAAAAGTAATATACTTAGAAATAATCAGCTCACCATCTATTTTGTATTTTCAGTGATTTTTCATATACAAAAAATCAATCAACACAAATTATATATATTAATGTTCTAGAAACTCGTTCCTCTCCCATTCATAGCAAATTCAATATCTTTTCTTCCCACACTACAAGAATGGTTGCTCATTCTTAGGAAAAATCCTGTGTGAATCCAAACAAAGACAATTTTTAAGCTTAGTCTGTAGAGACAAATAAAATAAACGAGAGAACTGAAGTTTTAAAAGAAAAATAGTAATTTGACAATGTTTCACAAGTAAACAACATAGATAGTTTAAAAATCAAACCCAACACAAGAAGTTTGGTCAATTACCCGAACTTCAACATGTGTCCGCCTTTCATGAAGATCAAGTTCATATCTGATAAATCATCATTATGTTGATACTTTTATGATTCATCATTTTTTTATCTTCACCACAAATTTTTTTAATCTTTTCCTTGAGTTCCAATTTCACTAGATTTCTCACCCGATGCAGAAAGTCAAGATCAAAATGGAAGATCTATTGGATAATATTGGCATTGCACAAATTGGTGGTCTCCTCCAATAATATTTGATGATTTCGTAATTCAACTTGAGAAAATCAGAGAAATAAAAAAAAATCAAAGAAATATTATTGAAAAAAAATAAAAATTTGAGATTTAGGACTCGAAGAAGAAGGAGAAAATATCAAAATAATATGAAATTCAGAAACAAAACTCTTGAAGAATACTTGAGAATAAAATTCTTGAAATTGAAAATAATTATAAGATCCAATAAGAAAACTTTGAAAGATCGGAGAAAGATCAAAATAATCATGAGATTTAGACCGTCTTATAGTTATATAGCTCGCTTATACACACATGTCTTAAAAAAGGACAATAATCTCATATAGTCTTAAAAGTTTTCCAGAAAACTGATCTATCCTTATCATAAAATTTATTTTTCTATTCTTTTTAATTAAAATCAAATTGCGAAATATACTACATTATAATCTTTATAATTACCAGCTCAATCACAATATAATCGGGTTATCCACTCAAATCCAATACAAGACTGCAACATTCAAGTAAATAACAAATTGTCATCTATTCTATTAAATTATGAACATGACCTATTAATATATCTTTACTCCAATAATTTTAAATAATTTAACTAGATCTACTTTAAATAGTTTAACTGCCTTATTTGACATATATTATTCTCTTTTATGTGACTATGATATATTCAAAAACGTCCTCTTTACTACCTAGATTATCGGACCCATAACTTTGAGTTTAAAGTAGATAAAATCATTTACATTATATATTATTGGTATAAGAAAGAATATGATAATTAACTGTTCAACTACAATAAATTGTTTTATTTTGGGTCGAACTCATCACGTATAAATTAAAGGAGAAGGACAAAAACATTAAACTAAAGTTATAAACTTACTACAATATATGAAAGTAAACAGATGACCATAGATAAAGTGTTGGTGTTACAAAATAAAAGAACACAGATAAAGTGGATTACAGTGGATATGTATATATATAAATAAATAAATATATATATATATATATATATGTTAACAGATTAACTTCTATTTTTCTTTAAGTTATTGCATAACAATGTAAGTTTTTTTCAACAATTATAACTATCATAATTAGATAACTAATCAGAAAATATAATATGTTGTAAACTTTAAGAATAAGTTTAAAAATAATTACTGAAATGCATATGATACAAGCGTATAGATATGTAAATTAACATATTTGATATAGTTACCAAAAATTATATTAAATTTAATTTAATTTAAACATAAATATGATTATAAAAATAAAAAAATAAAAAATATACTTGTCATTTCAAAAACTATATTAAATTAACAAAGGGCGGGTCAGAATCTAGTTAATGTTAAATGAGGTAACTGTTGAAATAATAATTGTTGGGGAAGTTGCTTTAAGATTAAACTGATTGATATCAAATCACAGTATGATTTGACACTTCAAAATTAGAAGCACTGATCATAGTTTGAAAGACAAATATGGTCTCTACAATCTTCACATTCAAACTTTTTTTTTTTTTGCAGACTTGTTATAAATAATCGACAATTTTCGAATCCACAAGCAATAAATGAACTACATGTTAAAATAAATATGAACTACATAAAAATTTGAATCATTTATTTTGGTTAGAAAAACAATAATCGTATGATTTTGCTCAATCTTGCGATACGAACAAAGCAATTCTTCTTCGAAAATCAATCTTCGCTCATCTTTCAGCTTTGTTGATCCTTCTTGACGGTCACGAAAATGGCTACTAGGTCGATTCAAGGATCAGTGTTTTGTCCCAGCGGTGGATCTGTGTCTACGAGTTCCGACAAGTTGTTGAGGCCGGCGAGTTTCTTGGCGGCAAAGATTCCTGGAAACGAAGCGAAGATTAGTGGCAGACTCTCTGTAAGGGTGTTTGATACTAATGTGAGATAGCGCTCGTGTGGAGATTGAACTCATTCCAGTGTCTCCCAATCGAGGATGTGAGCTTATGTTGACTTTAGGATTTAGGGTTTAACAAGAATTTGATATTTTTTTTACTTGTTCAATGTGGATTAGAGAGAGAGAGAGAGAGAGGAGCAATTTGGTGACATGTCTGTAGGGGTGTGGTCGAAACCAACAGTAAAGAGGAAGACAGAGATTGTCTGTACCGTTGTTTGTCCTTCTACCAATAGACACGAGACATGATATGGAAACTGGGATGAATGTTTCTAGGATGAACATGTTAAACCCCCGTCAAGAGTTTACTTTTACAATTAAGCACTCCAAGTTGTGTCAGTTGTAACTATGATGCTTTGGCAATGATGTGGAAGCGGGAGACATACTCCTTGTGGATGGTATGTAGATCTCACTACTTGGTGTATATGGATTTTATATCGTCTTTCGCGTGGGATCTCATTTGGTCTCACTTCTTTTTGTTACCCTCCAACATATATAGACTGATGGTTCCGTACTATGTTTCAGGTGGTATGATTTCGTTTATGGGGAAATCTAAGATTAAAAAGTAAAAACTCTGTCAAATGTGAAGTTGTTGATGGTGGAGAACTTAAGTCAAGGAAACACTTGAATATCCGTGAAGTTGTTGATGTTTTTTATACGAGATTAAAGTTGATAAAAAAATAGAATTGATTTCATCTAGATTTTAGGTGATTTCATACCTAGAAGATGTTCAATGAAATGATTGGATAATTAATCAATATACTTTTATTTATTTAACCAAAATAAACTAATGCTAAAGTTGTTTAATAGCTATTATGACTTGAGATTCATGCATACTTGATGATTATTAACCAATATAAACTGATCTTAAGAACTTGATTAGCATCAGAACTGTTGTCATAGAAATTAATTAACTTAAATTAGTGGATCCTAAGCCTAATAGATAACAATAGTTCATTGTTTAAGCATCATATGTTAATATTTGATCATTTTAGTCAATAATCTTAACTCATTATTTGAATGAGAGGAATCGGATATCAAATATACCTAAAATAGTCATTATTTGTCACCTACAGTTATTATATAATATTTTCACAAAAAATAATATCAACTATATTAAAAATTAATTAAATATCAATACTATTAAAACGAAAACAATTTTTATCTACTTACAAGTACAACAAGTTGAACCACTACATTTATTTAATTTTATGGTGTATTACATACAACAAGTTTAGTTATTATTAAATAAGTACATAAACTTAATATATTATTTAAATATATTCAAAATAAGATATCAAAAAGATATTTTTAACTATTTTTTCAAATTTCAATTGCTACCCGTTCCGTCCGACCCGTTCTATAGCGGATTGAGTCATTTTTCGACTCAAAAATTTGATCTTCCTGACCCTTAAAGAAAATATATTTTTGCAATAATATTTTTTATAAAATTTGAAAGAAAATCAGCCCATTAATGAAACCGTTACTATACAGATTTTAAGTCCAAATGAAAAAGACTAACATACTATTAATGAAAAATTAAATTTGTTCATAAAATTAAAAATAATTTAAGAAAACATAAATCACTCATTAAAAAATGATCATATTTTAATAATATTGATATAACTCATATTTAAAATTTTCATTAAAAATAATTTGGTCTACTAAATTTAGAGACAATTGACATATATTTTAGAGAGAATTAGAGAAATACCCATAATGGAGGCTCTAATTAGTGGTTTACCCATGATAGGATATTTGGGGATGAAAACATACATTTTGTTTGGTTTTGGACGAAAATGCTTTTGGCAACTGACACACTTTTCTGATGGTTACAGAGAAGTGACAGTCCTATTACCTATACCTACATCACTTTTGTCCACATGTTTACTAGATTTTTTAAAAGGCTAACAATATTAATGAATAATAATATTTTTGAAAAATATAATATCAAAATATTTTAATAGATAAAATAATTTAATATTTGATATGATTGAAAACATAAATTACAATTGACTACAAGATCTCAACATCTCTAAAATTTACAATTTGTTATAAATTCGATATTAAAGGTATTTGTTAACCGTTAACAGAATTGTTAACATTCATAAAATTTATTAACAGTTAATGTATCTGTTAATAATCACAATTGTCGATTGTTAACAAAGTTGTTAACGGTTAACAAATAATGTAGATGTTAACAGAGATTTTAGCTGTTAATAAATACATGTTCCAGATGTTAACAGAGGTGTTAGTTGTTAACAAGTATACGTATCAGAGGTATTAACAGAAATGTTAGATATTTTTAAAAATTATATATCTTAATAGAGGTGTTATGAATTTTAAAATTAAAAATTATTATTTAAGAATCAAAGTGAACTCAAAATAAAAAATACTTAACATTTTTATTTTGCATGTATATTTATTTTACATAGTTAGGAGGGAATGTTTTTAGTGAAATTTAGAAGAAGAAAAACTGACACACCCACATGCATGAAAGAGAGAGAATGAATGGCATTTTTGTTATAGGAAATTAATTAGTCCCATTATAGACAAATCACTAATATAGACCCCATTTGGGGTGTCTCAGTAAATTATCTCTATATTTTATCATTATAAAGTCCTGAAACAGCAACATCATCTGTACTATTTGCATCTCTGTTGCCAAGTCAATGATCCATCAGCTACCTATGACACGTGTTAAGATTCTATATCAGAAGCGACAAATTAAAGAAGCAATAATTAAAGAAATGTTATGCCAAGAAATGATCAATGTTTAGCAATTTTCCTAGATTCTAAAACTAATTTGATATTTGATTAAAATCCACCAAAGCATGAAACACACAACCCATAATAGTTTTAGCATTTAGTTTACCTTCCATCAGGAGAACTCTTATTATATACGCCTACATGTCAACATATAAAATAACCCTAGAGGAGTACGAAGAGGTGTTTCTTTTCGAACACATTTATTTGTTAGAAAAAGGTATGTTGATTTTAACATTAATAAGCAGGTTTTCTAAATTGGAATTTTTCTTAAAATCCTGGCTTTCAAATTTTAAAATGGCATTCAAAATATCTAGTATATTATTTGCCGCTTAAAATAAAATGAAAATATCTAAGATAATTGTATTACATTTATAATGTTTTGAAGTTAAATTTTGTTACAAAAAAATTTGTTGATGAAATTTAGTAGTAGAACATATGATATATATATATTTAAAAACATGCAAACTATAAAAAGTTAAAAGGTTAACAACATATTTTACAAAAAATAATTTCTCGCTAATATTTCAATTAAATTAAAAAATAAGTACATATCTTTATTTAGTTCATATTTTCATAAAATTAAAAGCGGCTAACTTCTGTTTTACACCCCTGTAAACATGAGTTTTAATATAAATCTTCTTAGATAGGTTTTTAATAAGTAACTGAAAAATACCAGAAATAATTAACATATTACACTATGACAATAAATTTTATAAAAGATTATAATTAACAATACAAATGAAGACTATCGTTGCTTTTAATATATATGACGTAATAGACGACATTAAATCATCTATTTTTGTATAAATTTAAATTATGTATTAAACAAATGCGCAAACGGTCGGGTCAGCTTCTAGCTGAATTTTTTTATTATTTGCACAAAAACAATTATGTATCATACTGAAAATAGTAAGTACTTTCCTTGGCGTCCAATTTACAGAATCTTCACTCTTAAAATTATTAAATGTTTTTTTTAACTTACCTTGTCTCCACTCTTGAAATTATTTTAAGTGCTTTTTAACTTGTCTTGGGATGCTTTTCAATTAAGTAGTTGTGGGTCTTTGATTTTTTTTTTTTTCTTTTTTAAATTGGGTATCTGAGAACATGATTTTAGAAAATGAGTGCCCGTGTTGCACACCTTGAAATGTGAAGAAGATGACGTGCTCTAGGCACACCTTCCTCGAACTTGCCTTCTTTAACTATATATGTATCGATTGAACGAATATTTTCATTATACAGTTTTCTTTTACTACTTGACTAACGGCGAATGCAAAGAATCTCCGAAAATCTGGAGTCCACACCTCATGATGCCTCTGCCTCTGCCTCTGTACCTGCAGATATCGAAATCGTTATCGGTGCCTCTGCCCCTGCACCTGCAGAAGACTTAGTAGCCGGCACTAATGTTCAAGATGGTGACTCAGAAGCTCATCATCGCTGGAACTCGTGTTGGGTGAGTGACTATTCTTCCAAATGAATAATTTATTCATCTCGTATACTTAATTGTTTAAGAATCGCTCCTCTTATACTACTAGTGCACGTCCTTGATGTCACGGAGGAGCAAACCAAATGTTGAAGCAGTAAGCGTCACATCTCTCGTAGTTAGTTAGTAATAAAATCACAATTTGTTTTCTTTCTAATCTATGTTTTTTTTTTATTTCCTGTGATAAAAAGTCAGTAAGTGATCATCCAGAAACAGAACAAGCAAACGGTACATATATGTTCTTGTCTTTAAAATATTCGGTTTTGATTAATAATTCACAATGGATTGATTTTGTTTCTTCGGTTCAACCCTCAGCTACTGGCGGGTTTGTGATTGAAGTGGACAAACTCACCCAAGTGGTCAGAGATCGTGACCTTCAAGCTCTGAATCAATATAATGGGGCAAGCACTTCTGATAACTTCTCTTTATCAATTCTTCTCTTGTGTCTCTGTTTCTTAGCTTATGATTTGCTCTGATAGGTTGAAGGGTTGTCATCTCTGCTGAAGAGTGACCTTGGAAAGGGCATAGAACGGCGCGATGATGAGATGCTGCAACGTAGGAAGGCTTTTGGGTCAAACACATACCCTTCCAAAAAGGGAAAGACTTTTTGGGTATATGCAGCAGTTGTTACATAACAAGAATGTTTCCTCTGTTTTTTTTTGGTTGAGTAAGGGCTTAAAGTTAAAACCTTCTGTTTTTCATTTTTTTTTTGCCGAGAAAAGGCTTAAAAGTTAGGGTGAATTTGCTGAATATACCAAACAAAGAAGTTATTTAGGAATTTGCCTTAGTTTAGGGGGAGAAAATAATAGTGGGGGGAGGAGAGAGAATGGGGAAATAGAGTATATAGCTAATTTGATGGTTTTGTGTGTATACACAATGCAAATACTCTAAAAGTTAAAATCTTCTGTTTTTCATTTGTTTTTTTTTTTGTTGAGAAAATTCTTAAATGTTAAAGAAATCCTTGTTTTTCATTTGTTCTTTTTTTTTGTTGAGAAAAGGCTTAAATGTTAAAATCCTCTGTTTTTCATTTATTTATTTTTTGTTGAGAAAATGCTTAAATGTCAAAACCCTCTGTTTTTCATTTGTTTTTTTTGCTGAGAAAAGGCTTAAAAATTAAAACCCTCTTATTTTCATTTGTTTTTTTTTTTGTTGAGAAAATGCTTAGATGTTAAAACTCTCTGTTTTTCATTTGTTTTTATTTTTCTGAGAAAATGCTTAACAGTTAAAACCCTCTTTTTTTCAATTGTTTTTTTTTTGTTGAGAAAAGGCTTAAATGTTAAAACCCACTGTTTTTCATTTGTTTTTTTTTTTGAGAAAAGGCTTAAATGTTAAAACCCTCTGTTTTTCATTTGCTCTTTTTTTTTTTTGTTGAGAAAAGGCTTAAATGTTAAAACCCTCTGTTTTTCATTTGTTCTTTTTTGTTTTGTTGAGAAAAGGCTTAAATGTTAAAACCCTCTGTTTTTCATTTGTTCTTTTTTTTTTGTTGAGAAAAGGCTTAAATGTTAAAACCCTCTGTTTTTCATTTATTTATTTATTTTTGTTGAGAAAAGGCTTAAAAGTTAAAACTCTCTATTTTTTCATTTGTTTTTTTTTGTTGAGAAAAGGCTTAAATGTTAAAATCCTCTATTTTTCATTTGTTTTTTTTTTCTGTTGAGAAAAAGTTTAAATGTTAAAATCCTCTGTTTTTCATTTGTTTTTTTTTTTTGTTGAGAAAATGCTTAAATGTTAAAACTCTCTGTTTTCATTTGTTCTTTTTTGTTGAGAAAATGCTTAAATGTTAAAACCCTCTGTTTTTCATTTGCTTTTGTTGTTGTCAGAGCTTTGTCTGGAAAGCTTGTCAGTTTCCTCTTTCCTTGGTTATGATCATTGCTGTTGTAATCAATTCACTCCTCCTGCGAATAAAAAGAAAGGTCAGTGGTTTCTTCAAAAGATGATGATATATACTTCTTTCTTGTAACTGAGATTACCAGCTCGCTTTTGCCTGCAATTCATGTTAATTAGTAACGGAAGTTTTGGTGGTACATGAATAATATATAGAGACTTGGACCAGTTCATGCTAAACTTGACATCTAACTTAACATATATAGCATATCATATGGTTCTTTTAGAGTTGGGCTCTACTAGACCGTGTGTATCATGTGGTTTGAATTTATTTCTATATCTTACTCTCATGACACTTGCAGGCTATCCACGATGGATTGTATGTCGAAACTTGTGCCATTTCGGCCACTGTCCTTGACATCTTTTTGAGAGGTATCATCTTTGATGCTTGGCCAACTCTAAACTTGTTTTTGCATTCACTGTCCTTTCAAGGCCAGATCTGAGATTTCAGGGGTCTAAAACATTTCTCAAAGAACTTTTATAAATTTTTTTTTTTTTTCATAATTTGGGGACCTTTAACTATGTAAAATCTCTCCAAAAATTTTAGGGGTTGGAACCAATGTTTCATCCAGCTCTGGTCCTTTGAGACTTTGGAAGCTGTAGATGACTTAATGAATGCTTTAATAATTTTTTTTTATGTATTTGGGCCTACACTATACCTATATATATGCAACTTTCTTTAAAAAATTTGGGACTATAGACCAATGTTTCATTTGGTTATGCCCAGAACTGCCATGTTTGCATTTCAATTCTCAGATGTGAGTATATGGAAACAATCTGATTTATTTTGTCTGTCTCCTGTTTTGCAGCTTTCACCGAGTACAAGCAGTCTCGTCAGTCTAAAAAGGCTAGTGAGGAGAAGAGAAACGTACCTCAAGACGTATGTTGTTGCAAACGAGTTTCTCCTGTCACTTATTGTTAGGTTTGCTGAACGTTTTCCGATGCAGGTTATTAGAAGTGGCAGAAGACTCTCGGTTTCTTCCTATGATATTGTCGTCGGCGATATTGTACCCCTCAAGAATGGTTGTCAGGTAAGCATTGACACTTTTATTTTATTTTTGAGCTTCACACTTCAGTTTTCTGAATTGTGGTCTCTCACTGGTGCAGGTACCTGCAGATGGTGTCCTGTTTGTTGCAAACTCGTTGAGGATTGACGAGCAAGAAATAACTGGCTCACACTTGATTGTATGATGTACCCATGTTAATGCGCTATATCATTACCTCTCTCTCCTGTATTTCTAATCACCATTTTCCAACATTATCAGGTTCAAAAAGATATTCTAAAAGATCCATTTCTGTTATCTGGTTCAAAAGTGATAGAGGGCATAGGTACAATGCTGGTAAGCTCTCTAGGCTCGTCTTCTAAGTACATTTTCAATTTCTGTGGTTTTTGTATGTAATTTTTCTGATTATGTGACTATATCTTACATTTACTCTAAACTAGGATAAGATCCGCGCCTTGCGCGGGATGAAGCTATTATTTTTATTATGTTTTGAAAAATGAAACAATAGTTCGGTTTCATTCGGATTATAGGTGCTCAATCCGGATATCGGGTTTCGGTTCGGCTCAATTTTTTGTCCGATTTTTTGGTATTTCTATCATTAAAATATAACTACTATTCTAAATCTATATGTACTACAGTTTGATTTGGTTTATATACCATCGGTTTTCAGTTTATTCAATTTTATACCAAAAAACAGAATTATTTAGTTTGAGATCATATTATATATTATACAAATATATAATATGATCATATTTAGAGTCATATTGCCACAGGGTCATTTATTAAAAAAATATTATATATTTAAATAAAAGAAAAAAATAAAAAGGCTTCTATCATCTAATAAAATGATCAAATCTAGAATTAATATCAAAACACTAAATTTTGAAGAAAAAAAAACAGAAGCATGAAAGAAAAGTTTTTATATTCTTCCATATTTAGTGTTCATCAAACCAATATGTCTTTGATTGAACACAACTCTGTTTGTTTAAAGATAAAAAAAAATTGTAAAGAATTTCAAC
>CAKOAT010127599.1:11287-36712 GCA_932364175.1 Eruca vesicaria subsp. sativa | reverse complement strand
ATAAATATATAAACTAATGTTACATGCGTTATATGCGTCTCTAATTATTTTTCCCTAGCAAATTTCAATTGAACCTAAAGCTGCCACGTCAGTTTAATTGGTATGCTAATTGATTGACAACTAAGCAAGGTTACTTTTTAATTAATACAAACTTGAGGTTACATCTTTTCAAATGTTTCTCAATTAATATATAGGGGATCTGACACTTGTTCTGAATACTTTTCGACCATAGTAAAATTCTAACTTTGGATTTTCTTGTTTGGAAAAAAATAATTTTCTTCTTTATCAAAGCGAAAATTTGAAGCCGCGTTGTTTTCTCTGTACTTAAGGTTACAAGTGTTGGAATGAACACTGAATGGGGGAAAAAGATTGAGACACAACCTGAGATTGATGAAGAAAAACCCTTTCAGGTATGTTTTATTGATTACTTATTCCTAGCTACCTTCGATAGTTTGCGCATTTACCACCTGTGTTATCTTTTACTAGTTATACGTTAAACGGCTTGCAATTTCTGCTAGTTGGTTAGTCATTTCGCTAGCTTCTGTTGCCTGTATTGTTCAGTTAAGCCGGTAAGTCTGTCTTTTTTTATGAGGCACCCACCGCGCCTAGTTCTGCTTTCAGTTCTAAGGTCTATAGCTCTATCCTGGCGACAGTGAGTACCTAATGACCCTTTTTTATTTCAGATACTTCAATGGCCGGACCAAAAAATCAGATGGAACTCCAATGTATATCACCGGAAGTACCACTTTCGATGAAGCAATGGAATTTGTGATAAAATCCCTTAGTTTTGGGGTATGTGGCTTCTCAACTTTATCAAGCCTTGGTGGCATAGATTTATGGGAATTGTGTGTAACCTTGCCGCCACAATATTACTTTTGCAGATGGGAACAATAATAGTGGCAATGCCTGTTGGACTTTTTATAGCAGTTCTCTTGAAGTAATTAAGACTCCTTTCCTTTCTCAAAATATGCTTAAATAAAATACATACCAGAAGAGAAGCATCTCTTTAAGTATGCGCATACTTCTAGTTTTTTTTTGCATTACAGTAACTAACATCTTGTTTCTCATCTTGTCGTTTTCCTCACTACTTCAGCCTTGCAAATACAACGAGAAAAATGATGACAGACAACGCTTTGGTACTCTACTTTTATATTATAAATTCTACAATGTCGTTAGAGCATCAACATCTGCTAAGCTTCCGTAAATTTCTTTCAGGTTCATACACTCTCTGCATGTGAAACAATGGGATGTGTGACAACTATATTGTGTCACAAAACTGGAATTTTAACCTTGAATAAGGCAAGTGTTTTCGTCTACATGCAATTAGCTATTTTCATGCTTCCTCTTTTGCTTCTTGGGTACCAATTTCAGCATTTCTTTACAGATGTCCGTGGTTGATGTATGGGCTGGAGGAATAAGAATGCAAGATATGGATGGTGTTTCACAATTTCCCTCGATTCCTACAGAACTAATAATAGAAGGCATTGCCCAAAACACAAATGGCAGTGTTGTTTTTGAAACGGTAATTGTGTCCTAGAAGACGATGTTCAGCTGGACATAATTTGATAAGCATTATTCTTATTAAGCTCATAATAAATTACAGGGAGTCACTGAACCTGAGGTGTATGGATCACCAACAGAACAAGCCATTCTTAGCTGGGGGAACAAGGTTTTGTTTCTTGCTAAGCTTACATTACTACTTGTTATAGCTGTTAAGCTAATAACTAAAGACTGTTAGGTACTCGTGTTTTGTAGTTGGGAATGAAGTTTGATGAGGCTAGGTCAGGATCACCAGTCCTTCATGTTATACCTTTCAATCCAAAAAGGAAATATGGAGGCGTTGCATTAGAGGTTACATAACATTTTTTCTGAGCATCAGATATCGATATACATACCTATATATGTTATCACTTGCACACATATATAGTTGTGCTATGTTTGATTCTTATACAATTGTTTTTCTTCATATTAAATCATTTATAGGTTGGTACAGGACACCACGTCCATTGGAAAGGATATGCAAAGGTTATTCTTAATTCAAGCCAATGGTATATGGATGGGGCCAACAACCGCATAGCTATTGGTGAACAGAGACGGGTAGTTTGTTTATGAGTGTATATTATTAATTAACAAATATTACTTGGTCCATGTTTTTTATTTTATTTATAAGAGTACATTCCTCTCTTTAGGAGATGGAAGGAATAATTGGAGACATGTGTATGAGAGGAATGCGTTGTGCTGCAATTGCTTATCAATCCTATGAGCTGGGAAGTCTTCCAACGACCGAGGAAGAGCTTTCTACACTACCTCAAGACCTTGTTTTGTTAGCTATTATTGGTATAAAGGTAACTTTTCCAGCATTCATTTCGAACTTTAAGTTTGTATCAATAAAAATTAGTACCTGATTCCACTTGATTCAAAGCCTATGAAGTATTATTGTTATCATTATTTATTCAGTGTCTTGACTAATGTGCAGGATCCTTGCCGGGAAGGCACAAGAGATGCGGTCGACTTGTGCAGACACGGAGGTATCAAGGTGCCTGTTTTACCATTCTTCTCGTCCTGAAAATTTTGTTCTCTCTAATAAATAAGATTGGCTTAGTTTAAACAACTACCACTAAGTAATTGCATGGCAGCACCAACATACCTTTAAGACTAGTGTGACAACCCATCCTGCGGACCAGACTCACAGCCCTGTAGGACTCCGACCCTAACCCCTCGCCTGTAAGTTCTAAACTATCTCCAGGTAGGTTATTGGTGCGTTTGGTGTTCTTCGAACCCAAACCTCACCCTTTAACAATCTTTCACAAGACAAGTTGTCACCAATTTATCTAGTCTATTAATCATGGGCGGACGGGGCATTATAATAATTAATAAGTTTAAGCAATCTTTTTTTTGGATCAACCCTGTTAATTGGTGTGCTTTCTAAGTGGAAGATGTGGACTTTCAGGTTTGCATGGTAACGGAGGATGACGTCTTGACGGCACAAGCAATGGCAATGGAATGTGGGATACTGAGGGATATGTCTGGCCAAAATGTAAGGACAGCAGCTCAGTTTTGTGATCTAACTGATCAAGAAAGAGAGCAGATCTCCGGAGACATCTTAGTATGAATCAATTCTTCTCTATTTTGCATCTGATAATATATTTATGAATTGAATCATGGGATAGGATAACTAGATTCAGTCTCAGTTACTTATGATATTGTCACACCTTGCAGTTAAGCCAAAAAAAACTAACACGCTACTACACTATGTGAAGGTTTTGGCTCAAGCCTCTCCTGAGGACAGTCTTCTGCTTGTCAAAGCACTGAAGAGAAAAGGGCATGTAGTTGCAGCCACTGGGATGGGAATACATGATTCAAAGACACTACGCACGGTTTGTCATTATTAGAATATTAATACTCAAAAACTATCTAACTGTTTCAAAGAGAATATGAATTATAAACACTATTTCCTTTGCGTAGGCGGATGTTAGCCTTGCAATGGGAATCGGAGGGACTGCAGCAGCAAAAGAGAATGCCAATATTATTATACTGGATGACAGTTTTGCTACTATTGTCAAGGTTAGTTACTTTGTCAGTGAGATTTCATTTAAACCATTTTGTCACAGTTCTCAATGTGTTTTTGGGCAATTAGGTTATCCAATGGTGTCGATATCTATACACCAACATCCAGAGATACGTCCTATTCCGGCTCACTGTGAGTGTATCAGCCGTGGCTATCTGTGTGGTGGAGGTTGTATTTTATAATGCATTCCCACTTAATGCCGTGCAGGTTCGAAAATTTTATCCCTTTGTTACATCATCTTCTTGTAATCCTGTACTAAAACATTTTGTCCATTTTCCCTGATGCAGCTTTTGTTGCTTAATCTTATTGTGGACATCTTTGGAGCACTAGCGTTGGCTTACAGACCAACACCTCGCAAGATAATGGGAAAGCCACCAGTAGGTATAAGGTACACAAAATCTGAATAGTAACAAGGATATGATAATTGATCAACAACTAGTTGTCTTACCTTTTTCTTTTTTCTTTTTGTAGTGACCCTCTCATAACCAAGACGATGTGGTTCAAGATAGTGATACAGGTAGGTCCCCTGAAAATCCTTGATCTGGTGTGATGTGAACACTAATGTCCGAGACAGTCTTTTACACCATACTTTCCAGATAGCAAATATACACAATACATTGGTCATAACCTATAAATAATACTTCCCTCCTTCAGGTGATATACCTAGTGCTATTGCTGGCGCTCATACGCTCTGATAGTATATTGAAGCTGGTTCATGGTCATACCGCTGATGCTGAAAAATTGAAGAACACATTTATATTCAATTCTTTGGTCTTCTGCCTGGTAATGTTCGATTAAGTTGATCCTTTCTGTCATTTTCTACTTTAGTATCCTTTTCACCCAAGTAATTACAAAAATAAATGCAGGTATTTAACGAGTTTGAAATCCGGAGTGGAGACCAAAGCTTGAAAGATATCCTCAAAGACAATATGTTTATCATTACTATAACCTCGACCATTGTTTTCCAGGTAAGCCATATCTACAACTAAGACTACGAGTGAACACAACATTTATCTTCTCTTTTACTCATTTCCTAACCATATTATAATTTTTTCCTTTCGTTTCTTGTATATCAGATCATCTTGATAGAGTTCCTTGGCATATTCATTTCTGCGGTCAGGCTTGACTTGAAAAAATGGCTCATCTCCATCGTTGTAGGATTTCTCAGCCAGGTCGCCACTCGCTTTCCTTTGGAAGCCTATCAGTACTACCGCCACTGATTACTTTTGGCGGTAAGAAACATATTCACTCCCTAATCTTCTAATTTATCACAAAATATCATACTTCAGATTTGACAAGTAATTCTCTCAACTTACAGTTCTCATTTTCAGGTAAAGTTTCGAAGTATCAAGCATCCCCAGTAGCATTTAGATGCTTAGGCTCTGTTGTTCTCTGAGTGGATTAGTGCACGTTTTGAGGATCTTATATTGTTTGCATATTTTTCTACAAGAATCATTTGTAATTTTTTGGAAACATGATTCTTTTGTAATTATAACGTTTTTCATCGTTAAATTAAAATTACACATTTTATCACTAATTTAAAAAAAAAACTGCTACGACAATTGTTGAAATATGCCTTGAATCTGCGATCTGACACAGATCGATCGATCCAGAAGTCATGGATCGGTCGATCTGTGTCAAATCCGAGAAATATGAAAAGTTTCATTAAACGTTTTCTTATATATTTTTAGGGTTGTACCCTATTCTGTAACACGAATTGTGCTCTCCAAAACTCCCTCCATCAATAAAGTAATTTTTGCCCGTGGATTAAACCACGTTAAATCTCTGCGTCTTTCTTCATTGTTTATCATCTGTTAATCTGATTCTTCTCACATCCCTCACAACAAATTGGTATCAGAGCTTCGGGTTGAATCTAGTAAGAAGATGTCTGGGATAAACATAAAAATCGATAAGTTTACTGGAAGGAATAGTTTCAGTCTCTGACAAATCAAGATGAAGGCGTTGCTGAAGCAACAAGGTCTTTGGGGACCGTTGTCAGGGAAGAAGGTTGAAGCTGTTACTTCTGAGATAGAGGTTACTGAAGAGAAGACGTATTCAACGATTTTGTTGTGTCTGGCAGATGAGATCATCATCAAGGTTTCTGGTATTGATACTGCAGCTGATTTGTGGTCGAAGTTAGAGAGTCTATACATGACGAAGTCTCTGATAAAGAAGCTACTTATGAAACAACGTCTTTTCGCTCTGAACATGTAGGAAGGTACACAACTTCAAGATCACCTTAATAGTCTAAATTCCATTATGTTGGATCTGAGGAATATTGATGTTAAGGTGGAGGATGAGGATGCAGCACTGATTTTGTTGGTGTCACTGCCCCAGACAACATTCATTTCTACTGCCTCCGCGTGTGGACGAACATCTAGTGAATAGAAGAAATTTTAATTTTACTATAAATTTGATATCAAGGTTTAAGTATTTTTTTTTTTAAAAAAATAACCATTCTCATAGATATTTAAGTTTGTGATGAAAAACACTAAACTAACTCGTTATAAAAGTTTATAAACCCTACTTTACTCCTAAATATTAAATCTTAAATAATAATCATTAAATTCTAAATCCAAATATTAAAATATTTTTGAAAATTGGTATTCAATTTACTGTATTTCAACCAGTTTCTCTTAAATATATGTAAACACTGAAAAACAAAATTTGGACAATTACTTGGTATTACCTTTTAGCGAGTTAAGTATCTGTATAACTCATTATTCAAATATTTTTTTCTCATTATTCAGATAATATCTTTTTTTTTTGGTAAGAGGTTGGGAGAAAGACTCCCAACTTATATTAAAAACAACAAACTTCAGTCTACATAACGAGTTTGCCGTGGCCAAGGGGGTCCAACGACATCCTCCATCAACAAATCAGCAACCTCAGGTGGAACAACATTAAGTTTATAAAAACCAAAAGGAAAGGAAAAAAAGCAAGGTTAGCCACCCCGTCGGCTAAGCGGTTAGCCTCCCTGTAAACATGAACAAAACGGACTATCCAGTCCCTCGCCAAAAAGCCATAGCACAAATGTACTAGGAACGACAAAGGATGAGTATCACCAATCCCAGTCGTAAAGAACTCAAACACCACTTTCGAATCAGTTTCGACTACCAATCTCCGAGGTCTTCGCTCCCATGCTACCACAAGTCCATAATAGGCACCCCATAACCCTGCCAACGTGGCACTACATCTACCGATATTTAGAGCAAAACCCCCGCACCACTCACCATCACCATTGCGTAATACTCCCCCCGCAGTTGCCAGGCCCGGGTTTTCGTGTGAGGCCCCATCTGTATTAAGCTTCATCCACCCCACTCTAGGTGGTATCCAACTGACCATTATTTCCATCTTTTGGCCAGTACTAGTATTTGTATGTGCTGCCTCATTCGCCGTTGTGATCTCCTTACCAATCTTCGCAGAAAGCCAACTCTATCTCTCCAAAGTCTGTTCTCCCCAAATATATTACCACATCTCCACTTCCACCCCCACAAAACTGCCATCGCAAACATCGTGGACCATCTTGTTCCATCCATCCTCTCATTATTCTGAAGATTCATATAGATCCACTCCAACAGATTTATTGAGAAAAAAGTCTGTCTTTTTCCAGTGGGAACAAGTCTATTCCGTATACCTACCATCGCCGGGCAGTCCCTAAGGACATGTATAATTGTCTCAATCCCTCCTCTACATACTTGGCACACATCGTTTCCGCTTAGGTGACGTCGATGTCGCTCCACATTAGTCATAATAGCCTTCTTCCCGACCAACCAAAGAAAGCATCTCACCCTCTCAGGCGCCTCTACTCGCCACACGTTATTGAACAGGTTCCCCATGTTTGGTCTCGGAGTTTCATCCATCGTAAGCATCTCATACGCCGACTTTACGGTGAACTGGCTATTCTTTGTGTAACACCAGGTCAAGCGGTCTCTGCTCCTTGTTATCTCATCGATCACCACTGCTGCAAGTTCCAGGTGTGTGTCTTCTGTTACAAACGGGGTGATGCGCGTAAGATCCCAACCTCTGCCTTCAACCCACATGTCTCTCGCTGTTAACTCCTCAAGCTCCTCAGGCAGCTCTGCGATAGTCAATGTGCTAAGCGGGGTACTTGAGAGCCAACTGTCCTTCCAAAATTTAATCTCTTCCATTACCAATAACCCAACTGTGTCCTTGCACAAGTACATCCCTTATTCCCACCACAATGCTTTTCCAAGTCGATGAGCTGGTTTTACTCGCTACCATCCAATCGAGATTATGATATTGCCCACCGTATACTTGCTACGCAAGACTCTGGCCCATAAACTCTCATTGTCTTGCAACAAACGCCACCCCACCTTCGATATAAGAGCTTTATTCATATCTCTTGACACTCTTATTCCAAGGCCTCCCTCTCTCTTCGGTTTACAAATCATATCCCAAGCAACCAAGTGTTGACCACCACCCCACACAAAGTTTCGAGACAAGCCATCAAGTTTCTCAAGTATACTCACCGGCAAATTAATAGTGCTCATAGAGTGAACCAGTATTGAACAAAGGACTGCTCTCGTCATTGTTACCCTTCCTTCTAGACTTAGTGTTTGCTTCTTTCAACCTGAAAGTCGAGAAGCAACTTTTTCTAGAGTCTCCCCAAACGTATCCTTGTTTATTCTCTTCTGAAGGATGGGCATCCCCAAGTATTTTCTCAGCTCCCTTGTTGATGCAATACCGCTTTCATGGCTTATGCGATCCCCTCTCTCACGAGAAACATTCTTCGAGAAGAAGATCTTTGACTTCGGGAGACTTACTTTATGCCCCGACGCTTTACAGAATTTCTCTAACACCTTTTTTATGACTCTAATATGTGTCACCGAGGCTTCAGCAAATAATATAAGATCATATGCAAAACAAATATGGGATAGTTGTGGACCACATCTTGACAACCTTATCGGCTTCCATCTATTTACCTCAACCGCCTCCTCAATCAGATGACAAAGCCTCTTCATTCACAGAACAAACAAATATGGTGACAAGGGGTCACCTTGCCGCAGTCCTCGGGAAGGCTTGAAAGAGTCTGTTATTGATATACCATGATTTTGAAGTTGATATATCATGATTTTGACCCACTTTTAGTCATGGTATTGATATATTTTTATGATAATTATATATGTTTTGGAGTCTATTTAGAGTATTTACAGGTTCAGGTACGTCCTCGTGAAATATGGTGATTTTGGTGTCTTTTGGAACCCTTAAGTGCAGAACTGCGCAGACGCGGCAGATGTTTAGATATGTATGGAGACCTTCCCATGGTGAGATTTAGCCCATATGTTAACACAAGATAGAGCTTTGAGTTATCTTTCCAATGCCACCGGTTTGAGGTCTATCCAACGGTTAGATCAGAAGTTATGCCCGTTTTACTGAAGAGTGGTCAGTCTGCCTCGCGAGAGAAGGCTGTTGAGAAGATATGTGCATGTCGATCGATGGGAGACACTTCATATCGGTCGATATGAATGCCAGAACGTGGGCTGACTATATTTCATAACCGACTGAAGCCCACAAGTTACCATAAAACCTTTGGACGACCATAAACCCTAGTTATGATATTTATAAGCCATTGTTGACGGCTACATGCTATCGAAGCTTTTCTAAGTTCTTTTCTATTGTTTCTCTTAGTTAGGAGAGAAGGGATGAACTCTTATCAGAGTCCTCCTGGAACTCCATTGGTTTTATATCTATTCTATTTCAGTTTTATATATATTCATCTATGATTTCTGTGACAATCTTCATGTCTGACTAGATCCACCTATTGGATTTAGGGTTCAAATAGGTTGTGGGATTAGCCTCAACTATATATTGCTAAGTTGTTATATTCATTGTTAGGATGTTCTTAATTCTTGTTTCTAGAGTCATGAACTAGAACCATGAACTGGAATAGTTTAATTTATTAATCTTCATCCTGATATCATCCTGCACAAGCTCAGATCTTAGGCACCAGCGATAGCCGGCCTAATGATCTCTGTGAACACAGTTTCGATTCAATCTGATGCTATGTCGATCGATACTCCTATAGAGTCAATCGACGACAGCACATATCGACCGACACTGCGATAGCAACATCGGTCGATACTGTCGGCATTCAGATCAATGGACGAGTCTAACTAGCGACAACTGTAGATTTGTCTAAGAATTGAAGTTCTTATATATCATGCATGTAACTTGTTAGGCATCTATAGTATTATAATCCTGATTACCTGAATAGAAACCCTAGATCTAGCTATCTTCCTTCCATAAACAACTTCTTGCCAAGCTGAACAATTAATCTTGTTCAACTTGTTTATTACTTTATTTATTAATTGTATTATTACCTATTAGCCTAACTTAATCATATAACTATTAGATCTATTAGGTTCCCTAGCTCCCCGTGAATTCGATCCCTAAGTACTACTATTGAACCTCTTATTTGAGAGAGTAATTCACTCCTTAGGGTTAAACATTTGAGTGATATCAGTTATCTCACCATTCCACAAGATACTCATTGCTGGGCCAGCAACACATTCCATAACCCTCCCGACCCAAACTTCAGACAGACCCGCAGCTCTTACCTCCAAAAAGTCCCATCTCAGTCTATCATAAGCCTTTTCCAAGTCCAACTTTAACAACATCCATCCCTTGTGACCTTTCTTCCTTTGCATAGAATGGACCGCTTCCTAAACCACCACGATATTATCTGCGCTAAGACGACCCGGGATGAAACTAGATTGAGCTGGCCCTATCAACTTGTTCATTATCCCCTTTAATCTCCCAACCATAGCCTTGGTGATAATTTTAAACAAGACGTTGCAGAGACTTATCGGGCGAAACTGAGAAATACTCTTCGGTTTATTTACTTTCGAGATCAAAACCACTAGAGCGTCGTTTGTTTCAGCTGGGAGCTTCCCTGTCTCATAAAACTGAGTAGCGAACCGTACTACCGAGTCCCCTACTGTCTCCCAGCATTTCTGGTAGAAAACCGGCTGAAAGCCGTCCGGTCCTGAAGCTTTGAAACTTCCCATATCTCTTACTGCTTTCTCCAACTTCTTGCTGTGAAAGACTTATTGAAAGGGAAGTGGTCCTGGCTCGTAAGATTCGTGAACCTCCTCTCCACTAAACCATGCGTATCGATATCCACATCTTCCAAAGAGTATAACTTCTTAAAGTAATTCACCGCTAAATCTTCAAGCTCCTTTGTTTCTGAAATCCATTGGTTATCATTATTCTTCAACATCTCAATTTTATTTCGCCTACGCTGAATGATTGTTGACATGTGAAAAAATTTGGTGTTATTCTCCCCATAGACAATCCACTTCTCTCGTGACTTCTGAAACTATATGACTTCCTCTTGTTCGAGAGTTATATCAAGTTCCTTCAACAGCTCACCTTCTTTTATTAACATATAATATCTAAAATAGTTGACATTTGTCTTATACCCAACTATAATTATTATATAACAATTTTACAAAAATATTAACAGTATTTAAAAATAAACTAAATATTAAATAGTTAATATGGTAAACAATTAGTAAATAATTTAATATATCAAACAATATGCTTATAGTTCATAAACACTAAATAATGAGGAGACGAGTAAATCTATATTATAATAGTAGACTTTCAAAGCTCCACAATGCACCACATCAGTAGTTTTGTGGGTCTCGTAGGTATTTTTTAAACATCCATAGTTTTGGTTAGGTGGTTACAAACAAAAAAAAATACACTTTAGCCAAGTGGTATAAGGTGTTTAGTTAAGCATGCAAGATCGTGGGTTCAAACCACGCAGCTATCATGTATTTTTTTTTTTTTTGAATTATTATCATATGCGCTTTTTGTTTATAAGGTTTTTATAATTTTTTTTGGACTTATTGTTTTAAAGATCAAAATAGTTGGATAATCCCTAGAACTTAACAAGTTCAAATCCAAAAATAATTAAAAATAGATCCAAAAATGAACAATTAAAAAAACAAAAAAAGCAAGTCTCACGCGGTTGCCTACGCGGATGGCTTAAAGAGCCTTAAAACTATCCTATTATAATATAGCTCAACCCAACAATAATAAAAAATAAATCCAAACACGAACAGACCAACAAAAAAAAAGAAGTGAATCTCACGCGGCTGGCTACGTGGATGGCTTAATGAGGCTTGAATATTATAGATTAAGAGCGAAAACATTAAATCATTGCACATATTTCCTAATATATATTTTCAACAAATTTGTATGTGAGATAAAATAAAAAAACAATAAAAATTAATTATATTCGTTATTTATTAAATGAATATGTAATTTCTCTTACATTTTAATAACTACTATAATTTCATTGAAAACATTCCTCACCACCGATTCCAGACTCCGGCGAATGGATTCCCACAGTCGATGACGGCGTAGATAAAAATGCCACATCATTTATGAACAAAACTCAAACTTACAAAAAAACCATATATAAAAACCTATCTAATGAAACTTAAACAACAAATATTATCTTAATTAAGGTTATTTTTAAATTGATAAATCGTTTAATACAAATTTAAATACTATAAATATAGAGTTATATCAAGTTTTGACTTACGATATAAAAACTATTTATAGCAAAAACACCTACTTTTACACACTAAAAACTATATTATAGCCTAACTATTCCTATAAACCTTGCTTCGCATATAAATAACATTTAACACATTCCTAATATATTTTCAAAAAATTCGTATGTGAAATAAAATAAAAAAAAAAAAAAAAATTTAAATATTTTTCCTTATTTATTAAATGAATATGTAATTTCTCTTACATTTTAATAATTACTATAATTTCATTGAAAACATTCCTCACCACCGACTCCAGACTTCAGCGAATGGATTCCCACAGTCAATGACGCCGTAGATAAAAATGCCAAATCATTTATGAACAAAACCCAAACTTACAAAAAACCATATAGAAAAACCTATCTAATGAAACTTAAACAACGAATATTAACTTAATTAAGGTTATTTTCAAATTAATAAATCGTTTAATACAAATATAAATACTATAAATATAGAATTATATCAAGTTTTGACATACGATATAAAAACTATTTACAGAAAAATAAAAATAAAAATAGACACCTACTTTTACACACTAAAAACTATACTATAGCATAACTATTCATATAAATCTTACTTCGCATATAAATAACATTTAACATTAGATATACAATATTTTCACTTTACATTCTTACTACATTCTTTCCATTTCATTATTATTTGGTAGCATTAGAAGAATCCACTAAAACAACAATCGAAAAAAATACACGCAAACATAATAATCACGGCCCCGCGCTTGCGCTAGGAATATGCAACTAGTTGTAATAATAAATCAGATTCACATCTATCTTATTAAAATAGTAAAACTTTTAGAACTGATATTATCTCTATCCATATTTTTCACAGGTAATTCACTCATAAAACTTTTTTAGAATTTTCATTAAAAGCAACTGGTCTACTAAATTAGGAAACAGTTGACATATTTATTTTTATAATGTCGTGAGACAACAAATTTGTGTTTTTTTTGCTTCCGTACAGTGACATCTCTGTTGCCATATCAATGCTCCATGAACCATGATAATTTTTAACAAAAAAATAAAATAAAATTATACGTTGACATTGTTTTTGTCAAACAATACGTTCACACATTCATTATCATCAACACATGACATATTTAAGGTATAGCACCTTTCCTAGGTTCTAAAACTAATTTGATACTATTTGACTAAAATCCAACAAAGCATGAAACACAAACCATAACAGTTTTATATGGCGAAAATCTTATTACAAAATATCTCAAACACGGATTTTACAAGATGTCCTGCCCGGCACTCCCTCCTCCTCGGAGTTGGCCTTATTTACGCTATAAATATCTGATTAAACAAACTTTTTTCATTATACACTTTTATCTTACTTCTCGACGGTTTAACGGCCTTAGAAATTTGTCCCGGCTAATGCACAGAATCTCCGAAGATCTGGAGTCTGGTCTCCGCAGCCACTATGTTTCCACAGCTCATGATGATGCTATACCCGAAGATATTGAAATTGTTATCGGTGCCTCTGCCACTGCACCTGCAGATGACTTGGAGGGTGACTCAGAAGCTCATCATCGCTGGAGCTCGTGGTGGGTGAGTGATTTTTCTTCCAAATGAATAATCTATTCATCTCGTATACTTATTGTTTAAGAATCTCCTTTTATACTACATTACTACTAGTGCACGTCGTTGATGTCATGGAGGAGCAGACCAAATGATGATGCAGTAAGCGTAACATCTCACAGATTTTGTTAGAATCACAATATTCTTTTTCTTTCTAATCTATGTTTTTTTTTGTTCTTGTGATAAAAAGTCAGTACGTGATCATCCAGAAACAGAACTAGAAAACGGTACATATATGTTCTTTTAAAATATTCGGTTTTTATTACTAATTCACAATGGATTGATCTCGTTTCTTTGTCTGTTGTCCTTTCAACCTCAGCTACTGGCGGGTTTGTGATTGAAGTGGACAAACTCACCCAAGTGGTCAGAGATCGTGACCTTCAAGCTCTCAATCAATATAATGGGGCAAGCACTTCTGATGACTTCTATTTATCAATTATTCTCTTGTGTCTCTGTTTCTTAGCTTATGATTTCCTCTGATAGGTTGGAGGGTTGTCATCTCTGCTGAAGAGTGACCTTGGAAAGGGCATAGATCCGCTCAACGATGAGATACTGCAACGTAGGCAGGCATTTGGGTCAAACACATACCCTTCCAAAATGGGGCACACTTTTTGGGTATACAATAAAACTCTCTATAAATTAATAATGTTCGAATTTTAAAACTTTATTAATTTATAAAGATATTAATTTACAAAAAAAAAAATATATTTTTAATATATTTATTCTAAGATAAAAAATATTTGATTTTAGTTTATTGACATTAATTATTATTTTTTGAAATTTCATTTATATTAATTCTATTATATTATTTAGTGTATATAATATATATTGCATAGAACTTAAATGTAGAAATGTAGCTGTAAGACTTAGTCTTTAGTTTTCTTGTTGTAGTTGTATGTTATTTTGATGTAGAAAAATACTAGAAATTATAAAACTTTTTAAAAGTTGTTTTAAGAAAAAATATAAAACATGAACAAATAAAATAAAATATGGCTGTAAACGTAGGCATTTAACTTTTAAAATAAAGCTACATCATAACTTCTAAGAATTAGTGCTTTAAAAATGAGTAAAGCTAAAATCTTAAGTTAAAGCTTAAAGTGCTAAGAAAATATAAAAAAAATTATTGTGAATATAAAACATATAATATAATGATAGGTTGTTACTTATATAAAATATATATACATATAAATTAGTCATTTATAAAAATTATTAATTTATAATTTTAATGGGATCATATATTTACATAGAATTTACTAAAAATTATTTTCTTATTATTTTATCGATTTGTGGTAAATTTTGAAACGGTCTAAGTTGGGACCGACAAAATTTAGTAACTTATAGAGATTATGAATTTATTGACTATTAACTTATAGATGTTCTGTATATATATATATATATATATATATATATATATATATATATATATATATATATATATATGCAATTCTTAGATAACAAGAATGTTTTGTTTTATTTGGCAAAAACCCTCTGTTTTTCAATTGTTTGTTGTTGTTGCAGAGCTTTGTTTGGAAAGCTTGTCAGTTTCCTCTTTCCCTGGTTATGATCATTGCTGTTGTAATCAATTCACTCCTGCGAATAAAAACCAAGGTTAGCTGGGATGATGATGAGCCATCTTTCTTGTACTTAAGATTACCTGCAATTCATGTACTTATGCAGTTCTGTCTCATTATTGCTTGTTTCTTAAAACAACAGTCATAACCAATAACACTACTGCTATGGTTTTGATTCTTTTATATTGTGAAAATATCCCATGTCAGAAGTATCGGTGGGACATGAGTAATATATAATGGACTTGGACCAATCAATTTACTACCAATTAGTTTTATGTTGGAATCTCATGATAAACTTGAATTGACATCTAACTTAACATATATAGCATAGCATGTGGTTTTTCTGTTAAAAGGTTCTTTTAGAGTTGGGCTCTTCTAAACCTTCTGCCAGAATTTATTTTCTGTACTTTATTCTCATGACAACTGCAGGCTATCAACAATGGATTGTATGTCGAAGCTTGCGCCATTTCGGTCACTGTCCTTGACATCTTTCTAAGAGGTATCATCTTTGATGCTTCTGAGTTGCTTTGCAACTCTAGAAAATTGTGAGAATATGGAAGCAATCTGATTTGTTTTGTCTGTCTCTCGTATTCCAGCTTTAACCGAGTACAAGCAGTCTCGTAAGCTTGAAAAGTTTAGTAAGGAGAAGAGAAACGTACCCCAAGACGTATGCTATTGCAAACAGTTTTCTCCCTCATTTATGCTGGCCACAATTTTTGCTGAACGTTTCCATTGCAGGTTATTAGGGGTGGCAGAAGACTCTCTATTTTGTCTTCTGATATTGTCGTCGGCGATATTGTACCTCTTAAGAATGATTGTCAGGTAAGCATCACACATTTAGGCCATGTTCATTTTTGTATTTAATTACAGCATTTAAATATATCATATGAATATTTGTTTTATAATTTGTATTTGCATCTAGATACAATATCAAATGTTAAGTTGTTGTTTTTGATTTTATAATAGCATTAAGATATTATCGGTTAAATAATTATAAAGTCATGATCATACAATTAATAATTAATGACTTATTATATTTGAATAAATATGTCTAAATATTTATAACATAATAGTTATTATACTTAAATATTTTTTTGGAGAATCTGATTTTAGGAAATTTAGTTTTACAATTTTGGCAAAATGTGAATCTACGGGTTTAGCGTGAGAACTGAATTTTCAGTTTTGGCGTTTTGTTGAACAAATTGAATTGTGGTTTTCGTTAAAATTTTGATTTTCGAGTTTTGGTGAAATGATAATTTTTGTGAGTTTGGAAAAAAAAACTTGATTTTGTGATTTTGGTGAAAAAAAAATATTTTCTAGTTTTAGTGGAATTTTTTTATTCGAATTTGGCGAAACATCCTAATTTTGCAGGTTTGACAGAAAATCTCAATTTTGCAGGTTTGATGAGAATCTTCAATTTTGCAGGTTTGACGAAAACCCTTAATTTTGCAGGTTTAACGAAAGACATTATTGGGTGGTTTTGACAGAAAATATAATTTTACTCGTTTAACGGGAATATCAATTTTTCATTTTTGGCGAAAAATAAAATTTAACTTTTATTTTTGCAAAAAAAAAATGATTATTTTTTTTGGTTTTGATGGGAAATTTGGTTTTGTAATTTTTGTGGAAATTTTATTTTGATATTTTGGCTGAAAATAGGATTTCGATTTTTTGGGGAAAACCCTAATTTTGAAGTTTTTGTGAGAAAACTATATGTAACGGTTTTTGCAGAAATTATTTTTTCTTTCTTTGCAGCAAAACAACTTGAATGGTTTTGCCAAAAAAAATCTCATTTTACGATTTTGGTAGAAAATTTTGATTTCATGATTTTGACGAAAATCTTGTTTTACAATTTTTGTGAGAAACTTTAATTTTATAATCTTGATGAGAAAGCATGATTTGAAGGTTTAATATATATATGTATCTAATAATATTAATAGTAATTATAAATTAGTTATTTTTATATTGTATTGAATGGGTACCTAAGTGTTTCGGATTTTGAGGTATAAATGCTGCATTAAACTCTTTTCTTTGAATTTTCTAGATGTTGTAGATTTTGCATCAATATAGATGCATCCAGAAGCTGATACAATAGTGTTTAAGCGAACATCGTGTGAACATTTGCATCCAACATCATAAAGGAACATGGCCTTAATAGTAGTAATCAAGTTGTATTTGCTTTTTTTTTCTCGAACTTCACGCTTCAGTTTTCTAAAATCATGACAAATGCTGCAGGTACCTGCAGATGGTGTCCTGTTCGTTGCAAACTCACTGAAGATTGACGAACAAGAAATAACAGGCTCACACTTGATTGTATTATTTACCGGTGTTAATGCGCTAAACCCTTTCCTTTTTCATGTATTTCTAATCACCCTTTTCAATTTTCAGGTTCAAAAAGATCTTCTACAGGATCCTTTTTTACTGTCTGGTTCCAAAGTGATAGAGGGCATAGGTACAATGCTAGTAAGCTCTCTAGCCACTTCTTCTATGTGCATTTGCAATTTCTGTGGCTTTTTGTATGGAAGTTTATGATTATGGCATTTATGTGACTATGTCTGCCCTTTTATTCTAAATCCTACGCTAGTGCTGCCAATTATTCTGAACCCTGTTCTATCATACTTAAATTCAAACTCTGGATTTTCTTGGTTGGAAAAAAATGTTTTTCTTCTTTATCAAAGCGAAGATTTGAAGCCCGTGATTGCTTTCTTTGTACTTAAGGTTACAAGTGTTGGAATAAACACTGAATGGGGGGAAAAGATCGAGACACAACCTGAGACAGATGAAGAAAAGCCCTTTCAGGTCTGTGGAATTTTTGTGCACTTACCTTCGATAGTTTGTGCACTTACCACCTGCGGAATTTTTTACTAGGTATACGTGAAACGGCTCGCTATTTTTGCTAGCTGGTTTGTCATTTGGCTCGCTTCAGTTGCCTGTATTGTTCATTTATGCCAGTAAGTCTGTCTTTCTTTACGATGTACTCACCGGCCTTATTTCTGCTTTCAGTTCTAATTAAGTTCTCTAGCTATAGTGAGGACCTAACGATCCTTTTTTTTTTAATTCCAGATACTTTTATGGTCGGACCAAAAACCCAGATGGAACTCCATTGTATATGCCCGGAAGTACCACTTCTGATGAAACAATGGAATTTTTGTTCAAATCCCTGAGTTTTGGGGTATGTGGCATAGACCTATAGTAATGGTAATTTTGTGTACCTTGTCGCCACAATATTACTTTTGCAGATGGGAACAATAATGGTGGCGATGCCAGTTGGACTTTTTATAGCTGTTCTCTTGAAGTAAGACTCCTTTCCTTTTCATAATTTTCTTAAATAAAAATACATACTAGAAGAGAAGCATATCCTTAGGTATGCATACTTCTAGTTTTGTCATTGCAGTATCATGGCAGTAACATCTTCTTGTTTCTCATCTTATCATTTTCGTCACTACACCAGCCTTGCATATACTACAAGAATAATGATGACAGACAAAGCTTTGGTACTCTACCTTTGTATTCAAAACTCTTCACAGTCGTTAGAGGATCAACATGTGCTAAACTTCCATAAATGTCTTTCAGGTTCAAAAACTTTCTGCATGTGAAAGAATGGGATATGTTACAACCATATTGTGTCATAAAACTGGAATTTTAACTTTGAACAAGGCAAGTATTTTCGTTTATGTGGATAAAGCTATTTCCGGCTTCCTCTTATACTTCTTGGGTAATTATCTAAGCATTTATTTAATGCTAAGCAGATGTCAGTGGTTGATGCCTGGGCTGGAGGAATAAGAATGCAAGACATGGATGATGTTTCACAGTTTCCGTCGATTCCTACAGAACTAATAATAGAAGGCATTGCCCAAAACACAAATGGCAGTGTTGTTTTTGAAACGGTAACTGTGTCCTAGGTCACGGTGTTTAGCTAGACAGAAACTATTTGATTAGTTTCTCTAGTAGGATTAATTTGTATATGAACTATTCTTACCAAGTTCATAATTAATTAATTATAGGGCGTCACTGAGCCAGAGATCTATGGATCACAAACAGAACAAGCCATTCTTAGCTGGGGGAATAAGGTTTTGTATCTTTCTAATCTTACGTTACTACTTGCTATTAAGTTTATAACTAATGACTATTAGTGACATATGTTTGTAGTTGGGAATGAAGTTTGATGAGGCTAGGTCAGGATCAGCAGTCATTCATGTTATACCATTCATTCCAGAAAAGAAATACAGAGGCGTGGCATTACAGGTTACATAACCTTTTCTTTGTTTTGCTGAGCATATATATCTCTGTTTTCACTTGACACATATAGTTGTGTTATGTTTTATTCTTATACAGTTGTTTTCTTCATATTTATTCATTTATAGGTTGGTACAGGATACCATGTTCATTGGAAAGGATCTGCAAAAGTTATTCTTAACTCATGCAAATGGTATCTGGATGGTGCCAACAACCGCATAGATATTGGTGAACAGAAACGGGTAGTTTGTTCATGAGCATATATTACTAATTCACTTGTGCCATAGTTTTATTTAATTTATATGAGTCTATTCTCTCCTTAGGAGATGGAAGGAATAATTGGACACATGTGTATGAGAGGAATGCGTTGTGCTGCACTTGCTTATCAGTCCTATGAATTGGGAAGTCTTCCAACGACTGAGGAAGAATTTTCTACACTACCTCAGGACCTTGTTTTGTTGGCTATTATTGGTATAAAGGTAATATTTCCAGCACTATTTTCGAACTTCAAGTTTGTTATCAATGAGAATTGGTACTTGTTAATTTCCAATTGATTCAAAGGCTATGAAGTCTTATTATTATCATTACTTATCGTGTCCAATGTATTGAATAACGTGCAGGATCCATGCCGGCCAGGCACAAGGGATGCGGTCCAGTTGTGCAATTCTGGAGGTATCAAGGTGCCTGTTTCACCGTTCTTCTCGTCCTAAATTTTGGTTCCCTCTAAGCAATTAAGATTTAAGATTTTTTTTTTTTGTTAATCTGACTGTTTTCTAAATGGAGGATGTGGACTTTCAGGTTTGCATGGTGACGGAGGATGACGTTTTGACTGCACAAGCAATAGCAATGGAATGTGGGATACTAAGGGATACATCTGGCCAGAATATAAGAACAGCAGCTCAGTTTTGTGAACTAACTGATCAAGAAAGAGAGCACATCTCCGGAGACATCTTAGTATGATACATTCTTCTCTATTTTGCTTTAATATATACATATGTGTATCTGATGAAACATTTATGAATGGAATCACGGGATAATATAATTAGATTTAGTCTGAGTTATGATATTGTCAAACTTTGCAAAGTTAACTTGTTGTACTGGAATTGGATTGAACCAAAAATTGAGCCAAAAAAATTAATTAACATACTACTCTACTCTATTGTGAAGGTTTTTGCTCAATCTTCTCCTATAGACAACCTTCGGCTTGTCGAAGCATTGAAGAGAAGGGGGCATGTAGTTGCAGCCACTGGGATAGGAATACATGATCCAAAGACACTATCAGCGGTATGTCGTTATTATCATATCAACACTCAAAAAGACATATCTACAAGACTACAACCCACGGTTACTGTTTTCTTTGCGTAGGCGGATGTTAGCATTGCAATGGGAATCGGAGGGACCGCAGCAGCCAAAGACAATTCCGATATTATTATACTGGATGACAGGTTTGCTACTATTGTCAAGGTTTGTTTTATAGAATGCATGCAACAAAAGAGAACAAACCTTTGACTTTTTGGCAGTGAGATTTCATTTAAATCATTTTGTCACAATTCTCTCTCTTTTTTTTTTCTATTGGGATAATATGCAGGTTATCCAATGGTGTCGCTATATATACACCAATATCCAGAGATATGTTCTATTCCGGCTCACTGTGAGTGTATCAGCCGTGGCCATCTGTGTGATCGAGGTTGTATTTCATGATGCATTTCCACTTAATGTGGCGCAGGTTCGAAAATATTATCCCCTTTTTATATCATCTTCTTGTAATCCTGTAGTTCCACGACTGAAACCTTTGTCCTTTGCTTTGCTTTGTCCCCCTGGTGCAGCTTTTGTTGGTTAATCTTACTGTTGACATCGTTGGTGCACTATCGTTGGCTTACAGACCGCCAGCTCGCAAGCTAATGGGAAAGCCACCAGTGGGTATAAGGTACACAAAATCTGAATACTATCAGGATATTAGAATTGATTAATAAGTGGTTGACAAAAAAAAAAGAGGTTGTCTAGGAAATATACTCGTAAACTGATATCATTTATGTGTATACGTTTTTCGTTTGTTTTATTTTTTTTGCAGTGACCATCTTCTAACCAAGACGATGTGGACCAAGATGGTGATGCAGGTAAGTCCCCTGAAAACTCTTTGATTTGTCATGTGTGAACACTATTGTCCGAAAAAGTCTTTTACTACATAGTTTCCAGAGAGCAAATAAACACAATACCTTGGCCATAATAATTTAGATTTGCAACAAACAAAAAAACTTGGAGACCTCTAAATAATGCTTCCTTCATTCAGGTGATTTACGTAGTGTTGTTGCTGGCCTTCATACATTCTGATAGTCTATTGAAGCTGGATCATGGTCAAACTGGTGATTCTGAAAAAGTGAAGAACACATTTATATTTAATTCTTTGGTCTTCTGCCTGGTAATATTCGATTTCTCCCACACTTTTAACTATACTCATCTGAGAATAAGTTGATAATTTATGTCTTCTTCTACATTTGTATCTCTTTCTTTCACCCAACCAATTAAAAATATAAATGCAGGTTTTCAACGAGTTTGAAATCCGAAATGGAAACCAACCCTTGAAAGAAATCCTCAGAGACAATATGTTTGTCATTATTATAACGTCAACCATTATTTTGCAGGTAAGCCCATATCTACAAGTGAACACAACATTAATTTCTCTTTTACTCATTTACTAACCATATTATACTTTGTTTTTTTTTTCCTTTTGTTCTTTGTGTATCAGTTAATCTTTATAGAGTTCCTTGGAATATTCATTTCTGCGCTTAGGCTTGACTTGAAAAAATGGCTCATCTCCGTCGTTTTGGGATTTCTCAGCCAGGTAGCAACTCGCTTCCCTTTGGAAGCTCACCCGTACCACCGGAACTGATTATTTTTATCCGTAAGAACCATATTCATTCCCTAATCTTCTAATTTATAACACAAATATCTTACTTTATTTTTGACAAGTAACTTCTCTCTACTTACAATTCTCATTTCAGGTAAAGTCTTGAGGCATCCCCATAGCATTTGGCACGTCGCAGGCTTTGTTGTTCTCTGAGTGAATAAGTGCGTGAGATATTATTATTCTTTAATTTTTTTGGAAATCTTTATGTTTTCCCATCTGAAGTATCATCTAACAAAAGTTCACACATTTTTAAAAGTTTGAAATTTATTTATTCCTAATCAAAAGGTTTGAAACAATAGTCCGCACAGACGGCAATTCTTCACGCCTGCTTTGTTTTCTTTTCCTCTGCACATTTTTTTTTTTGTAATTAAAGTGTGACTGTAATGGCACATAACACTTTCTAATTGCTAAGTAAGCATTATGTAACAGAAATGTCAGCTTATGTTATTTTTGACTACACAATGTAGGACTATGTATGATAAAGCCGAAATATGTTAATTCATGTACGGAAATTTGAAATAACTTATTGTTGGTGTATTAATTTGCATAGTTTATGTGTATGTACTGATTAGAACCGTTGGATTGTGCAGATGTATCAATATGTTGTTTTCCTAGAAATTATGGATGATCATTACAAAAATGAATTGCGAAGAGTTAAGTGAAAGGATGTTGTACTTATACGAGAAATGTGAAAATTCGTTGAGGTGATTAATTCAGATAATTGTTGTACATATATAGTCCTAAGCCTTTGTTTCTTGACCCACAAGAAAACTTGAGGAGGCCAGAAACAAAGGAGAGGAGACTTGTCTCAATCGTTCTCAGTGAAGACCTTGAAGATAATCACGGAAACGTCTTGAGTACAGCCTCGGATCAGAGGCTAAGATTGAAGTAGGATCGTACTGGATGCTCTTGTAAGCAATGTTCTAGTTTCTTGCGATATCGTAATCTATTGTCAACCCCGTAATACTCTTCTGTTGTTTCCCCAACTAGCTGGAACTCACAGTCGCTCCTTCTCACTGTCCTCTCTGCTCGATCCTGCCATGTTTCCTCCAACTCTAATACGTGCCTACCTACAACATTTAACAATTTGTTCATCAGATAACTCTCTAACATATATCACAAACAATTAAACTGTGTTTGTTTTTCTTTCATGTAATTCTGTAAAAGTAAGGTCTTGATCAGGCCAATTAATTCTCATTTTATGATGATTGATCTTGTGTTCGCCCATTTTTCATGTTAATTTTTTTGGTACTCAAAAAGATTCTCGCTAAAAAAAATCTATAACCATAAAAACACTAGCTAGTTTATGTTTTGCAATTAGAAAGAATCACACATTTTTCCCAAATTCTTGAAGGGTTCTTGTGGCCAGCTTAAGAACGTCAACAAAATATATCTTATTAAATTAGAAATATTGTATTGGACCTAATTTTTATTTTATAAATTTTTAAAGAAAATATTTTTTTTTTTACTTTATAGTTGTTTAACCTACATTAAATCACTAATATTCTTTTTTTAATACTATTATCCATGTTTCCAAACAATAGACTATTTTCTTTAAAAATTTATAAAATAAAAATTAGGTCCAATAATTAATCTTATGTCCAAACAATACAAAATATTAGATCACATCTTTTTAATAATTTATACAAATTTTCTTTCAAATTATTTAGATAAATTAAATATTTAAAAACAACGAAAAATAAACAGAATTTATTTTTAAAGGTTTAAATATTACATATTGGTTATCCATCGATTCAATCGGTTAGTCTCGGGTTTTAGTGATTTTAAATATGGATACTTTTAAAAATCTAAATCGAATTATTGGATCACTAGATTAACCAGTTAAACCATGGATTTGAGTTGAATTTTAAAACACTGATTTAAAAACAAAAATATTTTAAATACACAATTCTTTCAAATTAACAAATTATCTATTAATTATTAATAAAAAATTATCATAAAATATTCCGTGATTGCAAAGCACAGATCAAAATCTATTAGACTTTAAATATGCACACAGAAAGCTTGTTATTTGTTACTGACATGGCTCTTCTCACATATAACATGAGTGAAATGAAAAATATAAAACATCCAGCTTTTTTTTTTTGTTAGAGTTTGTTTATATGTTTGGTAGTGAATTGAGATATTTTTCAAGCCTCTTTATCAACAGACAATGATGTGTAAGCAATGAAAGCATGTTCTTCCGTTTCGAAATTCACATCCAAGTTACTGCATATTTGGCAAAAAGAAAAGAAGAAACTAACCACAACCCCTAATACATAAAAATCCAACTGAAAAGAAACGAAAGTATATAAAAGTGTAATCCCAAATTAAAAACCGTTAGCTTAAGTCTACAAAGTTCGAATAGAGCAGAGATACTGAAACTAGAAAGTATACGTTGTTTATGAGGGCAAATAATGGAGAAATCAAAGATAGAGACGTTGTGGGCCGCTGGTTCCAGATATCATCCATCCATGTATTCATACGGTCCCTAAAGTAAGCGAGTCGTGGCGAGCTGGGTGATAAATCCCACAAGGATGGAGATGACCCATTTTTCCCAGTCAAACCTAACATCAGGATTGGAAATTCCAGAGAGCGCTACCAAGATTATCTGATTCACATTGAACAAAAATGAGGATATAGGGATATCAAAAAGAAGATAAGTGATGTGTTTACTTTTACAACGGACTTACATGAACTATGATAGTTGCGGTTATTGTAACGACAAACACATTGGCTCTAAGAACTTCTTTCAAGGTTTGGTGTCTCTTTGGGATTTCAACCTCATTAATAACCTGCAGACGACAGAAATGATCAACTTATTCTGAGGTGAGCGCTAGTGATCAAAGGATTGGGAGAGTTCCAACATTACCAGGCAGAAGAGCAAACAATTGAAAATAAATGTGTTCTTCACAATTTCAGCATCATTGGTATGACCAAGATCCAGCTTCAGTAC
>CAKOAT010127488.1:160310-204670 GCA_932364175.1 Eruca vesicaria subsp. sativa | reverse complement strand
AAGTTTTACGGTTTTTATCGTAAAACTCGAACGGTAAGTCGGATCGAGATGGAACGGGAGATATTTCGGCCGTGGTTTAGAACGCGACCTTGTCGAAAGACGTAAGTTTCGAATCGGGAATGCGGGAAATCGAGACGCGGAGTGTCCGGGACGTCTCTAGTTCGCCCATCGGCGAACTAAGCCGGGCCCGGCTTAGTTCGCCGATGGGCGAACTAGAGAGTGTTTCTTAGTTCGCCCATCGGCGAACTAGTTGCGACTAGTTCGCCCATCGGCGAACTAGTTGCGACTAGTTCGCGTCTTACGGCTTTTGCGGTTTTTTGCGGTTTTGTAAAACGATTCTCGAGTTTTATAAAACGATCTTCGGATTTCATAAAACGACTTTTAAGTTTTATAAAAACGATCTTCGAGTTTTATAAAACGATTCTCGAGTTTTATAAAACGGTTTCTCAAGTTTTATAAAACGGTTTCTCGAGTTTTATAAAACCATTCTCGAGTTTTATAAAACGATTCTCGAGTTTTGTAAAACGGTTTCTCGAGTTTTATAAAACGATTCTCGAGTTTTATTAAACGATTCTCGAGTTTTGTAAAACGGTTTCTCGAGTTTTATAAAACTATTCTCGAGTTTTATAAAACGATTCTCGAGTTTTGTAAAACGGTTTCTCGAGTTTTATAAAACGATTCTCGAGTTTTATAAAACGATTCTCGAGTTTTGTAAAACGGTTTCTCGAGTTTTATAAAATGGTTTCTCGAGTGATTCTCGAGTTTTGTAAAACGGTTTCTCGAGTTTTATAAAACGATTCTAGAGTTTTATAAAACGATTCTCGAGTTTTGTAAAACGGTTTCTCGAGTTTTATAAAACGATTCTCGAGTTTTATAAAACGATTCTCGAGTTTTATAAAACGATTCTCGAGTTTTATAAAACGATTTCTCGAGTTTTACAAAATGATTCTCGAGCTTTATAAAACTGTTCTTTTTGTATTCTTGCGGAAAGTTTTGGCTATTAATTCCGTCGTACTGATTTTGACCCCAACAGATGTTAAGTAGTTTTATGATTTGTGCTAGAGCAATTAGGACTGAGAGGTCGCGTAAGTTATTTCCCCGAAACGAAGCGTTTTTTCGTTATGGTGCTTTGTGAAGTGTTGACCTTCCAAGATTCGTACTGCTTTAGGAGCTCTGGTACGAGTGTTTTCTTATACGTCGGATTTTGTAGGCAACTTGCTTTGGAAGTAGAGTAAATCGCGAGAATACAGAACTTAGCCAATTATCGACAAGTTTGCATTATCCGTTGAATGTATTGGCTTGGCGTGAAGGTTGTGTTCAGCCGCACAGCCAAGGTCATATTTGGTAGAGGATTAGACCACGACACTTTCGTGCTATCGAAAAGGTCGAGTCGGTTTGTAAATTTGGCATTGAAGTGAAGCGTGATCGGACAATAGCCAAGTAGCGTTCGTCGAGCTTGATATGCCAAGTATGCCCGTGGTTATAGAAAACGTTTTTCCGTTGTACGATAAAAGTTTCGTATAAACTTTCTTTTGTATGGAAGTTGTTTTTTTTTTTTTTTTTCTTTACTCGAGGGAGACAGCGCCTAAGAAGCTCGATGTAGAGCTCGTGCGGAGTCGCTTGCGGGGTGGTTTCATTCTGGGATGCTCGTGAACCAAAGGGCTAAAGAGTGAGATCTTTCAGATTGCGGCGCGAGGAAGCAAAGTTTAGATTGGTCGCCCAGTGCCGAATCGTATAGCTTGGTTTTCGCTATAAGGAAAGTACTTTTTGCAAAACCTGTTACGTTTACTCTCGAAAGTTACTTCGTTATGACATGATCCTGACTATACGAAGGATTTCTCGCGTAAGCAACGGGCGATGAATTTAGTAAATCGGCACGACGCATTGGGTTAACAATGTTTCCGCAGATTTTTCGAGAAACCTTTCCGTATAGTTTTTGATTCTTCGGTGATGGTTTTTTCGGAGTCACTCGCGGAGTTTTACCAAAATTTATTTCACCGAGATCTAGTCGCAAAATGTTTTAGCGGGTTTCTCGAACGGAATGAATCACCTGATCAGCAATAGGATCAGTCGGCGAGAAAGGAGGACGTGTTCTCTATCGCTGCTTTGTGATTCGATTTTTCTTTCGCCGCAAATGTTCTTGACTTTATTCCGTGACTCACTTGGTTTGACGGAAAATGAGATCAATGCTTCGATGCCTTCTTATACTTGTTTAATCAAGTTCGAGAAGATCTTTATGACTTCGGGAAATCATCGAGTTTCGCTCTGAATTTTCGCAGAGATTTTCTAACCGCATGATTGCGACGTGAGATGCTGTATATTCCTCGAGATTATTTCCCAGATGGTTTGGATCAGTCTTTAGCGCCTAGACGGTTCTTAGATTGTCATTTGCTTTTGGGATGATTTTGACGAGGCGTCGCATTGTCCGAATATTTTTCTGCTTGTTTTGGCGAGAGTTTGATTTATAGGTGTTGGAATGTGCCATGGAGTGGTTTGAGATGTTTAGGAGCATTGTGATCCAAAATGGGATGAAAGATGAGCATGGATGGATCCTTTAAAGAAATCTTCTGCTGCTAATATTTTGTGGAGAAACAGAAACTTGAGTTAGCTTTCTAATGGAAGTGGTTTCAAGTCGTTTAAAGATGTAAAGAAGGAGTTATGACCAATTTACCAGAGGCATATCCATCCTGTTCGGGCATCCTGGAGCGGGGTCATGGCAGCGGGGTCAGGGGGTCGGCCCAGACCACAGCGGACCCCCGGAGTGGAGTCAGGGGGGCCGCTCGGCTAGGACAACACCCCACAGCGGGGTTGTGGCAGCGGGGTTGTGACCCCGCTGTGCGCTTATGTTTGGACGAAAAATACTTGTTTTGAAGACCTTTTTGCAATTTCGTTTTTTATGTTTTGAGTGGTAAAAACCTAATTTTAAGTACTCTTTTGTATCCTACCAGGCAGATCATCTTTGTTCTTGAAGAGAAACCATTGAAAAACCTTTGTTTTACTTTTCTATTTCATCATCTACATGATTAAGCTTGAATCTAACATATGTTTAAGAGTAATCATGATGATTAGTGAGTAAATCACCTTTTGAATTCATGGGTTAGGGAGATTAAGGGTGATTAGGTTAGTTCTAGGTTGTTTTAGTGTAGATCATTCTTGTTCCTTGCTAGTAGAGTATTCATAATGCATCTTCTGAGTTAACCACTCAAAAGTTGATCACTAGGCATTTCCCACCCAAAAGGTGTTCGATGAAATGCCTGAGACAACTCTCCTAGGCTTTTAGTATACTTTGCCAAAGACATTTGTTGTTAAATGTGCTAAGATAGCTAATAGACTTGTTAGTAATGATTGCTTTCATATTATTCAACCAAAGACATTTGATGTTTGAGATATGTTAGCAAATGAACATTCATCTAGACATAGAGCTTGTTTATAATTGTGTCTAGGCTTAAGGTCGATAGTTTGATTGATCAGTTGCCATCCTTAGTTCGAAACTTGATCACCCAAGATCTAATCCCTACTCCCATGAGTTCTCCTTTCTCTTTATCAAGGAAGTTGTTTTAGTTATCGCTTTTCTTAATCTTAGTTATAGTTGAAAACCATCATTTATTCGATTGCACTTAGATTAAGTGAGTACTTGCATTCTCAGTGCTTTAAAATCCCTCAGAACTGGTTCGGCAATCTCTTATACTACCAAATTCTGAGTAGATTTAAACATTGAGATTTAGTCACTTGCTTGAGACTAAGTCATTTTTCTTTTATTTTGTTACTGATTCTTCATCTTCATCTTTCTTTGGATTTCAGGTGTATGAACTTGAGGAGCAAAGGCACAACAAACCTTGTTCCAAGAGTTCCAGATATCCGGGCGTTTGAAAGAGAGATAGTAAGACAGAGAAAACAAGCAGAACAACAGGTTCAACAACAGAGGTTGGATACTCAAATGGCTAACCCACCGCGCCCAGCTCGCCCCATTGGTACCTATGACCGCCCAAACCTTAATGGCAATAGGTTGGGAATCCGAGCACCAGCTGTGGAAGCCAACAACTTTGAGGTCAAACCAGGACTCCTCAACGTGATCGAAAACAACAAGTATCATGGCTTGCTTGTAGAAGACCCATTTGATCCCTTGGACAAGTTTGACAGCTATTGTGGGTTGTCAAAAATCAATGGTGTGTCTGAGGATGCCTTCAAGCTCAAGCTATTCCCTTTCTCTTTGGGGGACAATGCACGTCAGTGGGAGAAGACTCTACCCAGCGACTCTATCACCACCTGGGATGAGTGCAAGAGAGCATTCTTGGAGAAATTATTCACAAGTTCAAGAACTGCTAAGTTGAGAAACGAGATATCAAGCTTTCAACAGAAGAACTTGGAAGGATTCAGCGAAGCATGGGAGAGATTCAAGAGATATCAAGCACAATGCCCACACCATGGTTTCTCCAAAGAGAGCTTGCTGAGTACATTCTACAGAGGTGCTCTTCCTAAGTACAGAGCAAGATTGGATACATCCAGCAATGGGTTCTTATTGGGAAGGTCTGAAGAGGATGTAGAGGAGCTGGTAAACAACATGGTTAAGAGTGATGCAGTCTACAGCGAAGATCATGACAAAGGTAGTAGAGGTGATGACAAGCAGTCAAGGAAGGAACTGAAGGCTCTACAGGATAAGATTGACATCCTCATTGCCGACAAAGCTACACAAGAGCAGCTGAACTTTGTTGGGAACACAAGCCAAGCACCAAACGCTGTGACCAATGAAGTGGATGGAATAGAGGGTGTTGGGGTCAAAATCGGTATGACGGAATTAATAGCCAAAACTCCCAGCAAAAATACAAAAGGAATAGTTTTATAAAACCCGAAAAGTCATTTTATAAAACTCAAAGTCATTTATAAAACTCGCAGACCGTTTTATAAAACTCGAGAAGCCGTTTTATAAAACTCGAGAAATCGTTTTATAAGACTCGAAGATCGTCTTATAAAACTCGAGAATTGTCTTATAAAACTCGAGAATCGTTTTATAAAACTCGAGAAATCGTTTTATAAGACTCGAAGATCGTCGTATAAAACTCGAGAATTGTCTTATAAAACTCGAGAATTGTCTTATACAACTCGAGAATCGTTTTATAAAACTATAGAATCGTTTTATAAAACTCAAGAAGCCGTTTTATAAAACTCGAGAAGCCGTTTTATAAAACCCGAAGATCGTTTTATAAAACTCGAGAAATCGTTTTATAAAACTCGAAAATCGTTTTACGAAACCGCAAAAAAAAACCGAAACAGCCGTAAAATGCGAACTAGTCACGACTAGTTCACCCACGGGCGAACTAAGCCGAGCCGGCTTAGTTTGCCAATGGGCGAACTAGGAGGTACTCGACTAGTTCGCCTATTGGCGAACTAAGCTGGCCCGGCTTAGTTCGCCAATAGGCGAACTAGGAGGTCCTCGACTAGTTTGCCCATTGGTGAACTAAACCGGCCCGGCTTAGTTCGCCAATGGGCAAACTAGAAGCTTCCTGGACGTCCCGAGCCTCGATCTCCCACATTCCCGATTCGAAAGTTACGTCTTTCGACACGGTCGCATTCTGAACCATGGCCGAAACATCTCCTTTTCCATCTCGATCCGACCTATCGTTCGAGTTTTACGATAAAAACCGTAAAACTTCGCTTTCTCGATAAAAACCGTAAAACTTCGCTTTCTCGATAAAGAACTCGAAGAAATCGTATAAAACGGCGACGGTTGACGAAACACCGAGCATTGCCTAAAACATACGATTTATTCGAGATTTATCGTCGAAATCGTAAAAAACGTGTTTTTAATAAAAACGTCGAGTAAATCTTAAAAAACGCATTTTTAATTAAAAAGTCGAGTAAATCGTAAAGCCTTACGATTAGCTCGAGGAATTTATTAGAAACGACGTCAGATCAGGAAACGATCCCGTAAAAAGTCGGAAAACGGATTTATCGCAAAACAGGCCCGGAAGGGACTAAAACGCGATAAAAACCCATCTCGCGATCTTAATGGAATCTAACCCGAAGATTTGATAACGTTTTGACGGTTTACTCGCAGAAGGAGAATATAAATCAAGTTTGAAGATAAAAGGAAGGTTTGAAGAAAAATAGAAGATTTTCGCGGAAGAAAAGGAAGGATCGAGAAAAACGGAAAATTCCCGATATAGTCAAATCTGGGCGAAATGGAAAGACCGGATGGCCAAGACGAGGAGTATATAAATAAGAGGTCTAGGGCAGAAGCAAGACACACGATTTTCAGAGCTCTCACCACCAAATTTAGCAATTAGGAATATTTTCGTTTTTCTGTTAGCGAGCTGCGTCTCAATTAGGGTTTTCGTTCTTAGATTTCTGAGGATTTTGCCGACGGCTTACGCAGCTTAAGGCCTCTCTTTTGTACCAGTTCTACGCAGATTCGGAATAAGAACCTTCTTGCTTTTAATCTCGTTTATTTTCGCTTTAATTTTAAAGTTCATCGTTTTCTTAATATTCGTTGTGCGGTTCTGCAGATAGCCGGTTCCTCTGGAAACTTAGGGTTTTCCCGAAGTTTCCTTATTTACGATTATTTGACAGTAGGTGGATTTCGACACCCACAGAGGGCCAGGAAGAGTTGTGTTTCATTAACAACAATGGTAGTTGGTACAAGAAGGAACCCAATTTTCACTACAACAACTACCCACAAGGGGGATACCAGCAGAGGAACAACCAGCAAGGCAGCTATCAGCCTCAGCAAAACCCACCTCCTGGCTTCACCAACAAGGGAAACCAATCCTCTTAACAACAAGCTAACCCTTCTACATCTACTCCTCAGGAAACCAGCACTGATGCTCTACTGAAACAGATTTTGGAATCTCAGACTAGAAGTGAAAAGCATGTTGGTTATGAGCTGAAGAACCTTCACGCCAAGATTGATGGGAGTTACAATGATCTCAACAAAAAATTTCAGGCTTTGGAGAACCAGTTTTCTTCTATAACTTCCACCTCTAAGCGCCCAGGGAAAGACCATTGCAATGTTGTCATCTCTGCTGCTACCTCTGAGACTGAATTGAATGATCATGAGAAAGAGGTAGATGAGATTCAAAGACTTTTCTACGAATCTGAACTTGTGCAGGATGAGAGACAAATTATAGCCAATGCTGATGCTCAGCTTGTAGAGAAGGTTGAGGAAAAGGTTGTGCAGCCAGTTGGAGTCAGAGCTGAGATGTCTCCTTATGACAAGCTCCCATTTCCAAAAAGGATCATCACTAAAGCTCAAAAGAAGGTGATCTCCAAGTTCAGGAATGATTTGAGTGATGTTGGAGTTAAACTTCCAGAGCTTAATACAATGCAAGAGGCCTATGTCCAAATGATGCTCATCAAGGACATTCTAGCTCACAAAGAANAGTCAGAGCTGAGATGTCTCCTTATGACAAGCTCCCATTTCCAAAAAGGATCATCACTAAAGCTCAAAAGAAGGTGATCTCCAAGTTCAGGAATGATTTGAGTGATGTTGGAGTTAAACTTCCAGAGCTTAATACAATGCAAGAGGCCTATGTCCAAATGATGCTCATCAAGGACATTCTAGCTCACAAAGAAAAAGTACCAGAGCTTCTAGACATCTCTACATCACTGATTGATCCACAAGTCCCTCCAAAGTCTCTCCCTAAGCTAGAGTCACAAGGGAAGTTCACTCTGTCTTGCTCCCTTGGTAAATCACCATGAATGATCCTCTTGTGGATAGTGGTGCCAATGTCAATGTGATCTCAATGGAAATGGTGAAGAGTCTTGGTACTGAAAGCATGGAGCCAAACACATCTTCTCTCATGTTTGGGGATTCATCTTCTACAACCCCCATTGGCCTCATCAAGGACTACCCTTTGAAGATTGGAGAATGCACAATCCCTATAGACCTCACAGTCCTGAAGATGGCAACTGAGAAGAGAGTTCCTTTGATCCTTGGCACTCCATTCCTCACAACAGTAGGAGCATGTATTGACTTCCCAAACAAGAGGATCACACTCCTCAATGTGAATAAGGCTGTCTCTTACCCAATCCAGTCCCCAATGGATGTTGGGTATTGTGGAACAATCACTTCTGAAGACACATCCATTGAGAAAACCCAAGCTGAAGTGGCAGTAACTGAGAAAGAAGATCTTGCTGGCAAGTCTTCCCAAGAGTTGTGTGTAGAGCACTTAGGAAGTGCTCAAAAGGAGGGGGTAAGTGGAGCAACAAAATCTGCTCATGGAGCCATTGAGTACAAGATCAAATGTAAGGGAAGGTCTAAGCCATTCTCCAGTACAAGAGCCACCATCACTCTTGAAGGTGGGAAGGACCCTCCTTCTCACTAAATCCAAGTAAGTGCATCCTTAGCTTTGTAAATATTTAGTTCATTCCTATTTTACCTCTCTTTTGATCTCTCTTCCAAGTTTACTCTCACACAAGGGACTGTGTGAAGTAAGTTTGGGGGAGAGTCTACTGTCTCACATTGTGTTTTGTTTTGTTTTCTTTTCATGAGTCTCATGCAATGCATTACATACTTATATGCATAGAAAAACCAAAAAAAATTGAAAATTTTGAAAACCCAAAGAAAAAAAATCATGTAGGTTGCATCACTTGCATTTCTAGGAGAGTCTAGAGCATATAGCTTGCATTCATATGTATTTGTAGCCATTTTAAAACACCTTGTAAAGAACACTTGTCAAGAGATCAAAGTGACACCCTAGTTAGACATATCAAGTAGCTTAAGCATCTCTTGAAAACCTTGCATGCTTCGAGCCTTGAAAACTTTTCGTGAAACATGTTTGCTTGCTTTAAATCGACATTGTTCTTAAAACCAGCTCCAATCTGAAATTTCGCTTAATGAACTTAATCTCTCTTGCATATGGGCACTTGCATACTTGATCATGGATCTCATACACATTTGGGTTATCATATTCCATTTTACCACTCTTTTGTTAACCCAAATGGTACTCCTCACCCTTAATTTGAACCCAAGCCATTCTTTTGAGACCAAACATTTAATTTGCATGAGTGAGGCCTTCTTTTGATAGCTTGTCATGTGCAAAATCTTGAGAGTATTGGAGGCGACATAGGATTGTTCTCATCTCTTGCTAGCATAGGAACCTCTTTTNCAAGCCATTCTTTTGAGACCAAACATTTAATTTGCATGAGTGAGGCCTTCTTTTGATAGCTTGTCATGTGCAAAATCTTGAGAGTATTGGAGGCGACATAGGATTGTTCTCATCTCTTGCTAGCATAGGAACCTCTTTTAAGCTAGCATCTAGGATGGTGGGTGGGTTTATGTGTTCTAAAGTTAATATCTTGGGTTTTAAATGAGAGAACATGAGAAAGTTGAAACAAAGTGTACCTTGAGAAAAGAAAGAAAGCCACTAGGAACCAAACCAATTGAAGAAAATCTCTAGAATGTACCTAAAAAAACCTTATCAATAAAAAAAAAGAGATAGAAAAGAAGAGCTCAGAGTAGAAAGTATGTGAAAGGTTCCTATTTGGTGATGTCAATAAAAAATAAAAAAAAGAGAGAAAGAAATTTGTTCATTGGTGAGTGATGTGAGTAAAAGTTTATTTGAGTCATGGGATGAAAAAAGAAAGGGTTATAACTTGTGATCACTTAGGAAAAGGGTAGAATGATGAGAATAAGACTATGTATGCATGAGTTGCCTCTAGTCTTAGATAAATTTTGCATAATGATCATGCTCCTTGTTCTTGAGTGATAGTCACTAAAAATGATGTATTTGAACCCTCCTTTTAATTCTCATTAGACCCTTTGCTTGCCTAGCCAAATGATTAAGATCATGTGCCCATTTGTGAGAATTCACTTTGTGTGTGTGTGTGTGAACTAATGTGAGAGCTGGTTTAAAGACTTGTAAATTGAAAAGTATTGCATCTTGCTTAAAGGCATAAGAGTATGTTGATAGGCCTAGAGAAGCTAGAGTGTGATAAGAGAGTGTGCTCATGCTACTTGGAATGTCTCTTTAGGATGTTAAGTTGAGTTCTTAGATGTGTTTATTTTGGCTATGAGCTCCCACCGTCAAACCTCTTTTCCCATAAGTTCTAGAAAGTTCACTTGAGGACAAGTAAAGAACAAGTTTGGGGGAGTTGATATCTTGCATATTTTCATTGTTTTACCCATTCATCCATGAGCATTTTCATCATATAGATTAGGATTTAGCCATGTCTAGGTTGCATTTTGCATTCATTGTCCTTATTAGGTGTGGAATGTGCCATGGAGTGGTTTGAGACGTTTAAGAGCATTGTGATCCAAAATGGGCTGAAAGATGAGCATGGATGGAGCCTTTAAAGAAATCTTATGTTGCTAATATTTTGTGGAGACACAGAAAATTGAGTTAGCTTTCTAATGGAAGTGGTTTCAAGTCGTTTGAAGATGTAAAGAAGGAGTTATGACCAATTTACCAGAGGCATATCCATCCTGTTCGGGCATCCTAGAGCGGGGTCATGGCAGCGGGGTCAGGGGGTCGGCCCAGACCACAGCGGACCCCCGGGGCGGGGTCAGGGGGTCGGCCCAGACCACAGCGGACCCCCGGGCCGGAGTCAGGGGGGCCGCTCCGCTAAGACAACACCCCACAGCGGGGTTGTGACCCCGCTGTGCGCTTATGTTTGGACGAAAAATACTTGTTTTGAGGACCTTTTTGCAATTTCGTTTTTTATGTTTTGAGTGGGAAAAACCTAATTTTAAGTATTCTTTTGTAGCCTTCCAGGCAGATCATCTTTGTTCTTGAAGAGAAACCATTGAAAAACCTTTGTTTTACTTTTCCATTTCATCATCTACATGATTAAGCTTGAATCTAACATTGGTTTAAGAGTAATCATAATGATTAGTGAGTAAATCACCTTTTAAATTCATGGGTTAGGAAGATTAAGGGTGATTAGGTTAGTTCTAGGTTGTTTTAGTGTAGATCATTCTTGTTCCTTGCTAGTAGAGTATTCATAATGCATCTTCTGAGTTAACCACTCAAAAGTTGATCAATAGGCATTTCCCACCCAAAAGGTGTTCGATGAAATGCCTGAGACAACTCTCCTAGGCTTTTAGTATACTTTGCCAAAGACATTTGNCCAAAAGGTGTTCGATGAAATGCCTGAGACAACTCTCCTAGGCTTTTAGTATACTTTGCCAAAGACATTTGTTGTTAAAGGTGCTAAGATAGCTAATAGACTTGTTAGTAATGATTGCTTTCATATTATTCAACCAAAGACATTTGATGTTTGAGATATGTTAGCAAATGAACATTCATCTAGACATAGAGCTTGTTTATAATTGTGTCTAGGCTTAAGGTCGATAGTTTGATTGATCATTTGCCATCCTTAGTTCGAAACTTGATCACCCAAGATCTAATCCCTACTCCCATGAGTTCTCCTTTCTCTTAATCAAGGAAGTTATTTTAGTTATCGCTTTTCTTATTCTTAGTTATAGTTTAAAACCATCATTTATTCGATTGCACTTAGATTAAGTGAGTACTTGCATTCTCAGTGCTTTAAAATCCCTCAGAACTGGTTCGACAATCTCTTATACTACAAAATTTGTCTTAGGAGCCTTGAAAAGTCCTAACATCACGTGGCGATCGTTTCTCGGTTGTACGAGAGATTGGATCTTAATTTCATCGATGATTTGGGATCGTCTATTCTTCGTTCTTTGTCTTTTGACTTACCGGTCTTCGACGAATTACCAGCATGAGTATCGGAGCGGGGAGAAGACTTAACCATCGGAGCTCATGTTCTTGTTTCTTCGTACTGCTGGTTTTATTTGACCGACTAGGTGCGCTTTGTATATCGAAAAATCAATCACGTGTTTATGATTGGATGTTTTCAACGTTTCGTAAAACCTGATTGGGTTTAGAGAGTTCAGATTTCTCGTATAATTTAGGCAACTTTGGTGTTAAGTCAACCGTTGCTGTTTTAGACAACTGATTCGAACTTATACGAAGAAACAAGTCTTTGCGGTTTTATCGTAAAATCCCGATGGAAATTCTGATTGAGACGAAACGAGAATCAGCGCGATCAAGACTCGAGAGAGAAACTCGAGGATTGGTTCAGCTCGACGTAGGGCAAGTCGGGTGAACCCTTTCAGCTCGCCGTATGGCGATCTTGATGGTAAGAACCCTTGGGGCAAAGTCAGCGTCTCTTGGGCGAGCTAGGCGCTTGGTTCAGCTCGCCGTATGGCGAGCTAGCTAGCTCTACGTTCGGTGAGCTAAGCCAGGTTGGTTTAGCTCTATGTTCGGCGAGTTAAGACGCTTGGTTTAGCTCTACGTTCGGCGAGTTAAGACACTTGGTTTAGCTCTACGTTTGGCGAGCTAAGACGCTTGGTTTAGCTCTTTGTTCGGCGAGCTAAGACGCTTGGCGCGGGTGATCTCGATTCGTCGAGTTGACTTGTTTTCGTCGTAGAATCTCAACGGAAAGTCCAATTAAGACGAAACGAAAAGCGTCTCGATCAAGAGTCGAGATGGAAATGTTTCGATCCGTCAAGCTTGTCAAACTTGCCTACTGGTGAGTCGTCGAGCACATTCCCGATTCATCAAGTTATCTTGTTTTCGTTGTGAAATCTCAACGAAACTTTGATTGACACGAAACGAAAAGCAGTGCGATTATTGTTTAGAGTACGATCCGGCTTACCATAGCTATGAGTTGGATTGTGCGGACCCTTGGTTAAAAATCAATGCCTCTAGAGCAAGGTGGAAAGCCGGTCAGCTCGCCAAGATGGCAAGCTAGGTTGCTTGGCCAACTCACCGTCTTTTCGGCTGGATAGTACTGCCCGATTCTGCGAGTAGCATAAGGTTCTTCTGCGAGAAACCTAGGGTTTTGTCGCGAATAACCTTCGGTTTTTCCGCGAGTTACCTAGGGCTTTCTCCGCGAGTAAAGTTAGGGCTTTCTCCTCGAGTAAAGCTAGGGCTTTCTCCGCGAGTAAGCTACGGTTTTTCCGCGAACAACTTAGGGTTTTGCCGAGAATAACCTACGGTTTTTCCGTGAATAACCTACGGTTTTTCCGCGAGTTACCTAAGGATTTTTCCTCGAACAGCCTAGGGTTTTTCCGTGAGTAACCTAGGGTTTTTTCGCGAACAACCTAGGGTTTTGCCGCGAATAACCTACAGTTTTTCCGCGAGTTACCTAAGGATTTTTCCGCAAACAGTCTAGGGTTTATTTCGCGAGTAAGTTTTATTTTTCCGAAAAGTTCTCGGAAACGTCTTTTGCTCAAACCATGAGATTTGTTCAACTCAGAAATAAGAAAAACACTATGGGGTTTGATAGATTTTATCATTATTTTTAGTGATCTAAGATAGGAATCGTGAGCTTGCTTTGTTGCTCTTCCCGTGGTGAAGAGTCGCTATTAGGTTTTCGATTTTATTGTGCCCTACAGTGTTTGCGTGAGCGTTGGCTATAGGGGCAGTCTCTGCTGGAGTTTTGCGAGTTGCGACTTTGTCTTTCATATATCACGACATCGTTTTGATCAAGCGTTTTGCGGCTATGAGTAAGAGTAATTCGACCCCCCCTCTTTCTAGCGCCAAACTGTGGGAACCGAAATTCACGTAAGAGCGTTGCGATCATTACAAGGGTTTGCAAAGGCTTTGGCCGCAGGGTCATCAGCGAGTTATCAACATAAAAACCTTAAATCTAATCGAGTCGCAGCTCGATAACAAAAGACGGAAAAAGATAAGAAAAATGATTTGATTGATTTCAGACTGAACCTTATGAAAGGCTGCCTACGTACCCCTTTCGAGGATCAATTCGAACGTAGTTCAGTTGATAGAGCTGGATCAGAGATCGAACCGCCTAGGCGAGTTCGTCTAGTAATTGAGCGCCAGTCATAGAAACCGAACTTGTCGAGACAAAAGCCTAAGTTTCTAAGTGCGGGAAAATTCTAACTTTAGAAGAGTTGTAAAAGTCTCAAATGAGAGCTCTGAAATTCATCCCTTTGCTTTTTCCCTATGCCTCTTGCTTATATACTCCTCTCTCAGGCGGTTCAGTCTTTCCATTTTGCCCGGATTCGAGTTTATCGGGAATCTTCCATTTATCTCGATCTTTCCTTTTTCCTGGCGGAAATCTTCTTTTTATCCTCAAACTTGACATTTATCTTCAAGTTTGACATTTATCTTCTTTCTGCGAGTAAATCGCCAAAACGTCGTTGTATCTTCGGGTTGGATTTTCGTTGTAAAGTCGCGAGTGGCTTTTATCACGTTTTAGGACTTTCCGAGCCGTTTTACGACTTTACACGAGATCGTTTCCTGATATGATGTCGTTTTTAGATAAGATTCTCGAGTTAATCGTAAAGCTAGGCAATGTTCGATGTTTCGATTAATCGTTGCCGTTTTCTACGATTTACTCGGGGTTTTATTGAAAACGCGTTTTGTACGATTTTTACGAAAAATCTCGAATAAATAGTATAGTTTAGGCAATATTCGGTGTTTCGTTTAACCGTTGCCATTTTATACGATTTCCTCGAGTTCTTTTCGAGAAAACAAAGTTTTACGGTTTTTATCGTAAAATTCGAACGATAGGACAGATCGAGACGAAACGAGAGACATTTCAACTGAGTAGGTTTGCCCATTGATCATCGGTTTCTTAAGCAACGAGATCATTTTGAATTTCATTGCTATGTCTCCGAGAATGAGGGGATCCCTCGTCTTATCTTCAACTTCCAAAACTACAAAGTCAGGTGGGATGTAGGCATTGCCAACTTTTACCTGAAGATCCTCTAAAATATCCACCGGTAACTTGACTAATTTGTCTGCGAATACCGGGTATATCCTAGTTGGATTGAAATTCGTGAACCCTAGCCGCTTGGCTACATAACAGGGCATGAGATTAACGCTTGAGCCCAAATCACATAAAAAGGATGCGAAAGTAGTCTTCCTAGTCTGCACTAATGGAACAAATCTTCTGGGATCATCTAACTTCTTAATTGTTTTGTTCTGAAGCACTGCACTACATTCCTTTGAGACTATCATGATCTCACTGTCTCCAAATATTTTTCCTGAGATTAACCCCTTCATCAAACCCCTCATGGAAGGTATCATCTGAATCGCATCCATCAGAGATAGTTTCACAGTTATCTCTTCCAACATCTTCTTGCATTTCGTTTCTTCCCGATTTTCCGAGTCTTCTTATTAGGAAGAGGATATGGGATCTTCGGAGTGTAATCGCACCTTGGAATGGTCACAGCAGGTTTCTCTGCGGGTGCAGAGGTGGTTGATGGAGCAGTATCAGCCGGGTACTCCGCATCGTCATCATCGAGCGGAGGAGCGTCAGGTTGTGGTTGCTTGTTTTCCTTTTGCTTACCCTTCTCTTCTGCGGTTAGTTCCATGAAACACTTTCTTGTACATTTATTCCACTCCTCAGTTGCACCACATTGCACTCCTTGGGATTTTTATCTGTTTTACGAGAGAGAGTACCTTGCTGAATGTCCATCTGCCTCATGTGGCTAGCGACATTGTCATATTTGGTATTCAAGTCATTGAAGATATGATTCATTCTGGCGTTTATTTCATTGGTAACTTGATTTAGTGCCTTTCCCTGGATTTGTTGACCTTGGAGCAACTCCTGCAGCATAGTAGTTACACCGCTCGCGTCATCCTGTGGAGTGTTCGTTGTCGCAGGAACAGTCTGCTGAGTGATCTGCTGTTTCTGGGATTGGTTGTTCTGCGGCAGGCTCAAGTACAAGGCCCGATACTGGTAGCTCTTCTGATATCCCGGGTATTGTCCCTGATTGCTCTGCGCATTCTTAGCTGTCTAAGCAATCTGAATGTCCATCTGCCTCATGTGGCTTGCGACATTGTCATACTTGGTATTCAAGTCATTGAACATATGGATAAGTGGGGGAGGGATGGGGTCTTATCTTGGGATCCCAGAAGAAATCAGCGACTCTAAGCGGAAACTCTTTGCTTTTCTAAAGGAAATATTACAGAACCACGTTAAATGATGGACTGGAAGATGGTTGTCATGAGGAGGAAATGAGCTTCTAATTAAATCAATTTTGTTGGCCCTACCTAATTATGTATTATCCACCTTACTACGAGACTTGTGGAAATCTTGCGAGTATCGTTACACAGTTCTGGTGGAGCTTACACCCTCCAAAACGAGGCATTCACTGGAAGAAATGGGATAAGCTATGCAAGCCAAGAGAAGGAGGAACTGGATTCTAAATGATCCATGAGTTCAACCTAGCCATTCTAGGAAAAGAACTATGTCGCCTTGTACGATTCCAGAATTCCCTGCTAGCAAGAGTATTGAGAGGAATTTTCCATTGTGATTAAATAGCTTTGATAATCCCTCGTACGGGTGGACTAGTATTATGGCAGCAAAGCCATTAATAACAATGGGGGTTAGGCAGAAAGTCCACTCAGGTCATGAGATCCGAATTTGGGAAGATCATTGGATCCCAACGATACCTGCCCGATGATGCCAATAAGTCAACTCATGAGTGGAAACCCAAAGCAAAGGAATTTGGAATTGCTGGAAAACTACGTCTGCCCAGATGATATCCCACTCATCCGATCTTTGGCCATAAGTTAGGGACATCAGAGAGATAAAAATTTTGTTGGTGTTATAGGAAGAGTTGACGATACATGGTCAAGTCTGGGTACTGGGTAGCAACTACCATTTTGAAAAGAGAATTAGAGCCAATGATGGAACCAAGTATTGTCAAACTACAAGCCTATGCTTGGAAGATTAAAGCTCCACCAAAAATTAGACACCTAATATGGAAAACTATCTCAGGACGATTAGCAGTAACAAGTAGCTTAACACATCATCATATGCGGTGTGATAATCACTGTCCTGGATGTGGGGCTGCAAATGAGACGATCAATCATGCTATATTTGAATGCCTGCCAGCATTACAAACTTGGGCGATTACTAGTACTCCATCTCCGCCTTCAGTGTTTTTCAGCACAAGCCCTTTCAAAACTATTGATTATCTGTTCTGGAGGAAAAATGACATTTAGGATCCTGACCTTGATAAAGATCCTTACTCTTAGATCATCTGGTACATTTGGAAGGTTAGGGATGAAAAATTGTTCGGAGGAATTGACAGAGACCCATTGGAAACTATCAGACATGGGGAAGCAGAATGCCATGCCTGGGTTGAGGAAAATAGTACGCTAGGGTAGTAACGATGGAGGAGCACATTCAAGAACCTGTATCAGACTCAAGGAAATGTATGACTGATGGATCATGGACACATGACACAAGTGGTTGTGGATGGACATGGAAGGAATCAAGCGGCGAAATTCAAGTTTTGGGAGCAAGGAACCAGCACACAAGAATCTCACCCCTTCATACGAAGTTGGAGGCTCTACTGTGGGCAATGGAGTCCATGTTGCAGGTTTCGACGTGCCAGATGTTCGGAACAGACTGCAAGGAACTAGTCTCAATGATTAAAGATCCAGGAGTATAGTCAAACTTTTCCACATAACTGATAGAGTTTTCAAGACTGAAGAATAGCTTCACGAATTTCTCCATTTCTTTTATTCCCCTTGCTAGTGATGTAATGTCTGATTCCTTAGCTAAGATAGCGAGATCCTTTTACAGAGATTTGTATTACATTGGTTGTTCTATTACGATGTGGTTTCCTAGACCACCTCAAGATTGAGTAATGGAAAGGTTGTTTGACGGAAAAAAACATCTAAAATCCATTCATAAAAAAATGAAAAATTATGTGTGGCCTGCTGAAGTTTTAGAGTGAATCTAGTCTTGTGTTTTGTTTTTTTTTTTGGTTTTTGGTATGATGATTAAGAGATTTTGATTTGATCAATAAAAATTAACAGTTTCCGTGATGTCATAGTGATGGATCGGAATTTGAAATGGTGAGTCTAATTTTGTGGGACAAATTAATATCTCTTTTATATTAAATATATGAAAATACAAACATTACAACAATTGAATCACAACACTTGTCATCACGAGAATTAATTTCAAAATCTTTAGAAAAATAAGTTGGTCCATCTAAACATATAGTATATTTTTAATTAATCTAATCATATAATTAATTAATGATATAAAAAATATTAGTAATTATTTACTTAAATAAACATAACGAACTACCTAATCAGATGAAAATATATATATGATGATTAATGATTTTTAAATAATAAAGATTTGATAATAATTTATACATCCTATATCATTTTTGTTTTATATTAACATTATTAAAACAAATTAGACAATCAAATTAACCAGATAATAAAAATAACATTTTTCTATATATGTTATATTTTGACTTTTTTAAAAACGATTATAAATTAATAAAATTAAAAAAAAAATCTCACTTTGAAAATTCTTGATCAATGGTTTAATTTAAATTTATAACAAGATACAAATATTAATAAAAATAATAAGTAAGATGTATTTTTAATAAATATTAGATTATATATATATGGGAGAATTTCAATTATACCACTTTGGTGGTACCACTTTTCATGTTTACCATCAACAAAAAGAACTTTTTCAAAAATACACATTTTATTATTGGATAAAATAAAATACATAAAATAAATATTATATAAAATATTAACCCTAAACCGTAAAACATCAATTCTAAACTCTAGACCCTAAAAAGTAAACCCTAAACCCTAAAAATCATCCCTAAACTCTAAAATATCAATTCTAAACCTTAAACCATAAGTTGGTTAGTGTAAGTTGAAAAGTGATATCTTGAAAGTGTTATTTCTGGCAATTTCCCTATATATATATATATATATATATGTTTTAAATTAAATTATGTATTATATAAAATGTATAGATATTTGTGTTTCAAAATTTTCAATGAATTTGTTAAAGTTATGATAGATTAATAAAAATATTAAAAGTTCCATCTTTAAAATTTTGCCATCAATGGTTTAACATTTTTTGTTATAAAAATAAAAATAATCATAAACCATGTGAATAGAAAAATTTATAGTCATATTAAAAAATAATACTATGCATCGATATTCATATCCTTTATATTTAACTATAAACAATATAAAATATATAAATTATTATTTCAGTTTATTTACCATAAAATAACTGAATGATTATTTTGATTTATATCTCCGCACCAATTTAGGTATATATATATATATATATATATGTAATAGTCTTATCCTCTCATTAATTTAATATAAATAGTGATGGATCGGAATTTGAAATGGTGAGTCTAATTTCGTGGGACAAAATAATATCTCTTATATATTAAATATATGAAAATAGGAACATTACAACAATTGAATCACAACACTTGTGTTGGTATCAAAATCGGTACGACGGAATCAACGGCCAAAACTCCCCGCAAAAATATAAAAGAAATCGTTTTATAAAACTCGAGGGTCGTTTTATAAAACTAAAGAACCGTTTTATAAAACTCGAGAATCGTTTTATAAAAACTCTAAGAATCGTTCTATAAACTCGAGGATCGTTTTACAAAACTCGAGAATCGTTTTATAAACTCGAAGAATCGTTTTATAAAACTCGAGAATCATTTTATAAAACTCAAAGAATCGTTTTATAAAACTCGAGAATCATTTTATAAAAACTCGAAGAATCGTTTTATAAAACTCGAAGAACCGTTTTACAAAACCGTGAAAAACCGAAACCGCCGTAAAGCGCGAACTAGCCACGTCCCGGCTAGTTCGCCGTTGGGCGAACTAGAATCTTCCCGGACAGTCCACCGGCCGGCGAGCCGGACCGGTCCGGCTCGGTTCACCTTACGTCAAATCGACCATCCCGAGCCTCGATCTCCCGTATCCCCGATTCAGTGCTTACGACCTTCGACACGGTCGTGTTCCGAACCATGGTCAAAATGTCTCCCATTTCGTCTCGATCCGACCTATCGTTCGAGTTTTACGATAAAAACCGTAAAACTTTGTTTTCTCGGAAAGAACTCGAGGAAATCTTATAAAACGGCAACGGTTAAACGAAACACCGAATATATCCTAAACTATACGATTTATTCGATATTTTTCGTTAAAATCATAAAAACGCGTTTTTGATAAAAACGTCGAGAAAATCGTAAAAAACGGCAACGATTAACCGAGAAACGAATGTAGCTAAACTATACGATTAACTCGGGGAATTTACTAAAAACGGCATCGCATCAGGAAACGATCTCGTATAAAGTCGTAAAATGGATTTTATCGTAAGACGACCCGAAAGGTCCTAAAACACGATAAAAACCCGTCTCGCGATGTTAACAAAATCTAACCCGAAGATATGATAACGTTTTAATGGTTTACTCGCAGAAGGAAGATTAATGTCAAGTTTGAAGATAAATGGCAAGTATGAAGATAAATAGAAGATTTCCGCAAGAAAAAAAGGAAGGATCAAGAAAAATAGAAGATTCCCAGTAACTCGAATTCGGGCGAAATGGAAAGACTAAAACCGCCTAGGAGGGAGTATATAAGCGAGAGGCATAGGGCAGAAGCAGGGACACGATTTTCAGAGCTCTCACCACCAACATTAGCATTTAGGAATATTTCCGTTTTATGTTAGCGAGCTGCGTCTCAACTAGGGTTTTCATTCTTACACTTCTAAAGTTATGGCTACTCTCGTTGTAACAGTTCTTACGCAGATTCGGAATAAGAACCTTCTTGCTCTCAATCTCGTTCATTCTCTGTTTAATTTTAAGTTCATCGTTTTCTTAATTATAGTTGAGCGGTTCTGCAGATAGCCGGTTCCTCTGGAAACTTAGGGTTTACCCGAAGTTTCCTTATTTACGATTTATTGACAGTAGGTGAATTTCGGTTCCCACAGCTTGGCGCTAGAAGGAGGGGGGTCGGATCTATCTTAAACGAAGAAACGATGACTGGTGACAACTAAACACGCAACGAACGCGACAACGTTGATAAAACACCACCACCACAAGATGCGTCCGCGGCCAACGCTACAAACGCTAACGCCGAGACCATCGAAAAGATGCTTTCCGAGTTTAACAAAAAATCGGAAGAGCAGGAAAAGCTCATCGGTTCGCTCGCAAAACGGGTTGAGACCCTAACTGCGACGACCAGAGCAATTCGCCCCCGGGGAACTACCAAGATCCGCGGAAGGAGGCTCGATTTCGGCGCTCCTACGGATCGTCCCAGAACCGAACAGGGTAACTTACCGGAGAAGGATTCCGGAAAAGATAACCCTGACGTGATGCTGAACGAATCGGAAAAACCTCCTACTCACGAACAAGAGACCGAGGGTGACGGCATCGAAAGGGTCAACCTAGAAACAAGCGACCAAGCCGATTCATCAGATGAAGACGCTGACGTCCATCCCAGGAGAAAAAAAAACCCGCAGTCCTCCGCCGGAGTCTTCTCTCGAGCGTTCTCTCACTAGAGATGAGGAGGAACTCGATTTTGCGCGCTACACAAAAACTGCCGAGGAGCGATCTCCGGTTACTCGCAGCAAACGCCGACGAGGTCGGAAGACTGCTGGCAATCTGACCGAGATTCGCGATCTCCGTGAATACATCACTAAAACGGCTGCGCGGTAAAAGCGGTGAAATCTCAGATTCATCACGCTACCAGCGCCGCACCCAAAATCGATCGGCTACTGTACGAGTCTCGGAAAACGCCCTTCACGGCTCGCATCACCGAGGTCAGGCTGCCCGATCCCGGGAAACATAAGGTGCCGACTTACGACGGGACGTCTGATCCGAAAGCACACCTGCAGGCCTTCCAGATCACCATGGGACGAGCCAAACTCAAGGATCACGAAAAGGACGCAGGCTACTGCCGTCTTTTCGTCGAAAACCTAGAAGGAGCAGCGCTCGAATGGTTCGCCAAACTTAGGCGAAATTCGATCAGAAATTTCTGCCAACTCGCTTCGGAATTCCTGAAGCAATACTCGATGTTCATTAACCCGGAATCCTCTGACGCCGACCTCTGGAGCTTGGCGCAAAAGGAGGACGAATCTCTCCGCGATTTCATGAGTAGATTCAAACTCGTCATGGCTAGGGTTAGCAGAATCAGCGACAAAGCCGCCATCGACGCGTTAAGAAAATCGCTCTGGTTCAAAACAAAATTCCGCAAATGGATAACTCTCGAGAAACCGCGGACGATCCAGGATGCGCTCCATAAGGCTACTGATTACATAACCATCGAGGAGGAGACTAAAATCCTGTCCGAAAAGCATAAGCCGACAAAAACGTCCGCAAAGGATAACGCGTCCGAGCAGAAGCAGAAAAAGAGGAATTCTCGTAACTACAAGTTCGTCCATCACGAGGGACAGGATCTCTAAGGGGCGCATAACTACGCCATTAATTCCGGGTCAGAACAAGGACGAACTACGGGTAACACGTGGACGAGAAATTCGAGATGAGAATACTTTCTGCGACCTCCACCAAACCCGTGGACACTCTACCGCGAACTGCAAAGTTCTCGGCGCCAGGCTTGCCACAAAACTGATCACGGGAGAACTCTCTGAGATATCCAGCGTCAAGGATCTCATCCGCGACTCAGACCGCCTCCCGAAAAACGACAGGAACTCGCGAGCGGAAACTCCGCCTCAGGGGAACCAGTCGGGGGAAAAACGTGAACGAAGGCAAGACGAGAAGGGTAACGACGCTAACCGCCAAAAAATCAACATGATTATCGGTGAATCGCAATATTATAACGACACCGTCTCGTCAATCAAATCTTACCAACGTAAAACCGAAACCGGCTCGAGTTGGAAGGTGTCGTTGGATGACGCTCCAAAAGGAGTAATCTCATTCGACGACGCTGATACCGGCGGAATCGACCAGCCTCATGCCGATCCCCTTGTCATCGACATAGTGATAAGCGATTTAGAAGTCGCTCGTATCCTGGTCGATACCAGAAGTACCGTCCTTCCGCAACACGCTAGCACATATGGGAATAGAACTCTCGGAAGTGGAACCTATTCCAAAACTATTGACCAGCTTTTTCTGGCGAGACATGAATGACCTTGGGATCAATCTGGCTACCGGTGGCGGCTAAAGAAGTGACGAAAATCGTCAACTTCGTGGTAGTCGATTTCCCAGCCATCTACAATGTGATCATGGGCACGTCTTGGATAAATTCCATGAAGGCGGTTCTATCGACGTATAACTTAGGCATCAAATTCCCGACTCCCACGGGAATCGCAGCAATTTGGGGATGCCAAAGACAATTGATCCTGCTTCCTGGCCGAACACAAGCTGAGACAATTGACGGTCGCAATCGTGAAACCAAAACGGGCAAAGGTTATGCCACCGCCCGCGGAAGACGATCCAAAGCAAGAAACGGTCGAGAAACAGCAAGTTTCCGCACCCATCGCTTCTACCCAGCCGGAGGAGAAAAGCCCGGACAAAGACATCGATCCAGCAACTGAAGTGATCGAAAAGTCTGCGACAGCCGAGTAAGCATACTCACACAAACAATCAGAACTACGAGATGGCTTTCCGAATGGAATACGTAAGCAGTTCGCCTAAAGACGAGTTCAGCTATCCCCCTTCCAAAACGGGGGGGGGGGGGGGGGGGGGGGGGGGAGTGAGTGAGTATACGAGTATTCGTATACTCCCAAATTTTTAAAACTTTCGTTTTGTAATCGAAAAATTTTCGAGACCTTTTTCATAAAAACAAATACCAAACATCCGGAAATCACTTCCGCATCAACAACTACTTATTCGTTTCTATAAAACTCGTACATCAAAATATTTTCGGAAAGAACTAGCGAGACGTCGCCTAGATTCTCAAGAAAAATATTCCTTTAAAGTCCGTCCGCGACTATAAAAACACGAACGCTCGGCGATTGGCCCCGTCGAGCACGCTAGCCGTCCTAAACAAACGCACCGACCTATTGGTCCGCATACATCCGACTACGATAAAATAGCGCGCTATAAAAGAAATCCAAATTTTTGGTCAGCACTTCCGGGTAACTTAGAAATTGTTTCTAGCGAGATGCTCAATTCCAACCATACGAATCATATAAGCCGAGAACCTATCGCGGATTCTAAATCGGTATGGAGTCAGGTTAATATCGCAACAGGCAAAACGAAAGCCGACTAGTCATCGCATAGCCTCAATACGAAAGTAAACCTAGGTCTTGCCCTAAACCAAGAACACTGGTCTCTAACGTCTCAAGGCATGAATCGAGATCCTAAAGGCATGTCTCTTCGCCCACATCAAACACTCGAAAAAATCGAAACCTTCCGAGTCAACGAATCGGACGATTTACACCAAGAGTTAAATGCGAGATGACAACTCGTATTCTTCCCTCTACAACTAAAAACAAAACGCAAATTTCATACTTAGAAAATATTTCTTATTAGAAAGTCTTCAAATACACACCGCCCAGCGGCAGGGATTCAATGCCACCAACGGCCACTCCTGGAAAAACAACAACGAAATCATAAAAGCAACAACATCACACACTGAAGTCATCAAACGCGGACTGATCAACTTCACCCTCTACATCCGAGATCCCAGGTCCGACCTCGACCGAATCCGGTGACACCACAATGGGTTTCCACTGATCCCACATGTGCTTCCCGGGATTGACGGACTTGTTCTTCTTCTTCTCTCTCTTAGCCAGACGTGCTTTCTGATTCGCAATCACAACCTCATACGAATAGTCCGGTGTTTGGGTAAGATGCAAACCCCCGGCTACGCCCCGACACTCGCGGAAATCGCCATTCGCCCTTTGCGCATCTTCGAATTCTGCATAAAGAGGCACGAGCGGCCTCCCTTACGCATAAATCGCCATTCGCCCTTTGCGCATCTTCTCACACGAGCGGCCTCCCTTACGGCTAAATCCTGGGCGCGAGAGAAACTGGCATCGATCTCCTCTTTGAGACGAGCAGCCTCCGCCTCCGCCGCTGCAGCCCTAGACTCGGCCCTGCGAAGTTCCGCACTATTCGCGTTCACCGCTTCGGTCATAAAGCGAAGACCCTGCAAAAAGGGAAAATCATCCTTTATAAAAACGAAAGAGGCGACCGAGATAAAGCAAAATAGACAAACCTTGTTGAAAAGCCTCGACTCCTTCGAAAGTGGTGTGTCAGCCGGTTCTCGGGACGGCATCTCGGTCGGATCAAATTTGGAGGCTGATAAATCAATAAGATCTTCGATATTGATATCATCGTCAAACTCTCGACCACGACCAATCGGAACTTCTCTGTCCTGCGGAGACCTGGATCTTTCCCTATCCTCCGCACCATCATCCGCCTCTACCCCAGTATAACTATCCCGAGAAAAACCGGATGAATAATAGGCAACGGCGCGACGGACCCTTTTCGGAGAAAAATATCCCCAATGAATTGGGCCGCCACGAAGAAGGTTCATGACCTCCGGAAAAATCCTCAAGCACCGGCTTGCGAATGGTAGGCACTGCGAAACGCACGAAAAAGTTAAAATCTATACGTACATACGGATATGAGGATCGCGTCAATAGAATACCTGTTGTCACCCACGCGGTCCTGAACAAAGGAATACAACTCTCCTCCACTGATGCGCTATCAATTTTGACATAAACGAATCGATCGGTCCAATCGTGATCATTCGAGGCAAGCCCGCCAATAACCTACATGTCTCGCCGAGGGGCCAGGTAAACGCCGCCCCCTCTTCCTTTGAATGTCAACATAGCCGAAAGATAGTCAGCGTCAAGGGACATTCCACGTTCGTAGCCTAGTATCAAGATTCCAACAAGGTGCTGCAATCCGCTAGGACGTAGCTGGCTGAACGGAACACCAAACCTATCTAAGAACTCGACAATGGCTCGAGGAATAGGGAACCACAGCTGACAGTTCAACAGAAAGGTTTTGTAGCATGAAAAATAGCCTGGAGGTGGATTCTTGACATCCTGACACTACAAGAAATATTGGCTTTAATAGCATAGAAGGATAGCGTTTTTTACCTTTCTGCTATGTTTGACATACCCATTAGTTTTAAATAGCGTTTGTATATTTAGAAGCGCTATGATAGAGTAGTATATTTTGAAACGCTATGATAGCATATGTTTAATAGCAAAACAATTTAAACGCTATGTTTAGGTTTTTAAATCCCTAAACCCTAAACAAGTTTTTAAACACTAAACTCTAAATATAAACTTGAAAACTCTTATATTTTCGTAATATAACTTCAAATCTCGAATTTGAACTCAAATTTGATATGCTTTGTTTGGTTTTTCAATCTCTATACCTTATACATTAACCCCTAAACTATAAACACAAACTTTAAACTTTAATATTTAACATCAAATCTTAAATTTAACTTTAAATCTTAATAAAACTCAAAATGATATTTTTCAAATATTAATATCAAATCTTAAACAGTTATTAAAAAAAAAAATTTCAAATATTAATATCAAATATTAAACAATTATTAAATAAAAAGAATTTTTGATTGATTAGTTTTGACCATTGATGTTTTTAATCCAATGGCTATAAATCACTCTTGGTTAATCCTCCCCCTTCTTTCTCATTGGCCAAATCTTTATGTACAAGGATAACATTTTTCATCCATTGGATGCGATCTAATATGACGGCCTAGATTCATTATTCTCTCTCCTTTCTTTCCTTTTTTTCTTCAACTCACGATCTCTCCTTTCTCTTCAATTTTCTTTTTGGTTTCTCTCTCTTTCTCTTTCTCTTCAGTTTTGATTCCTGTTTTTTTTTTTTGAGATTTTGTAACAGAGAAACAGATCTTCGTCATGGGCTTCTGGCGGATCTGGAGAATCTATGGTGTGACCGGAAGTTAGCAGTGGGAGTGGAGGTGGAACCGGAGAAGAAGAGATGCAAAGAAGACAGACGTGAGGGTGGAGCCGAGCAAGAAGAAGAAGAAGAAGAAGAAGAAAAGAGGCGGAGATGGAGATAAGACAGGGCTTTAGGTGAATGAGAAGGAGGAGAACATCGATGAATGGTGGAGGAAGACGACGGGATGGACAGAGAGATGAGATGTATACGGCGATAGGTGGTGGTGTGGCTGGAGTAGAAGATGAAGAAGACGAAGAAGGTGGTGGTGCTGCGGCGGCTTCCATTTAGTTAGGAATTAGGTTTAAGTTTCTGGTTTAGGTTTTTGGTCTAGTTGGTTTACTTGGTTTATTTTTTTCATGTTAACCATTTGTAATTCAAACTAATTTATAAATTATAATTTTGATATATTACATTTTTTTAAACGATATATATATAAAATATATATATATACATATATATATATATATATATTTTTTTTTTAATTTTCAATAATATAAATAATAACAAAAAAGAAATGCTATCAAAGACTATTTAATTGCATACAGAAAAACGCTATAATATATAACAATAAGATAGCAGTGCAAAAAATCGCTATCTAAAGTGCTTGACCTATTATGACGGGCGATGATACAGCGCTTCATAAACCGCTATCGTATCGATAGATAGCGTTTTTCGTCCGCTAATAAAAGCCACTTTTCTTGTAGTGTGACCTTGGACGGGGAGGTAAAACTGGACCGACTCAGGGATCGCACGGAGATTCCTCAAATCTCTGAGAGAATCAATAGTGCTCGCGCTGGGACTGATCGTTTTCTTCCGAATTTTATCCTTCTTCGGAACCCAGAAACCCGTAGGCGGCACCGCGGCGGCCTTCAAAGCCGAATAGTATTCCGAAAACTCTATCTCGGTCGTCGAAAAACGCCGAAAGATCGGCCTGGGAAGGGAGCAACCGCCAGGCACATCAAGGTCGCTCGGATCAAAGATCGATGCATGAGCACGATCTGAAGCTTTCCATTCGGAAGACATGATAGATCGAAGAAGAAGAAAAGATCCAAAGGAAGAAGTAGAGAGAGAGCCTCTTGAAACTTAGGCAAGTTATGGAGAAATAAGTGAAGAACTTGAAAAAATCACTCCATATACTTATAAGAAAAACTTTACTATTCACCTTTGGACTTTTGTCCATTAAAGTTCCGCCTAATTCTACCAAACTCGCCAAACAAGCTCGATCCGCTCGCAAGAACTCAACGATTCTTACGAGCTGGGGGGCTAACTGTTGGGGTCAAAATCGGTACGACGGAATCAACGGCCAAAACTCCCCGCAAAAATATAAAAGAAATCGTTTTATAAAACTCGAGGGTCATTTTATAAAACTAAAGAACCGTTTTATAAAACTCGAGAATCGTTTTATAAAAACTCGAAGAATCGTTCTATAAAACTCGTGGATCGTTTTTTAAAACTCGAGAATCGTTTTATAAAACTCGAAGAATCGTTTTATAAAACTCGAGATTCGTTTTATAAAACTCAAAGAATCGTTTTATAAAACTCGAGAATCGTTTTAAAAAAGAGAACCGTTTTATAAAACTCGAGAATCGTTTTATAAAAACTCGAAGAATCATTTTATAAAACTCGAAGAACCGTTTTACAAAACCGTGAAAAACCGAAACCGCCGTAAAACGTGAACTAGCCACGTCCCGGCTAGTTCGCCGTTGGGCGAACTAGAAGCTTCCCGGACAGTCCACTGGCCGGCGAGCCGGACCGGTCCGGCTCGGTTCGCCGTACGTCGAATCGACCATCCCGACCCTCGATCTCCCGTATCCCCGATTCAGTGCTTACGACCTTTGACACAGTCGTGTTCCGAACCATGGTCAAAATGTCTCCAGTTTCGTCTCGATCTGACCTATCCTTCGAGTTTTACGATAAAAACCGTAAAACTTTGTTTTCTCGGAAAGAACTCGATGAAATCATATAAAACGGAAACGGTTAAACGAAACACCGAATATTGCCTAAACTATATGATTTATTCGATATTTTTCGTTAAAATCATAAAAACGCGTTTTTAATAAAAACGTCGAGAAAATCGTAAAAAAACGGCAACGATTAACCGAGAAACGAATGTAGCTAAACTTTACGATTCACTCGGGGAATTTACTAAAAACGGCATCGAATCAGGAAACGATCTCGTATAAAGTCGTAAAACGGATTTTATCGTAAGACGACCCGAAAGGTCCTAAAACACGATAAAAACCCGTCTCGCGATGTTAACGAAATCTAACCCAAAGATACGATAACGTTTTAATGGTTTACTCGCAGAAGGAAGATAAATGTCAAGTTTGAAGATAAATGGCAAGTTTGAAGATCAATAGAAGATTTCCGCAGGAAAAAAAGGAAGAATCAAGAAAATGGAAGATTCCTAATAAACTCGAATTCGGGCGAAATGGAAAGACTAAAACCGCCTAGGAGGGAGTATATAAGCGAGAGGCATAGGGCAGAAGCAGGGACACGATTTTCAGAGATCTCACCACCAAAATTAGCATTTAGGAATATTTCCGTTTTCTGTTAGCGAGCTGTGTCTCAACTAGGGTTTTCATTCTTAGACTTCTAGAGTTACGGCTACTCTTGTTGTAACAGTTCTTACGCAGATTCGGAATAAGAACCTTCTTGCTCTCAATCTCGTTCATTCTCTGTTTAATTTTAAGTTCATCGTTTTCTTAATTATCGTTGTGCGGTTCTGCAGATAGCCGGTTCCTCTGGAAACTTAGGGTTTATCCGAAGTTTCCTTATTTACGATTTATTGACAGTAGGTGAATTTCGGTTCCCACAATTTGTCATCACGAGAATCAATTTCAAAATCTTTAGAAAAATAAGTTGGTCCATCTAAACATCTTATTATATAAAGTATAGTTCTCTCACTCCTTATCAATCCACGTCATCAAATATTGTTACCACATATTGACACGTATTGTTTTTCATATAATGCGTTTCACTTTTTATGGGCTATCTATATACATATAGTGGCCTCTGTGTTTTAACCATTAAACTCAGCCCAATGGAGAGCCAAGATCATCGTTTTCACACAAAAGCGACACCGAAACCAAATTTTAGGGTTCATGTTTTTCCTCCTTTTTTTTGTGCAACGGTTCACGTTCTTTCTCGATCTCTGAAACCAGTAGTTTCTTCTTTGTTCTCTGATATGAACAATGGATTGCTAGATGTTAAATCGACGTGAAGAATCTTCAAACGAGGCGTATAGCCTTCTATTCTAATCAATGGAAACGTTCCACTTATTGATTCATCGTCTTTATCAAACTTCGTTACTCCACCAACCCATGCCAGCATGATATGACATTGAATGCAGCGTATCCCTCTGCAAGACGGTGCCTCCACTCCTATAAAAAGTAAGCCCTCTTCCCTTGAACATTACACTCTCCACTCTGGAAAACAACAAAGAATACTTGATTTCTGTAAAATGGCTAATTCAGCAATCCTTCTCTCTGGTTTGAAGTCAGGTCGTGTGTTCTTCACTTAAGTTGAGACTGCTCAGTTTCTGGGAAGCCATGAATATCAAACGCCAACGCCGTGGCGAACTGATGGGGGTGGATATGTTCTTACTGGACTCAAGGTATTCTTTGTTCATGTTAAACTTCAAATCTTTATTCAAGTCATGTTCTTAGTTAGTGTTTCTGTTCTTAAACTCATGTTCACATATCCCTTAAACTTCAGATCTTTGTAAAGGTGATTCTGTTATTAACCTCATGTTCATAGTAATATACTAATATTAAACTCATGTTCATAGGATACGCGATTCTGTTATTTTACGCAGGAACCTTTTTACTTCATAGGAAGTTCTGACCCAGGAATTTGCGTCATCAACCTCTTTTGCTGGTGCAGTCGCTTCAATAGTTCAAGTACTTAGAGCTGGAACCATCGAAGCAAGAGAAAACTAACCAGTGACACTCTTTTGACTTCCGTGAGCTTATGAGAACAAGATCATAATAGGCTGTTTGATGCCTGCTGTAGTGGATCTTCTCGAGAATGGGACCCCGACAGCAGCTGCGACAGCATTGTTCAGTCTCTGGATTGATCAGAGAAATAAAGGCAGAAATATTATAGCTGGTATAGTAACTGCATTGGTTAAGATGCTAAGCTTTCACAATACTCTCGGACCCATGAAAAGACTGATGGTATGTGTTTGATTGTAATGAATGTTACTTGGATTTGTTCTTTTGGGAGCCTGTGTAGATGCTCACTCTGTTAACAATATCAGACTCATTCTGCATTTTTTTTTAATTTTTATTGTTAGATGCTCACTCTGTTAGAAGTAAGAGACGCCGAACTAAGGGGGAGAGGTGATGTGGTTCCCGCTGCTTGCACAGAGCCAATAGGATTGACAAATCCCTAAGTTTCAAAAGGAATAGACGGCAAAACCTTCTGGCTCAGAAAGAAGGTCAAAACCACTCAAGGTTGTAAGGTCTCAGTTAAAGAATAATAAGATACTCGAGTCAAAAAGCCGGTGAGGTTTGGTGTTGATGATCATGAACTTGAAGTCTTTGGAAGAAAGAGAGGGTTTGAATACTTATGAAGGGGAGCTGGAAGTTGTGAGATTGAGATCAAGATGGCGGAGAAAAAAAGCTCTAACCAAGGCTATCAACTAATTGGGAAAATGGCAGCGTTTAGAATTTCATTTCATCAGCCTCAAGTCGATGTGGTTGTGGTTGCTTACAGCGATGGGCGCAAGGAAATGGTTGTTGGTTATCCTAGACTAAGTTACATTTCAAGCCTTTTAATGGCACACATTTTTCCTTTAAATTTGGTTTAGACATTTTTGCTTCTGCAGTTTTGTTTCAGAGTTTTGTGTTGTTTATGGAGCCTTTTAATGGCACACATTTATCCTATTAATTTGGTTTGGACATTTTTGCTTCTGTCGTTTTGTTTCAGAGTTTTGTGTTGTTTATGGAGAGTTAGAAACATCTCTATATTTAAATCATTCAGGAGATCAAAAATCACAATAAATTTCAATTCTCATATTTTAACCAGTAACCCATCATGTATCTCAGTGTATATAGTTTGACATTATCTGGGAAGATACTATTATTTGTCAACGTCTATCCCGTACAAATGTTAAGAAAAAACAATAAGACAACACAATAAATTAAAGATCCCAAATGAAAGATATGCAAGCCACACTTCTTCCTTAACAGCCTCAACATTAATTGTAACAATAGATATTAGATACTGACAAACATGTTTATGTATAAATAGTAATGTATTTATTTATATATTTTAAAATATTTTAGTTATAATATATATATCTTGCAAAGCATTGATTTTTAAAATAATATATAAATAAATAAGAAAAAGAAAAAATTTCATGAAACAGATATGTAAATGAGATAAAAATTACTTCATTTTACTTATTATTTATAAGAATTCAATCGACCTAAGTATTTTACAAATTCATTTTACTTATTCTATGTTTTAAACCAAAATAAACCTTGAAAAAGTTAAATAATTTTATTTTAAAATTTAATAATAACTAGAAAACTAATCATATAATTACTAAAATGAATATTAAATAAATAATTAAACTATTATGAAAATGCAATTAAAAAATATTATTCGCCCGCCCGTAGGGCGGGTTTACCCTAGTATAGTATATTTTTAATTAATCTAATCATATAATTAATTATTGATATAAAAATATTAGTAATTATTTCCTTAAATAAACATAACGAAGTACCTAATCAGATCAAAATATATATATGATTATTAATGATTTTTAAATAATAAATATTTGATAATAATTTATACATCCTATATCATTTTTGTTTTATATTAACATTATTAAAATAAATTAGACAATCAAATTAACCAAATAATAAAAATAACATTTTTCTATATATGTTATATTTTGACTTTTAGAAAACGATTATAAATTAATAAAATAAAATAAAAAATCTCACTTTGAAAATTTTTGATCAATGGTTTAATTTTAATTTATAACAAGATACAAATATTCATAAAAATAATAAGTAACCTTTCTTTTTAATAAATATTATATATATAAATATGTTTTAAATTAAATTATGTATTATATAAAATGTATAGATATTTGTGTTTCAAAATTTTCAATGAATTTGTTAATATTATTATAGATTAATAAAAATATTAAAAGTTCCATCTTTAAAATTTTGCCATCAATGTTTTAACATTTTTTGTTATAAAAATAAAAATAATCATAAACCATGTGAATAGAAAAATTTATAGTCATATTGAAAATAATACTATACATCGATATTCATATCCTTTATATTTAACTATAAACAATATAAAATATATAAATTATTATTTCAGTTTATTTACCATAACATAATTTTTAACGATTATTTTGATTTATATCTCCGCACCAATTTAGTTATATATATATATATATGTAATAGTCTTATCCTCTCATTAATTTAATATAAATAATAAATTGTAAATAAACAATAATACATAAAGCTGTATATATATACAATAATAATCCCGCGCAAAGCGCTCAAGAACCCAAAAACAAATATCTAAAGCTAAAAGAAAAAAGAAAAAATTGCACAGGAAAAAAGTACACCAAATGATTTTTAACACTGGAAAGTAAAATTCAGGATCGACATGAAAGTGATGAAGGTAATAGCAGACCAACCAGCATGATGGAAAAATATAAAGAATTAAAACCAAAAAGGCTTAGAATGAATGAGAAGTATTAAGAAACCCATGTTACGCTTTCTATTTTTTTTTTGAAAAATAATGAGAGCCAACAGTTATAGTCTCAGCCAATTATAAAACTTTTCTGTTAAAAAATTAATAACAACAGACATATGTTATACTTTACGCTGATTAATTAATAACTAATATTGATAAAGATTGCTATTTGTATTTATTAACTAATTAATTATATATTTAATATTTCATTAAGGGTATTAGGTATTACGTTATTAACGCTCTAACTTTCAACGTGAGATTTCAAATACGAAAAAACAATTAAAAAAATCACTTTGCAAATAATAGTATAAATTCATTACACCAACATTATATATTGGCTATATTAATAAATGTTAAAACTTGTAAAATTTTAGAATACAGTCTTATATGTTTCTCTGACATTTATTTCCTCAGGTGGCTTCACTTATTATACAAACTTGTTTTGGAAAAAAATCATAGCAATTATGCTGCATATGAATTTTAAACTTCAAAATGTATTAATTAAATCCTTTTCTATATATGTCTCTCCAATCAATAACTGTTTCAAACATAAGCACAGGAGATTCAGAAATCCTAGGCATAGATTTTAACTCATCCACCATCGTCTTCTCCTTACCTTCAAGAATACATTTTGATCTTATGGAAATTGCAGCTCTTTTTAAACATGTAGAGTTGCCAAAGATGTATTTCACTAGTTCTTTTTCTTCGATTCTTCCTCCATATTCGTTCCATTCAAAAATTTCGAGATTTGTTAACAAGCATTTAGGAACAGAGCCTGGATGGTTCCATGAAATTGGGAAATCATCAGCTAGATCCATCTGGTAAGATACACGAGAGATCAACACTTCTACTTCAGTTTTTAATCAAACCAAACTGCATTAGTTTATTTTAAGTAAGAGAGGAGAACGAACCAGGTCAATAAGAAGTACTTTCAGTTTTGGAGAATTTTGAACTAAAATCATAAGTGGGTTCAACCAGTCAAACCCATATGGTTGTAGCCTACACTCTATAAGCTGAGAGAAGTTAATGGTGGTGAAACACCCAACCTGAAATAAACAAATTAACTACAAAGGTGGGCATTGGAGATTGAGAGAAACGAGTATTAGAATTAATAATCATTAAGTACCGTTGCACTGTTCAAAAATACATCGAGACGTATCACGGCGGAAAGAAATCTCCTAATGTTATAACCAAGATAACATAAAACTTTTATACTTGCTTTGTCAAGGAAACACTTGTTTTCAATCAAGAAAGAATGTCCTGAATAATCACAAATGATGGCTGTCTTCAAAATAGGAGAATTAATAACCAAAGACCCCTTACTATCTCCAAAATCTTCTTTATAATCGTTCACATATACCAAGGTCTCTAGAGAAGATATTTTTACATTGAAATTTGTTACATTGTCTTCGTTACTTCGTACCACATATAAGTATTTGAGAACAGGACAACTTGATAAGAGTCCAGCAACAGAATTTTCGTCTTTAAACACAATAGAGAAAAGCCGAAGATGAGTGAGGGATGGAAGGCAAGATGGAGTTACATTTTCCACGATAATCTTTTCGGAAAGAGTCAATGAGACTAATGTATCACATGTGTAAAGACTACTAGGTAAGTTTATAGGATTTGCAGACCAGTTGAGGGTAAATATTAGTACCCGTATTTTGCGATAAACAGCGTTTGCAATCCATTTTCCTACATCAGCATCAACTGGACATCCTGGACCAAGTTCTATAAAAAGATTTTGTAATACAGGTGCTTTGTGGAGTTGCATTGACTTATCAAGAAAATACCAAACGCTTTTGCATTCACCATCAATAACTCCGTCGCTCTCTTCGTAATCTAGTATTGGTAGCATCGTCCAAATAGACCGCCACCGTTTTGACAAAATCATAGTAGCAACTGCATCTTTTGTAGGGACATGCAACAATATTTGCACAAGCAGATCGTCGGGTAAATTATTAATCATGTTTGTACCTTCAATTCTCAAATAACCTAGTTTTAAGAATTACTTATACACCATATAAAATGTCTCGGCATTATATAACAATACTTTAGCAACAAGTATTAAAACTGAAAGATTTTTTTCCAGAATGGATATTTTCTATTTATTTATGTGTATATTATCTAAGAGGAAGAAATAAGTAAATATTTAATACATAGATCTTAAAATATTTAATACAACTAAGAGGAAGAAATAAGTAAATATTAGTCTTAACATTTTCCAATCAAAATAATAAGCTAAGTAATTATAATCTGAGAGAAAGAGAGAAATAAATATAAATTTTAATACTTTCCAAAGTAAACAATAATTTAATTTCAAAAAAATTCAGAAGTTAATATATAGCTGTGTATATATTTACACACTTTATATATATATATATATATATATATATATATATATATATATATATATATGTACAAAATCACATAAAATATATCAGTTAATAACACATGTATTTCATTCTATTAATTCAAATTTTAATAATTTATAACTTATTTTAAACTGTGAAATTAATTAAGTTTCCAAACTTATAAGATTTTATTCTATTAGATTATATGTAAATATTGCAATACTTTCTGATATATATTATACATACAGGTTCAAAGTATATATTAAGACTATGTTAAATGAACATGTATTTCCTTCCATTGGTACAAAATTAAATAATTTAGAAAGTTATATGAAACTTAGAACTTAATTATTTTTCAAAAACTATTAGATTTATAATTTTGATAAACTATTTTACGTTTTCCTTATCTTTAGTACTTTTTCTTTTAAAAAGTATAAAAGGAAAAATATTTGAAAGAATTATGTATTATACCTCACTTTGAAGGGACGTTGTGGAATCAGTACCGTACGAAAGGAAATTATTGTGACTAGTCCCATTATTTGAAAATACCAGCGATACCCTCAGAATTGGCAAGCTAATGGCAATGATACGAAGTGGCAGGTTAACGGAACAGCTTTAAATGAGAGTGCATGGCAAGCTAATGACAATGATACGAAACGACATGTTACCGGCACGGCTTCAAATGGCAAGCTAAGGGCAATAATCCTGAACTTCCGTTTAATAACAAGGAATTTCTTCACTTTGTTGCTCTTTTAAACATTCTCTATGTCATGGTCAAATTTTTTTTATCACTTTGTTGCTCAAACTGTTGTATCACTTTGTGTGTATTTGTGAGTAGGCTCATATAACAAATAGAAAAAAAAACTGTCTCAGATTTTCAAGATAAATACATCCTATGGGTTATTAGAGACAGAGAGATGACAGAAGATTTTTAAAAATATGATTTGAGCTAGAATGGTGTCTTCATGGGTTATTAAAGAGATAAAGTCTTCATTTCATCAGATGGGCTTAATCCCTCTAGTCACATTATTGTTTAAATGGCAAAAGTAAACAGAGAATAAAAATCTCGACTACAACGTGTATCCATCTGAATACTATGAGAAATAGGCTCAATCCCTCTAATGGACCCAAGTAAACAGATTTTTTGGATGTTAAATATAAACAGCAAAAGTGAGAAATCATCTGGAATCTCTATCGTGTATATCCGCAATGAAATCCCTAATTTTAACTGTTCTAGGGTTTTGAAAGGAAGTGATATGCTCAAATTAACCTTCAAGTTACTCTCTCAAATAAAAGGTTTGATGTAGTACTTGAGGACCGAATCCAGATAGACCAACTATTACACTTTATTCCTATGGGATCAATATCTAACTAAAACAATATGGGGGGGGGTTCGTAGTTTTGAGGTAACATAAATAACAAGTAACACGAATTGAATTAGGTTTCAGACAATTGTTCAATTAAAACAATATGGGGGGGGGGTTTGAATTTTGATCGGGTGTTAAACAAGTGTGAGCCAAACAATTATTCAAGTTCAATTTGGCACAAGACTAGAACTCGAACACTACAAGTATATCAGCCAACTGTCATGGAGCTTCACCTTTTGTCAATCGATCTCAGCACCTAAAGTGTCGTTTGGACTGAGACGCGGTGACAAACATTAAGTACAAGTCTGATATGTTCACTAAACACCCTAACATCTACATTCGCTGGCTAGGGATGCAATGCTCATTCATTCAATGTCTAGCAATCTATAACACTTTTTATGAATAGATTAAGCTCAGATTCATACACTAAATCAGTAGTTTAGCATAAGCAGTAAGAGCTGCAATGAATGAAGACAACTAAAATATCAACATATCTATGTTTAGCTCAAGATCTTACACCCTAACACCCTAAGCTAACAAGATCTACTACTCAGCCATGGCAAAGGAAAACACAAGCAATACTGAATAATAATGCATAATAATAACAGAAGCAAAGAGAGGGTTCAGGAGGTTCTTCTCTTAATCGAGAGAGTTGGCCTTCTCCCTTTACAAACTAGAAAATCCCCGCAATGCAGTTTCTGTGTCTGGTTTTTGTGTAGAAAATAACGTAGAATCTCAAAAGAAAGAGAAAAGGAAGATATATCCAGGCCAGATGCGGCTCGGAGAGGAAAATAGGGAGATTAGGGAAAATCCCAAAATAATAAGGGTTTCCATAAAAATCTCTGCCGCAGGAACAGGCACTCGGGTTGCTCCGCTCGATCAGAGCAGTCACTTCGGACTGTTCAGCGTGAAATCACCAATTTGCACTGTTTTCTGCTTCTTTCGTTCCAACTAGTCCATCTCCCACCTAGTTCAACTCCACACATGTAATGACTTAAAAATAACTAAAAAGACTAGATAAAGACTCAGATACAATTTAGAAAACATTGTTAGAATATGCTAAAAACACCATATATCAATTCCCCAGACTTAGATCCTTGTTTGTCCTCACAATGTCAAGTATCAAGAACAAGGATAAAGGTTTAAAAGTGTGGGAACTCTCTTATGGTTCAGCAACCATACTTTAACCATGAAACTCTGAACAATACAACTAGACATACTAGGACGACACACCCTTACCAGAACCCCACTGACTACTGTTCAAGTCGGCTCCATACTCTATATCTCAAACCTGCAAAAGTCATACTTTCCAGAAAACTCCTTACATTCATTTAAGAGCAGTGTGAGCCTCTTGTCACAGGCATTATTCAGGGTAGGCGGTCTAGGAATGAAACAAGATTTTTAGTGTTAAGGTGGAGATAATCAGTGCATAAGGGTTACCATTTCTTTGTAGAGGATGTAGGATATCACGCAAAATTGCAAGAGAGGATGGATCCATTGATCTCCACAAACCCCACTCGTTTTTCTCTGCAGAGCAGTCGCTTCTGGTTCCTCTTTTCTCAGACTGGTTGCTCCCCTTTTCCAGATCACCCTTTTCCACACTGTTCACTCCCACCTCAACTCTCGTTGCTCTGACCAACCCGGGGCACTGTTTTCCTTTTCTTTCTTCTCCCTCTCATCATCCTTTTGAACTTCTGAATTTTAATTTTTTTTTTGAATAGATGAGAAGTGTTCATATGGTGATGATGACGAGAAGGAGGTAATTACATATGGTGCCTCTGGAGGTTCTGATTTCAGCTTTCCCTTCACCATTTTGTTTTTCTGTTCGGACCACCCTACTGATTGCTCTCTTCTTTTCGGATCATGCACGCCCTGCTCTGAAGTGTATTATGTAAGCAAAACGAGTGCAGGTTGTGTTGATCCTTTTCTCTCCAGCTCTTTTGCACATATCTGCACATATGACACTTAAAAATAGAATGCATGAAGGCGGAACAATGGTCTAAAGGTTCATGGTGGAAACTAGCTAAGAATGAGCTAGCCACTCAGGATCAGCAAGATGGATAGAAAGAATTAAGAAGTCCTGAGTGTAACCTCGTTTCCCTAATCTAATGCCCATAACAAGAAGAATGTCAGTCAAGATTAGGTTCAAGTTAAATGGAGTTATAGTCTTTCAGAGTAACCTCTACAAGCCGAAATTTTCTGGAGAGTAAGGTGAGATAAAGTCAGGGTGTTCCAGGTCCAAATGTGTGTCTTTCGTCACTGGTAAGGTCACTGAATAAGATAACTTAAAGCATGAGGTGGTTAGTGACTATCAAAACAAGGTCCTAATCCTCACAAGTTTTGACTCAATGAAAACATCAAAATGACTCAAGACTGACTCAAACATAAAAGCAAAAAGAAATAAACGAGTTAGTAAACGACAAAGACCCTCCCCCAGACTTGCTTCACAACGTCTCGGTGTGGAAATTAATCAGAGAGGAGGTTTAAACATATTTTTTTTTGTTCAAGATGCTTACCTGCGCGGATCAGCTGCTCCGAATGAGAGCAGCCACCTGCTTCCTCCCGTCAAGGATGCTCCGAAATGAGAGCAACCACCTTCTTGCTCCCATCAATAATATTGGATTTTCTGATTTATGACCTGAGATTCAAAAAAATAAAACCAAAAACAAGTAAAAAGAAAATCCTAATGTTATTGACACTCACCAGTGGGTTGCCTCCTACCAAACGCTTGGTTTAATTCACTAGCTTGACTTGGTGATGGGGATCAGTCTAGTTGAGCATGGAGGCCTGTTCCAAGACAAGCTCTACAATCAGACATGTTCAGCTTCAAGACTCCTCTCAACAACCCTTCCACAGCGGCTTCCCCTTTCTCCTTCAGCTCATGTATGAGAATTGCTCTGACTTTAGAGAATGGTTTGGAGGTACCCTTGCACTTTACCTCATACTCAATGGAGTTCTCATCACCCTTGACCCTCTTCTCCTGGACTTTCTGTTTCACCCTTGAATTACCTCTGAATTTAGTAGGATTAGAGAACAGCCTGCTCTCACCCTTATCACCATGCTCCTTCTCAGGAACAACCTTCAGCTTTTCTACATCAAACACTAAGATGCGAGAGGCGTGTGATAAGGAAGATCTGGTGGGTACAGCCTTGTAGAAAACGTTTTGTTGATATTGGAGAAGCAAACTCTCTTGTTAGGCATATCGATGGTTTCTCCAACAATGGCCATGAATGCCTTTCCAAATATCAAAGGCATCCCATGATCCTTGTTCATCTCAACAACCTGAAACTCAGCAGGGACAACGCATTCCCCTACTTGAACGTGAAGGCTGCGGATGGTCCCATATGGGACTGCTCTGGAAGAGTTTACAAAGGTCAGGGTTAGCTGAGTACGCTCAACATCAGCAATACCCAAATCGTCTACAATATCCTTTGAGACGAGATTTACACAAGAACCAGAGTCACAAAGAGCGTCTTTGAAGGTTGTTCCTGCGATGGAACATGAGAAAACAAACTTTCAAGGGTCATCAACCCTAGGCAATACCTTCAGTGGTGGAGTCTCAGAAGATCACAGGAGTAGTCGCTCCAGAGATAGTAGAGTGTTCTATTCTTTCTTCTACGCCTAGAACAGTCTCAGAAAACGGCTGCTCTATTGCATTACAATGCTCAGTCCTATGATTCAGCACACTCTTTCCACGAAGGGTTTCTTGCTGCTTTTTAATAGTTTCAGCAGTTTGAGCAAACTAGACACAGTCCTCTCTAAGTGGTTGCTCACAATGTCATACTTGGAGTTCAGATCAGTGAACATGATGTCCCTTCTGGTGTTGATCTCTGCGGTAACCTGGTTCAATGCATTCCCTTGAATCTGCTGACCCTGCAAAAATTGTTGCATCATCATAACCAGACCCTTCAGTTCCTCTGATTGACTGTTCTCGGTAGCTGGAACAGCCTGCTGATTGCTCTGCAGTTGTCGCTGGTTCTGGCTCTGAATCTGTCCAGCCGTAGGTTTCTCCATGCTGAATATGTGACCTTGGTTTTGTTTTCAGTAGCTGATCAACCTTAGCCATCAGCTCATCTATCTTCTGGGTGTCAAAATTGTTCTTATTGGCTGAGCAAGCAGCCATGTTTTCAAACAGCTTAAACGCTCCCTCAGTGTTTTGAGTCATGAAGTCTCCATTGCTCGCAGAGTTCATAGCATTCTGAATTCCCAAGCAACTCCATCATAGAAAATACCCAAAAGGTAATCATTATCAAATCCATGGTGAGGTCATTCTCTGTGGTAGTCATTGAAACGCTCCCATGCGTCACAAAAAGGCTCATCATTGAGCTACATGAAGGAAGTGATCTTATTCCTCAATGCTACAGTTCTCGCTTTAGTGTAGAAATGGTTGATGAACGTTGATCGGACCTGCTCTCATGAACTGAGAGAGCAGGTAGGGAGAGAGTTCCACCACCGTGCAGCTTTTCCATCAAGAGAGAATGAGAATGACATGCACTTGATGTAGTCTGGTGGCACACCATTCGCGCAAGTGAAACTTGTGGGAACCGAAATTCACACTTGTCGATTTCCGTTAAATAAGGAAACTTAGGAAAACCCTAATTTTCTAGAGGAACCGGATCTCTGCGAAAGCAAACGACAAGTAACCAAATAAATGCGGAGAAATATGAAAAACGTAATAAAACGAATTTCAAGAAAAAGTAAATCTTATTTCGATTTCGCGTAAGAGCGTTGCGATCATTACAAGGGTTTACAAAGGCTTTGGCCGCAGGGCCATCAGAGAGTTATCAACATAAAAACCTTAAACCTAATCGAGTCGCAGCTCGATAACAAAAGATGGAAAAAGATAAGAAAAATGATTTGATTGATTTCGGACTGAACCTTATGAAAGGCTGCCTACGTACCCCTTTCGAGGATCAAGTCGAACGTAGTTCAGTTGATAGAGCTGGACCAGAGATCGAACCGCCTAGGCGAGTTCGTCTAGTAATTGAGCGCCAATCATAGAACTTGACGAGAAAAAAACCTATGCCTCTTGCTTATATACTCCTCTCCCAGGCGGTTCAGTCTTTCCATTTTGCCCAGATTCGAGTTTATCGGGAATCTTCCATTTATCTCGATCTTTCCTTTTTCCCCGCAGAAATCTTCTATTTATCCTCAAACTTGAAATTTATCTTCAAGTTTGACATTTATCTTCTTTCTGCGAGTAAATCGCCAAAAAGTCGTTGTATCTTCGGGTTGGATTTCATTTTAAAGTCGCGAGTGGCTTTTATCGCGTTTTATGACTTTCCGAGCCGTTTTGCGATAAATCTGTTTTACGACTTTAGATGACATCGTTTCCTGATACGTTGCCGTTTTTAGATAAGTTTCTCGAGTTAATCGTAAAGCTAGGCAATGTTCGATGTTTCGATTAATCGTTGCCGTTTGCTACGATTTACTCGGGGTTTTATTGAAAACGCGTTTTGTACGATTTTTACGAAAAATCTCGAATAAATTGTATAGTTTAGGCAATATTTGGTGTTTCGTTTAACCGTTGCTGTTTTATACGATTTCCTCGAGTTTTTTTCGAGAAAACAAAGTTTTACGGTTTTTATCGTAAAACTCGAACGATAGGACATATCGAGACGAAACGGGAGACATTTCGACCGTGATTCGCAATACGATCGTGTCGAAGGACGTATGCCTTGAATCAAGGATGTGGGATGATATCACTCAAATTACCCTAAGGAGTGAATTACTCTCATCAAAAGAGGTTCAATTGTAGTACTTAGGGATCGAATCCACATAGACTCTAAAATTACACAACAGATTATTAAGTCTTCGAAATAAAGCTAGATGATAAGATTTTAAACAGTAATATAAAAGTTAGCAAATAATTGCTTGATTGATTGGTTGATTTGTTAAGAAGGAAAAAGGTAGTTAAACTTAGGTATTTCTCAGGTATGACATACATGCAAGTTGTAAAGGGTTTTTATTATTCATAGTTCTAGATTCAAACTTTTAAGGAGGTTTAATGATTAACTCCACTGGACCTCGGGTTAGGACTGTCATCCGATAACCTGAAGGGAATATCGATCGATGTTTCTGTCGATACTATCGATCGATGCTAATGCCGCTATATCGGTCGACATGGCTATCGCTACGTCGATCGATGTCGCATCCAGCGAGTGGTAGAGGTAAGTTTGAAAGGGGTATCTAGTCTTCATTAAATTAAATTAGACTTAGGGGATTTGCCAAGCTATCGCTTGTCCAAATTGACCCTAATATCAGAGGTAAGGGTGATCAATCCTTGGCCTTAGCATTCATTGATAGCTAGATTGAGAACTATATTTTAAACACCCTAATAATGGTTCTATTCAATGCATGAGTCAACCTTAATGAGAAACCTAAATCTAACAAGAGGGACTACTCAAACATATTCATGAGAGACAGTCATGATGGTCTGAATAATACTTTAAGATAATAAAAAAAAACAATAAGTAAAAAGGGAGTTCAAGATCTTCTCTGTAATTGTAGTTTCAGATCTCTCTCTCCATCAAAACTCTTCAAAAGGTAGCTAGATGCTTCTCCTTATTAGATATAAAAGGTCTCCAAAATTGTCTACCTAAACTAGTACAAAACCCTCTTAATATAGCCTAACAGGCGGCCAGGGACTAAGTGTGTAAATTATTAAAACTCTTGTGAAGCAATTAGGGCTTCTAATCTTCATTTAATCGCTTGGATAACTTATGTATCGATCGATGTTAAATGACATATACGATCGATACGGGTAATCTTCTATCAGTCGATGGCTCCTAATGTGCATTGGTCGATGTTGGGGTCAAAATCGGTACGACGGAATCAATAGCCAAAATTCTCCGCAAACACATAAACGCAACAGTTTTATGAATCTCGAGAATCATTTTATAACACTCGAAGATCGTTTTATAAAACTCGAGAAGCCGTTTTATAAAACTCGAAGATAGTTTTATAAAACTCGAGGATCGTTTTATAAAACTAGAGAAGCCGTTTTATAAGACTTGAAGATCGTTTTATAAAACTCGAAGATCGTTTTATAAAACTCAAGAAGCCGTTTTATAAAACTCGAAGATAGTTTTATAAAACTCGAAGATCGTTTTATAAAACTCGAGAAGCCGTTTTATAAAACTCGAAGATAGTTTTATAAAACTCGAGGATCGTTTTATAAAACTCGAGAAGCCGTTTTATAAAACTCGAAGATCGTTTTATAAAACTCGAAGATCGTTTTATAAAACTCGAGAAGCC